>VXBT01007840.1:124424-204743 GCA_013400235.1 Oriolus oriolus
TCCTGAGGAACTGCTTTAGACTGCAGCGAGTGAAGCTCAGTCTGCTTTCCCCTCTGCTCTGTCTGTCATGGCAGGGCTGAGGAAGGAGGGAGGTTTGGTGGTTGCTAGCCCTGCTAAGCAATTGCAAATAGCACACCCTGAATTAGGATATTGGCCTGCGCCGCTTGCCAGGAGACAGGGAATAATAATCGCGCTGCTTCCCATCACCCTTGCACTTGAGCGCAGTCTGCCTGCACAGCTGGTCCTCCCAAGCCTATGCTGCTGAATGGATTTCTCAGTCCAGGGCTGTGCTTTCCCCTTCCCTGCCAGGGCCTGGAGGCAGAGGACAGCAATCCCCCCTTCCCACTGTCCCCCACCAGGTCAAAGCCTGAGCCCTCTGCTCGCTCCGCTCCAGCAGCCGGAGGTGCCTGTGCGGCAGCCGCGGGCTCCCCGGGTGTGGCCCCGTGCCCGCTGCGGTGGCCGCGGGGTGGTGCTGGCCGATCGCCGCTGCGGGGGCTGCCGGCCCGGGGTAGGGCTGCAGCCGCAGCCTCTGCGCTCCCCCCAAACACCCCAAACTCCAAACCGTGTCATTTTGGCTGCGTCTTTTATATTAGAGATTAGAATCGCCTCTTTGTTGCTATGGAAACGCTGCGTGAGAGAAGTCGACCTCATTATGAGTTAGGATGAAAAGTCCTTAGGGGTGGGCTCGGCACGCAGCACCCTTGCAGTGGGGAGAATGGGGCTGCGGGATCTGTGGGGGGGGGCGTCCCCCCTTTGCAGTGATCCTCAGTGCAGACCCAGAGTTCGTGGGTCTTTCCCTTCAGGTTCAGCAGGCCAGAAACAGCCCCTGCTCCTGGACCAGCCCTTTCCCTTGGGAATCGGCTGAGGAGTTGTGTCAGCACCATTTGTGCACCTGGACTGCAGGTGCCCTTGCTTGGGGGTGTGTGGAGGCTGCCATGGGCAGCGGGGCCGTAGCCGCGAGCTGGATGAAAGGCTTGGGTGCTGTGAGGGGTCTTTGCTTCTGGTGCCCGTCGGGGCCCTGGCATGCCCTGTGTGCTTTTCCTTCAAATCTGGGCTGCCGCCTCTGAGCCCAAGCTGTCCCTGTAGGTGTGCCTCACTCTCACTGTCGTGCCCACCCAGACATCCTGCTGCCTCTGCCTCATGCTTGCCACTCAAGTTTGTTTCGTCCCTCCCTTGACTTGCGTTGCTCATTCTCCGCTTGAGCTCCTGGCAGCATTTCTGTGCCCTCGCTGCCCAGCTTCTTGTGGCACATTGTTGCTGCCCATCTTGAACAGCAAACAGACTTAGGAAGCAACATTTTTCCCTGAACTGAAAAAAATCCAATAAGATTACTTATCTTAGTTTTAGTCAAATTTTTGTTTCTCTTGGTGGAGGAAAGGAAGTTGGAACTTGTTGTAAAAGCTGATGGCTCGTCTCAGTTATTCTGTCACATTGCTGCTGGACAAAATGATAGTATTTACCAATACTAATAAAACAAACAAGAAAATCAGGCCCTTTTTTTCCCTTGTTGGTGGATTTTGGGGATTTCTTTTTTTTTCTTTTTTTCTTTTCTTTTCTTTTCTTTTCTTTTCTTTTCTTTTCTTTTCTTTTCTTTTCTTTTCTTTTCTTTTCTTTTCTTTTCTTTTCTTTTCTTTTCTTTTCTTTTCTTTTCTTTTCTTTTCTTTTCTTTTCTTTTTTCTTTCCCCCCTTTCATTTAATTTTTCAGTCATGGAGCAGCCACAATGTTGGTTTTGGTGTTCCTGATGTTGCTGGAGGAAATTTAGTGTGCTTGGTGAATGGGATATGTCCACTGCTGCAGCTGCTCCTCTGAAGACAGTGGTGTTGAATGTTTAGCAAAACCATTCTTTTTCATCTGCAATGCCCAGTAGTGAATAGACTTAAATGAATGTAACCAGAAGTTTGACACTCTCCATCTTTCCCCTTTGTCAGTCTCTTGACTCTTGTAATACCATAATTTTGCTGTTATTTGAGTCGATACAAACTCTTCTATTGTAGAGCAGTCCTGGATTTCTCTAGTAAAGAAAGGAAACAAGGAAGCCAATTGCTGGTAACTCTGAATGCCTAAAGAAAATTACATGAACCAATTCTAATCTAAAAAGCTGTAGTATATAAAAACCCTCTGAGTCTTCCTCTTATGGCCTAAAGAAACAAAACCACACCTCCACTTCCCAGCTTCTTTGATGGTCACATTGAAAGTAAAGTAGTTGCGTTTATATTGTGATATCTGAATTAAATTTGTCTGATATGGCTGAGATGTCACAGCCCTATTAACTACAGGTGCTCTGTAATACTGTGTCTTTTTAAACAGGCAGGCAGGATAAAATAAAATACGATTCTTTGTCTACTGAATGGATTTTTCTGTGGGAAACAGTGAGTAAGCCAGCTACATCTCAGCATAACCAAATCTTTCACAATGACTTCAAAGGAAGCAGAGGAATTAAATAACTAAAGAGACACTGTCCTTCATGTATTCATCTCCTCTAGCCCAAAGCTCTGAGACCTTCCTGCACTCATTTCTAGTCTTTAAAAAATTAGCATTTCACAAAAAATCGGCAGAGCTCTACAGATCTCAGCAATGATTTCTGTTTTTCTTTGTGTTTTGTCATTCTGTTTGCATGCTCAGTTTTGCTAAATTATGTTCTTGTTGGGCTGGGTGCAAAATGTACTTCCACAATGAATGAATGTACTTCTCGCTATAGAGGATCTAATAAGATACCCTCTAAGATCCCTATCTTGTAAGGGGTTTAATTATACAGAATCATCCTAGAAAATGTACTAACTGATGTCTTGGCCCTGAAGCAAGTGTGAATGAAAGATATCTATCTGATCTTGAAACTGCGGGCTAGAAAGGAGATTGCTTGTGGGCTGGCCACAGACCTTTATGCAGAGACCCTGCTTATTCTATTTTATAAATTCTTCACGAGTCTGACATCTTCCACAGTTGCAAGCAGTTTCAGAACCTACAGACACAGACTTCAGCACTGTTTGTGGGAGTTTCTAAGGTGTTTTAATGAGGCACAGAGGTAATTTTGCAGAGTCATGCTGCAAGTAGATGTACCTGTGAGTGCCAGTGTGGGACTGTGAAAGAACTGGTTTCTTTTTGGAATGGCAGATAGAAGAGAAAGTGACAGTCTGCACAGAAAATCTGTGTGCAGCCTCACATGGGCAGAAAATATGAGCTTTTGGAGCATCTACTGAAAATTCATACAGGGGTGAAGGATTTAAAAGTGAAAGGAGAGACAGAAAAGAGACAAAGATGAAATTAATTGTTCTAGGAACTCCAAAAGTTAAGAATTGCAAGTCTTGATTCCTCCCTCTCCCTCTGCCAGGAATCATTCTGCATCCATGAGGTGTCAGTGATTCAAACTGACACGGGGAAAGCTGAAGAGATAGAGAGGGCAATATATGTAGGCACGTATTTAGGATTTACTGAATTAGTTAGTATTTGTATATGCATTTATCAAGGCAGAGATATAGAGAACAGTGATGTATGTGGCTGTGCTGTTGCCATCATATCATTTACAGTTCCTAAGGATTATGAGCAGTTCCCGTGCTACTTCTGTCATCATCTTGTGGGATGTGTGACCAGAGGAGTTTTGGGTGCTTGAGAGAACCACGTAGTGCTCCTAGTCTTTCATCTAGCAATTCAGATGAGCACATCTGCGATTTTAAGTGTGCGAAGAACAGGCTGTGGATGTGCTTTGAATTATGCGTATACCTCGATGCTTTGCTGAATAAGGGCAGTACAGCAGAGTAATGAGCAAAATTTAAAAAAAACAAACCAAAACTGCTCATCAGGCTATATTTAGGTCAGGATCTGCAGTTTGTTTCTCTGGGCACCTGATGCCTCTAGCTAACTGGCATGGCTAGGCTGCTCCAGGAGTGATATTTTATTCCACTGATCTGACAACACCCATCGTTTTCTTATGCACAAATGTCCATATCACTAAATCACCTCTGCCATGGTTAGTGCTAATTGGCTCCCTGGCTGTACCCTCGGAGGAGCATGATAAGCCTGAATGGAAGCTAAAGGCCTGTCTCCCCACAGAATGGCACTGGGACAACCTGTGAATATATAACAACCTCTGCTTTCTCATTATGCTGCCTGGTCTCGCTAAAGAGAGGCTTTCAAAAGCCAAGGCTATCACTCTCACCATTTTCTGTCAGGACTGAGTTTGCCCACACAGAAGTTAAAGCATACTGGCCACTGGTAAATGTTTGCTTTCCGTCATATTTTTCTGCTAGTGGATGCCTGTGTGTGCAGTTGAGTGCGCTGGGCAGGCTCCAGCTCCTGGTAAACAAGAGAGACAAAATGGGGATGTGAGCAGAGTGGGAATGCAGATGGGTGTTGGCATGAGGTCAGATGCTTTTACAAAATACCACCCTTCATTTAAGCTGTGTCATGCTTTCTGATGTGTCATATCTTATGATGGATTAGACAAAGCTAGCAACTTTTTGGCAGCCTGAACAAAGCTTATGCAAGAGTAGATCTTTTGACTAAAGTTTCCGTTTCAGAACCCTTCTGAGAAATCCTGAATTGTCCTGGAAATTCTGCTTTACATGTAGATGTTCAGTGTGTAATCCTGAACAGACTGTAAGTTTTGAGCAGTAATTTTTTGAGGACTAGTAAAAATGTATTCTTTGTCTTGCAAAGAAATTTTTCTATGCTTTTCCGAAAGGAGTGAGGAGCTTCTCCTATTAATGAGAACAAGAGACAGGGAGAAAGGGAGTGGCAGAGCTGACATCTGTAGCTCCTGCATCTGAATTGGGTTCCATTATTTATTTTCTATAACCAGAAAATCTTCTTTTGAGAAAGGAGAAATGGAGTGGGCTGTGGAAAATGGAAGAATCATGATTTAATTCCATGTAAAGTGAAGGAGGAAGAACAAAGTTCTGCCAACAGAAAAACAGTGTTCTTTGACCTCTGTCACTTCCACTGCCATCCCACCTACTACGATGGAATCCCTGAGGGAAACAGAAGTAACCAGAAGGTACAGAAGTATTTTCATATGTTTTCAAAGCATGGTCTCAGCCAAAGCTATTTACATTCTCTCTTTATCTTGTCAGTTGTAGGCCCTGAGGGTCTTCCTGTCTCTTGCTTTCAGTGTGTGGCAGTGAATTGTGGCATCCTTTCTGCTCCCCTCCATCTTCTTTAAGGTCTCTGCTTGGTTTCCCTGTGAGATGCACATAGATTTTCTATTTGGCAAAATGCAGCATCACTATTCCACACTTCACTCCAAATCTTATATGTCAGTCTCCTTCCAGCTTTGCAGGTTTTGTTTGCATAAATGAGTGGATTGCAACAAAAAGAATCTGGATTTGCAGCTCTGAAGGGTTTAATCCTCTTTTCATCCACAGAGCAAAAATAATGCAACAGCAATGTGACTGGGATGACAGCTATGCTGGCTAACACCAGGGACCAAACTGGGGAACTTCCAGAACTTAAAAGCATGACCCCTTTTATAACCTGAGCTGAGGCAAGAGGTCTGTATGAGACCTGTGAGCTCTGGGGACTGGGAAGGCAGAGGTACAGCTAAGCCACAGATGGCTGCTCAGTTACATGAGTTTGCTCTGGGAATGAACACTATCCAAGTGTCTTGGTTTTACAGCACTGCAAATCCTGTGCAAGTCACTACCTAAGTGATGACAGTATCTTACTGGCCGTACCAGAAACTGTGATTCAGTCCTTAGCATGAGGAAAAATAATCCTTAGGTCAAATTAGTCTTAGATTCTCTGCAGATGTTACTGACAAATTTACCGGGCTTGTTCTACATTAAAGATTCTGTTGTGGTTACAAGGTTAATGGTGCTCCTGGCTGTTCCAGATGTCAAGCCTCTGGCTGTCTCCAGATCTTGGGTGAACTGGGCAGTCGTTCTCCTGTGCCCCATCTGGAATCCCCTGTGGAGAAACAGAGCTGTCCTGAAACAGGTCTGCCACAGAGTTTGTTGGAAATACAGAGGTGGAAGATGTGGCCCTGCAGTCCATTGTCTCATTCAGGATCACTGGTACACAAATGATTAATGAATGACATTTGTCCACATCTCTCCCTGAAGATCTTGAGCAATGGGAGACTCCAGAGAGTCTTGGTACACGACCAAGCTGCTTCCCTTACTTTTTGAATGTACTTCCTAACGAGCAGCCTGTATGTCCCTTGCTGCAGGTTAAGGTACCATAGGGTGTGTTGTTGATTTCCTGTAAGACTCCTATCTAATCCATGCCTTTCAATCCTGGTTTTGTGCTGGTGGGTATTCAGCTGTGTAAAATCTCATGCGTACCCCTTCTCTAATGTGTTCCTTCCCCAGACCATTTCTGCAGCCTGTTAAGGTCATTCTGAGTCCTGACCTTGTCCTCCACTGTATGTGCAGTCCCTTGCAGCTTAGTGCTAGCAAATTTAGTAAGCATAATCTCTCTTCCATCATCCAATCTGTAGTGAAAAAAATGGATAGAAACAAGCCAAGGACAAGACATACAGAACAGTTTTGGAGAAACAACAGTGGCAAATAACTCAAGGCAGCCCATATGATTCTCAAAGCTGATACTTTTTGGTTTTGCACTAAGTTCCAAGATCTGGGAAATTCCTGTTTGAATTAAAGATATTTTTAAATAATTTTTTAATAATGTTTTCACTAGCTGTAATATCAGTTGTATCTCAGTCTCAAGGTTGCATTCCGCTGTTCTGAAGTTATTTCACAGAACAGAGTGGCTTGACTCATAGCCTTGATTAGTCCATGGGTCGCTTCCAGACAGGTGGCTTATCTCTCACTGAGAGGGCTGCACTGCACTGGCTCCAGAGCTGGCTGTGCCAGCCAGGCATCACTCTGCCTTCACCAGCCAGAACAGAGGCAGCTGCTCTCTGAGAATCAGTCAGTGGCAGAAAACACAAGGTCTTCCCAATAAGGTGGGAAACATGCCACTTTGTAAACTTTGGCAGAGTTCAGCCCCAAGATAACAAATCTGGCCTGGGTAGGAGATTCCACTGTGAGGGGTTCTGGCATGTAAGTTTCCCAGACACAGCTGAAAACTGCTCATTTAGAGAATAAATACAACTGGATTTAAGAATTAGTGTATTTACAAGACTTTTTTTTTTTTGTTTCTGGATGGTGATGCCAGTTAGGCCTTAAGAAAGATATCTGATACAATTACTGTAGGCAGGTGTGCATCTTCCTGCTTTGTCCATCTCTTCCTACTCCCAGCCTGATGTCGAAAATATCCACAGCTGGGAACCCTTGTGGGACCTGCCACAAAGCGGAGATCAGACCTCCTGTTTCTGTTCTGCCTGGGCCATTTATTCACTCTGTGACTGTAAGCAAGTGTCTTGGCAGTCCTGAGCCACAGTGGTAAAATAGGAGTAAAATTCCATCCACTCCTCAGTAAATTTCTCAAGAGGCTGGGAGACCTTCAGTAGCCTGACTGATCTTACAGTCCCTTGAGCAGCTCAGGGCCACCCCATAAGATCAACAGCTTGAGGAATCACAGAGCTTGTCCCCAGCCAGTGGCCAAAAGTTCTGGAAGTCCTAAAAGTAACACTGGGCACCAGGCCCTTCTTTAGGTGGTAGGAAGAAAAAGATGCTGATGACGCACATCTCAGCCCAGATACGTGTGAGCTGTCGTGCTTATCGTTACCATTGTTCATTTGCTGCAAAGCAGGTGTTAGCTCAGAAAAAAACCACATAAAAGCTGCATTCTGGATTGTTTGTTCCTCGTTAAAATGATCTGGGCCCCTGTGGGCATGTGTTGTCTTAATATTCTGGTGCTGGGAAGTGCCGCATTTTCATAATGAAAGCTGTTGCAGGAAAGCAATTCCGACCTCGGATAAAGGGAGAAGATTACACTTGCCACTCGAGTTATGGTATTAGAACAACTGATTTTATTTGTTTTCATTTTCCCTGTCAGCTGCTGCTGAACCTCTATGCAATGTTCTTCAGAGATGTTAATTGTATTTTGTGTGTCTGGTTCCCCCTAAGAAGTGACAAACATTTTCAGTCACAAATTAGATGTCTCTTTTCATTTAAACACCAGCAAGGAAAACTAATTTAAGAGTGGTGGAACTGTTGTTCCAGCAAGGGCCCTAATGTGTGATAGAAGCTGACAGATAGATTTAGGGACGTAAAGCAACAAATTCTGTGTTGGGAATGTAAATCTACAAGATACCAATTTGATTTTTCCCTCAGCTGGTTCATGAATGAGGAAAAAGAGCTGCATGTATGCAGTAGGACAAAATAATAAAGTAACTTCATTCAGTTTTCAGGGGTATAGACACATAATTTAGGTCCAGCATTGAGGGGGACACAACAGTCTTTGGATAAAGTTCCTGGGGACACCTATGGATGCCTTTGCCTGAAGAAAGACTGGATTTCTTTTTCTAAGTCTGGAGTGGAAAGGGGAAAATAGCAGATAAACAACATGCAAAGAGATGAGGAGAACACTGAGTAAATGGATCTGTGCGAAGTGGAATGAGAGAATATATTGTGGGTCCTCGGAACAGCAGAGCTGCTGAATGGAAAGGGGAGATGACCAGAACCTACACTTCTGACACAGCTGCCTTGGGAAATTCCCCTGACATGACCAAAGTCTTGTGAGAGTTGCACCTGAGGACAGTACACTCATCTAGATCTGGGAACTCAAGCCCAAACTTGAGTCTGTCAGCAACACAAACAGGTATTTTAAGAAAAGCTGTTCCCTGCATACTGGATACTAGGACTTCACAGTGCTGAGCAGAGATGAAATGAAGATGCTCAGCAGGTGTTACTGATTCTCTCAAATGCCCTGGAGAAAAAAGACCCTGGCACAGCACACATCCCTCTTTCAGGCACCCCTCCCTTCCTACCCTCTGATTCTGCATGGCCAGATTACATGTGGAAAAAGAGCATGTGAACATCAGGAGGACAGTGGAATATCTTCCTTTGCAAGTCGGTGTCCAGCACATTTCAGAGCTGGAGCTCTTTTCCCATGAGTTCAGGGCCTGTTGCCCATGGTTCTCTGTTGTTTCAAGCTAGTCTGGGTGTGCTCCAAGCAGAGGGATGTTTGCAGCATTTAGGCAGCAGACACTTTCTGACGGGTTTTGTGCTCTCCTGTGAAATGTGCAACAATCCTTGACCAGAGTCAGTCACTGTGTTCTTCAGTAAATGCTTGAAGGTGACTCCAAATGCATGTGTAAGTCACATTTCTCGTGTCTGGTGCTCAGGAGAAAAGGAGCCATCCTGTAGTTGCTGGACCAAGACTGTCAGCCACTGTGGATCCTATCAGACCACGGCCTCAGGTTATACATTGTGGAACAGGCTTTCTTATCTCTAGGTTGGGCAAAGCGTATTTCTGGCCTCATAGTTCTTTGTCTTTCCCTGTGGCTCCAATACCTTGTCAAACAGGAAGTTCAAAGGAACTCAAAGCAGCCTCAGTCCTCCTTTTTGATTTGTGCCAAGTACAGCACAGACCCTTGTGGAGAGCAGTCGCCTGTTAACATGGAAATTATTGTACCAGCGATCAGCTAGGAGGCTGAGGGGACAGGGAGTGCCACGCTGTAAAGGCTTTCTGGAGCAGCTGCATGTTCAGCCCGTGACATGAAAGGGTCACTAAGAGCTCCCTTATTTATTTTTTAATGCCGTTAGGCAATAGGCAGAGCTGCAAGAATTCAGAGGGGAGCAAGAAAGCTAATTCCAAGGCAGAACCCTGAGGGCTCTGCCTGCCTGCATCCCTCAGAGTGTAACTCACCATGTACGAAAAGCACACAGCATCTTCCAGCACATCCTGTGGACTGTAAGTCAGGTTCTGGAAATTTTACCTGTGCTAAGTAGCATCTTCCTCCACAAGTGGTCCTACTGCAATCAGTGGAGTAGGTTCCTACCTGAGTGAGGAAGTCAGACAACAGCTGGTCCTCAAGAGCTATGAGTTAAAAGTGTAGCAAGCAAGCTGATTTCCATAAAAATGGAAATGAGTCAGAGAGGGGAGAACCATATTTGAGCGCAAATGCAAGCAATTAGCTCAAAGCCATTACAGTAATGGCTAGAAAGACTTTTTAAAATTATCATTACTGAAATGCATTAGCAATATCTTTTTTTAAAAATGTAAATATACACAGTACAATCCCATCTATCTGCCGGAGCATGAAGTAACTCCATTTTGGTGGTACGTGCAGAGGAGTCTGTGGAGACTCTTAGCTACAAACAGAACTTTACACAGGAATATGAATGAAGGCATTATCAGGCAGAACTTGAGAAAGGCAGCTGTGATTAGTACCAACACAAATATTTGCTCAGATGGAAAGCTGGACTTTCAGAACAATTTTTAGGAATACCTGCCTGGCACTACCTGGCTTCCTGGCCTTGACCTGTGCTGATGCCCCTCTTCCCCAGAGTACTGCTTTTCTCTCCTTCCCCAGCAGAGCCTTTGGAGGATGCCTGGCTCAGGTACAGAACTCACAGGTCCCATCATAGGACATGGCAGCACTGGGGACTTTCAGGGTCCTGGTGGTGTGGGAAATGTGTGTTGAATGCAATGGAATCTATCAGTCTCAAGGTACTCTTGGACAGCCTTGGATTTTTGTTTCAAGAGAGTCTTAAGTCCTGTCTTACTACTTCATCTATTCTCTGTAGCTGTGTTTGCAACTACATGGTTAAAATAGATGGTCAGTGAATTCAAAATATTTTCTGTGAGAAGTGATGAAAGTGATAAGCTTTGGTTTCATTCAAGCTGGGAGTATGTGGAGGACTTCTCCCTGACTGTGAGTGGAAGTGGGTGGATTTCTAGATTGCTTTCCTCTCTGTCTTCTTTTTGCCTTTGAAACAAGGAAACAAAGACAAAAAAAGGAGAAAACTCCCAGTTACATATTGTAACAGTTGTTTTGGCCAAATTCAGAGTTCAGCTCAAGGTTTTGGAGCCCTGTTGCCCACCTGCAAGGTGGGCTGTAAAACCCAGTCACCTGCAAACCACTTTCACATCTCCACTGTATTTTTTGAGATGAACTGTACCATCAGACTGAGGTAACAGAATGATGCATTACTTGTATGAGAGCATCTTTTGACATGGAGGAGGCTCTCAAGCATAATCCAGAGATGATCTGAGGGAGACACACCACACTGATGAAAAGAAGTTCAACTATCCATACGACTCAATTCAGGAAGCATGACTGAAGCCATCCCCAGTGCTGACAGAGTCCAGGACAGCAGGAGAAAGATTCTTCTGGTGAGCTGGGGGAAGTATCTATGCTTTCTGAGCATCATTTATGAATTTGGGACTGAAACTGCTTGCTTGGAAAGTATTTGCATTTTTAAGGTTTTTCTCGGGCAGCCACAGTGGTGGGTGGTGCAGGGATATTGCGTTGTGCTCCTGTGGCTCTGCAGTCCTGCTGCAGTTCTGGAAGAACTGGCCCACTCCTCGCATAATTTGGTAGAAAAATACCTGGAAAAGCACAGCATTACCAACAGTTGCAAGTTCCCTGACAGTATCTTGTCCATGCACGGTCACTGTGTACAAGTACAGTTTTTTTCACACCAGTACTCTGCAAGTATCTGAGGTGTTACTGTGATGAGAAGGCAATGTAGCATGACAATCAGGTTGTTTGAAAATACAGAGGTTTTGCTTTATTAGACACTTCAGGTGAAGACTTATAAGCCAGCCTCTGCCTTTGAGTATACCTTCATGGTTCTCACTGGAGGCAGTAGAAAGAAATAGGCAGAAGTGGTGGCTATTTAATCCTCTGTGCAGGAGTCTCCCCTACAGGCAGGTGGTCAATTTGCCATGTTAGGTGCTCGTGGGAGCTCCCCCCGTGCACACACGTGTTTGTAATCTGTACCTTCCTTCAGGAGCCTCAGGGGGCCTGAACCCGGCCTGCAGATGATACAGAAGACATTGTCTTCTGGAGAAAGATGTATCATATTTTATACCTGGATTCAATGAGGTGACAAATGTAAGCCTGTTTTTTATTACCGTGTGGCTGCTGTATTTCTCACAACTGTCTGTCGAGGGTTGTCTGGCGGAGACAGGAAGTCCCGGGTTGTGTGTTTTGGTTATTTATATGCAAGGTCGCTCCCTGCCATCCTTTCACAGAGATGACTGATGCCCTCAGCCCTCTGCACAAGGTTCTGTCATTGCTCTGAAACAGCACAGGGGGTGGGTGCTTTCAGCTGGGCCCCTCCCCATGTCTAGCAGACCCTTGACTTGGTGGTGCTTCAAATCCTGTGCCAAATCTGGGGTGTGCAAGCAGCCCCACCAGCTTGTGGCTTGGTTCACAGAGGCGGCTAATTCCACCAAACTCATTACGGACCAACAGAAGACCTTCAGGCAGCTGTGGTGCATGACCCTGTGCAAAGCCAGTCTGACAACAAATGCTCTTGTTGTGCTAGCACTGCTATCAGTGCAGAGGGCATCCTGTGGCCTCGCATCAGCCTGACAGCTCCTGCCCCCAAGGTGCGCTCAAAGTCATGGCACTGTGATGCTTTGGTGATGGAAACCTGGGAATGTGGTCCTGGAAGGATCTGACAGCATGAAAAAGAGTGCCACTCCTTGCTGGCAGGAGCTTTGCTGGGACATTCTCACTCTTTTTAGTCTCATCTCTGGACTCATGAAGCAGGGGCTTTTTTTCTGGGATAGGTCCCAGAGAGCCGGTGGCTGAGGCACTGTCTGCATGACTTGATGTCCTCAGTTATCCTCTTTCCAACTGACCTTTGTGAGCAGCATCTCCCACTCCTGTCACATTTTCGGTGTGGGAGTGGGAGAGGTAGCAGTGTGGAGGCTGTCACCTTCCTGTGCTTCTGCAGCTGACAGATTCTGAAAGGGCATGAAGCACTCTCTTGAGCCCCTGGCTGACAGTGGCTGCCCTGTGCTGTTTAAATGGGATAGGGAGTCAGGGCCAGATGAAGGAGCTACATCTGCTCATTTCATGCACCACAGCCCCCTAGAAACAAGCTGATGACACTCACTTTGAGATGACAACCATGCCTGGTGGGTCTGGAAGGATGTCATGAGTCAGTATGTGGCCACTGCCAGAGTGAGGAACACTGGGATGAAACAAGTAGAGAAGGATGCAGTTAACTTCAGCCAAAGATGGCCATCAGTTACTGACACAGTCCATTAATGGAGCTGTTTGTTATACCAGCTTAATCATGTTTTCAGAAAGAAAAGGAGAAAAATAATCAATATGCCTAGTTCATTTTAAAACAATAAATAACCACAAGTCTCTCTCCTATCTCGTATATGGTATTGCTGTCAGCTGGGAGAGTGAAAAGGGGCTGTTTGGCCAGCAGTATCAGGCCCTGTGGATCTCTCTGAACTATTTTCCGGCCTCCAAGTGCTGAAAAGATCCTGCTTCTCAAAGATGATGCATGGAACAGCTGCAATGCCACTGTTTGACCTGAGCTTTCACACCTGTCATTTACACCTTTTTGCAAGCTGCTTTTCGTGCTCCAGCCATTTTAGAACAGCAGATCCCAGCACTTGCTGGCCCTATCCATAGCCATGGATATTATTTCTTCTATTCCAGCATGACCAGCAGGTCGAGAGAGATAGATATATGGTAGAAATTCATTACTACTATGAACTACTACCCCTGCTATGTGAGGGTAGTGGGACACTGGAATGGTCTGCCCAGAGAAGTTGTGGGTGGCCTGTCCCTGGCAGTGTTCAAGACAAGGAGGGATGGGGCTTTGGGCAACCTGGCTGTTGTGGTTTAGGAATGGCACTCTCTGATTTAATGCCCTCTCCCCTGCCCTGTGAGACTCTCCCAAATCACACACAGCTTGCTTGCTCTCCTTTCCCTGAGGAAATCATGAAAGATTCTGGGTTGAGGTAAGAACAACTTACTGGAAACACCGATGAGATAAGAGAATGAACAGTAACAGAAACAATACTAATGACAAGAGTGTACGAAAGAGAGGGTGATTTACATGCAAAAATATTCACCAAGCCTGGGACAATGAAAACCAGTGTTGAACAGACCCTCTGCGTGCCCATGCTCTATCCTTGCTGCAAGCCATGCCCACCTCTTTCCAGAAGCAGGAATCCCTTCCTTCCACCCTCTGGCAGTGAGGTGAGGGGGTAAAGAATAACAACCTGGACATGCCCTCACATGTCCAGGTTCCACCCCATCATGGCTAAGGAAAGAAAATTAATTCTGTCCTGGGCTGAAAACCAGGACACAGGTCTAGTGAAAGGTGTCCCTCTCCATGGCAGTGGGGTTAGATTAGATGATCTTTAAGGCCTCTTTGAACCCAAACAATTATGTGATTTTATTCATTATATCTGAAAAGAGAGCCTAAATCAGAAACTGCAGTGCTTCGTGCAAGGACTGTGAAGGCCATGAGTAAAACCTTGTCTCAAAGCTTGGATCATTTTTTTGCTTTGTATTACACAGAGCAAACACGTGCCCTGAGAAACTGTGGTCAGCTGGAGAGGGTGGGCAGGAACCATGTAAAGCCCAGACCCCCAGATCAGAGAATACCCTGTGCATGAACCAGCCCCATAGTCCAGAAGAGATCAGAGCTCATTTCTCCTGTATCCCCTCACGTAGCACAACCCATGGTATAGGAAATACGATAATGAGTATAAAACATGGGATATTTATTTCTGTGGTGCTTGAAGAGTGTAATTTTACCACTATTTGCTTTCACACATTTTTTTCATGAGTCTTCTGTAGTTCTTGAAAATTCATGGGATTGGCTGAGAAATCAAATGATTAATAAGAAAAAACTACAGGCATTTTTTTTAAAGATCTGTTAGATTTCTAAGTCTCTTTCATCTCATTGCAGACAGAAGGAGAGAAAAGGCCCACAAAAATAAAATGAAAGCTGAAGATCTAGGTGGTAGACCTTTAAGATGCACTGCAAATCTTGCAGAAATTATGATGAGCTTGTAGCAGTCTGTGAGAAAAAATCTGTCTACTGAAAATACAGCCTCTCAAAGATCAGGACCATAATTTAGTCATGTGTGTGGAGAAATATGCTGTAAGTGCTTAACAAATTATAAAAAAAATAATAACAACAATTAATAATACATGAAACATGGAAAAAAAGATGAATCACTGCATTAGAGAACCCAATAAAAATATTTTGTTTCTTGTCAAGGATCCTGTGCTGACAGCTGTATCTGCTACAACAGCATATGCTGGAAAAATGTTCCGAGATAGGGCTTGGTTACTCAGATTTACAAACTGGGTGATGGGAATCTGGCCTGCAGTGTGACAGTCTCATAAATCAGTGATAAACCTTGCTCTGCACAGCTTCCTGAGGTGTGAAGCGAGTGCCATTGTTGCAGGGTTAGAGAATGGCTTGGCTGTACGGCGCTGGTGTGTCTGGTCCTGGGATGGATGGAGCAACGTACGTGGGAAGAATTTTGGGGGGACTGGTGTTACACAGGGTGGGAAGGTGTCAGTCGTGGAGAAGGCCAATTCCTGATCACCAGATCTGTACAGGCAATTGAACAGAGAAGTGTTTTCCCAGTGCTTTCTGTGTGAAAATGAACCGGCTCCTTGCGGACTTGCCAGCAGACACAGGTGCACTTCTGTGTCCTCTGGCCGGCCCCGAGCTCTGCCCTGAGTCAACCACTTGTCTCCCAGGGTGTACAAGCAGGCAGCATCTTGCCTGCTCAAGTCAGGGTGCATTTGTCCTCACAGTGAGTTTATCATCCACATGGGAGCTCACAGAACGTTGTATGCGTGATGGAGATTGCTCCCCCGCCTGGGGCTTCAGTTCTCAGTGCGCTGATCCCACCGAGAGCAACGTGTTGCAGCTGCCGAGCACAGAGGGAATACCTCGCCTTTGCCAGCAAAGGAGAACTCTCAGCTAAACAGATAGAAAGTCTGCCCAGGGCATGCTTGAAGGCATGAAAAGCCAAAGGTTTTTGGAAACATTAGATGTATGGTAGCATTCCTCTTTCTACTTTTAGAATCCTTTTGAAGGCACATTTCTACTGGGTAGTTTACCCTGAGCTGAACAGATCTGTACATTGGAGATCGATTTTTAGTTATAGAAGGGTTCTTTTTCTTATCTTGAAAATATAAAGGAGCCATTAAATAATGATAAATCACCCTTTTTGCTGTGTGGAATCCTCTTTACATTGCCAAAGTGATAGAAATTTGCCTGAGTGTAAAATGAGCTTTAAACCTAAATTGCATATTGTTGTTCTCTTAACCTCTGTCATCTTCTCTCAGAGTATGAGATCTTGAGATGTGGCTCCATTCTTCTTCAGTGTTTGGAAACTGCTCAGCATGCGTGGCAGGCTACTGTAAACATGTAATACATAAGTACAGCATGACAGTTTACAGCCTCACCTTCACACTGTTTTGTAGAGACAGTGGACAAAATGGCCAGCTCAGGGCTCCTTATATTTTAAACAGACAGAACTTTAAAAAGAAATTATCAGTATGAAAGGTACTGCAGAAGATTTCTAACCTGACTAGTGAAACAAGGGAGACTTCCTCATATCCCCTCTCATTTCTTGTTGAAACTCTTATTTTTCCTTTTAGAAAATACGCCATAATTACAGAATGCTTTGCTCTTTTCTTCAATGCAGTCCTTATGCAGCCTTTCAACTATATAGAGAAAAAGGCCTTTAAGTGTTTCTGTACCACAGATAGACAGAAAGCTCTTTTGTCTCAGTTTTTTGACAGTGTTTGCACACAACAAGGTGTTTAAGCCCTGATTTAATATTCTTTTTTAACAGAAGTGGAAACCTTTCCTATACCATTCTTTCCACTTCATCTTTTCCTTCTTTTACCCAGGAAAATTTCTTTGCCATTCTTCTCCTTGGGCTGACCTTTCCATTAGGATCTCCAGGCTCCACTCTTGCTGTGTTTTTCTGCTCATAGCCTCAGGGCATTTTGACACAAGATGGTGAAACCAGTAATAGAAGGAATATCAAATATCATCACTATTATGAATGTTTACTGCAATTTCTCAAGATGATGAAATATACCTATTGATAGAGCAAGAGCATCTAGGAGACCCTGTCTCTGGCCAAGGTCACTTTGGCCAATCTTTCCACAGACACAGAACAAAATAGCAAGTATTGCTTCTAGATGAAAGAAAAAAAAAATCTCAGTTTATACTAGGTAGTACAACACAGAGAGGGGTGGCATATTGAAGCTGATACAGTCAGTGTGGTTTCAGCATGGCAGGAAGGAGAGACTCCCCTATGGAAGAGCATTTCTCCTTGTGAGTTGAAACTTGGAGCAGAATGGGCCCATAAAGTACTGGAAGAGAAAATCAGCTGCATATGAAAGTAGTCAGGACTTAAAATTGCACTGCACTTGATGAGAGCATCTGTCTCTACTTACCATCGTTGTGCTCACCCTGATCTCAGTTACTCAGGGCTTTTTATGCAACCTCTTTATCAGCTCTTAACTGTACTTGAAGGATGAAAGAAAGTGAAAAAATTCTAGGTCGTTTCCATAGCTATACCTCCTTTCCCATAATCTGAATGACAATTTGACACCCAAGATTCTATTGTCAGCTGTTCCTCTGAGAGGATGAGGGAAGAAAAATTTCCCAAGGTTTCCAATTACAAGTGTAATGATCTCGCAGAACAGAAAGCAATATCTGTCTATAATGCAGACAGGTTGAAACAGAAGATGCAGAAGAAGAATAATAGAAACAGGAGCGTGACACATACATACAGAGATGCTTCTGACATCTATCCCCCAACGGTCCTCTGTCATTATTTGCTGAAAAACTCAATTTGCTTGTTTGGAGATGAAAAAAGAGAAAACCTCCAAAATGCAGAAGCAAAGAGCTGTGTGGCTGAAGAAGGGGAATGTTCTTCCCTCCTATCATTTCAAAGATTTTTGGAAAGCTGATTCCTTTGACATGAAACATCAGCTGGACATCCTTGTGGTTATCTGACAACATCTAATTCCTTATGTCAGGTAGCAGTTGGCATTTTTGCTGGTTTAGTCAGCTCTTGAACCTGACTCCTGTCCCAACTAGTTATAACTAGTGAAGTGGGGCCCTTACTCTGCATCTTCTCTGGTGCCGCCATGGACAGACCAGGATTCATTCTGGGCTGTCAGACTGTGTATCATCTTTACCACTTTCTCTGATTGAAGGGAACATTTGCCCATCTCTGTAGGGAATATGATTATGCGGTAAAATTGGTGCTGTGCAGAAGAATGGAGGTTCCTTGTTTGGTCACCTGTGGCATTTTTTGGCTTTGTTTCGAAAACAAACAAAATCATCAACCTTTTCCTCTCTACTAATGTAGCCTTTATCCTATTTGTTTTCCTGCTTCCTGTGGGGATTTTGTAACCAGGCCTTACAGGCTGTTTGGCTTAGCAGATGGAGCTGCAGGTGATAAATGGATGGTTTACAAGAGCAATTAGTGTGAGCAGCAGAGACACCAGGCACAGCGTGGTTTTACCAGAGTCAGTTATGGAGAATAGTTATCTACTTAGAAACTGGGCTTTTCTGAGTTTGTTTTAACATTTCTTTTGAATCTGGGTGGGTTTTTTTCCTAAAATCCTGGTGTCTCTCTGTGGAGGGGCTGTCCCTACCTGTGATGAGTGTCCACGCTGTAGAGCTGTAGGTGTGCTCAGGGACAAGGGCAAGAGGAGCTTTTCAGATTTCAGCTGCCTCCAAGGAGTGAACCACACGCACACAGATAGGTCCCGCCCCAAGGAAGGGAGGTTAGAATGACCATCAAATATCTTGATATCTTTTGGACATCTTGGGGTAGGTAAAGGCTCTGGCACAAAGTAAATCAATCTCCTTTCCTCTACCTGACTTGATCCTACTTGGTTTTTCTACCTGCCTCCATAAAAACTCTCATGGCACTGTCAAGTGGCATCATCCACATCCCAGTATGTGTCCACCTTCAGTAGCATTCTTGCAAAGTGTCCTGTCCTGCAGTAGCAGGAAATGAAAAGGAAGGATACTGCTTAGCTTACTTCTCCTTGAAGTTTAGTAACGCTTTGGAGATGTTTTCCAGCTTGTTTCCCGAAGTGTGGGGATTTCCAGGTATTTTTATCCTTTTTCATCATCTCACAGGGACTTGCTCCTTGCCTATTGTTTCTGTCTTTGCAGACAGCCTGGGTGAGCTTGGCAAATCCAGCCAATGTTCTGCCAGTTTAAAAAGTTGTTTTGTGAACTTCTATGCTTATTGCAGTTTGGGATATGCTCTGAAGCAGATTGGCAGAAGGAAAGATGAGCTGTGTTTCTGACAGAAAGGCTTGCTGGAATAATTACAGCTCCCTGCATATACTGACCAGCCCCTTTCACTGCACATGCATATTTCAGGTATGTGGAGTGACAGCTGCTTTGGGCTCTAGCCAAAGGACTGGGATGCACTTTTCCCCATGTTTTAGTGAAGTGGAAAAGAGCAGCTCAGCAGATGGTGTGGCTTGAAGCTTGTCTTGCAGGAACAATAAAAGCCGCGATCTGCTGGACTGTTTGAAATTCTGACCTGAAATATACATCAATCTACACCAGCATCCTAACAGTGACTGCTGGATTGTATCCAGGCAGGCTGTGGTTGCCAGAGGCCAGGAGTGGTGCACAGAGATGGACAAGTGGGTTTGGCAGCCAGGAAGGGCCAGCTCAGCCACAGGGTTCACAGGAGGGACTGAGCTGTGTTTTCTGCTTAGATGAGGTCAGGCACCATCTGAACTGGTTAAAAATCTGTTTACTGCCACCAAGGCAAGTGCAGCCTAAATGATCTGATCTCTAAGGATGGCCCTTTGGCTCCAGCACGTAGCCTTGGTTAAAATGCATAGGCTTCTGGGCTGGTAGGCTGCTGCTGGGAACAAACTGGTTTCAGACTTTGTCCTGTACTGCTGTGAGCTCAACACAGCCACGATGTGCAGTGCTGGAAAACCAGGGAGGATTAATGGAAAGTGAAAGTGATTCAACCCTAGGGCCTGAGAAATTCTCCTCTAATGCCAGTTTTCCAGCTGAGCAGCACCCTGACTTTAGTGGAATTACCCCTGATTCATACCAGTGAATGTGCAGGTTCTGGAAAGAGACCAAACCAATGTGGATTTTGCATCTGACTTAGCTTGCTGTTCATGTTTTAATTTTCTGATATTAAGTGTGTCTTGAATGCCAATCCTATTTTCTCTCAAATCCCAGAATTCAGATTTGTGGAAATAGGGCTTGGATTTGAGCCCCATCTCTGACAGGCAGTCTAACTTCAGCATCTTAAAGAAAGCATAAGCCTGAACAGCCAGTGTTACTGAGGAAAACAAATGAAATCTGAAGAATATGCTGTGTTTAAGATAAGAGATGGAGACTGGAATGATGAGAGATTTACAAACCTAGCTTGCTTTGTTAATAGCTCTGGAGAGGGGACATAAATTCTTTTAACTTGATTTGTGCCCTGGTAATATTTCTTTAAGAAAAGCAACAACATAGCAAGGTACTGTAAGGTTCCATTCCCACTGATAGGGTCTTTGCTGTGGGTGTTGTTATTCCGATCAGCTTCAACATTGTATAAAATAGCACTTATTCTCCAAGTAAATCCGAGAAGGTTTTCAGAATTCATGAGGTTTAAGTCCAAATAATTACATTTATTGATCTCTACTATGTGAAGAAAATTTCCAGCTTACTGCGGACCTCTTTGGTGTTGGACCTCAAATTAGGCCGTGGCAGGAAGTTCTTTATTACCATCTCTATTTTTTGATGCATTTGTTGGACATGAGATTGTTCACCTGATAATAAACATTGTCAGAACTGTTGTTGATGAGTGGGAAAACTAGGATGCCTCAAACAAGCCCCAGGCCAGGCAGACCCTCTGTAGGACCAAGGGGAGGAGGGAGGATTTTGGGTCAGCAGCCCATGTCCCTGATGCTCTGGTCCCCACACTGCTGTGGCCTCATGGCAGGAGCCGGAGTTGCTAATTGCTCTGATCTCCTCTGGAGGATAAAACAGGAACAATGCTTCCTGGAGTTCAGTGAGTTAAAGCCCAAGTGCTTGGAGAACCCCAAATGCACCTTGTGCATCTTCTCTAGGAAAAGGAGGCTGGTATTCCTGCTGGTTGTGCCAGAGCTGAAGGGGAATCACCAGTATGGCTTCATGGTGACTAGGAAATCCATATCTCCTGCATATACATCTAGATAAATTCTCGGGGCCGTCTTTACTGGTCAAATTCTGGCTTTGCGGTCAACCACAAGAGACCAGCCAGCACCTACCTGGGGCCCAGGATAGGTGGTAGGGTTTGTCTGGAGAACTCTGCTTCTGGACATACATGTTTCTCCTTCTGAAGGTAGGTCAACAGGTTCCTGACAGAGGAAAACCCTTACTGGGGGCTGTGCCTTAAGCATGGAAATTGTCCAGGTGCTTAAAACAAGCATGTACAGAGTTTGCTGGCTCAGAAGTTCAGAAGCCAAAGTTGATGCGCTGGAAAGCCATGGCAAAAGTCACAGGGATTTCTTGCTATACACTAATACACTCTGCACCATGTATGGGCAGGAGGCAATGTCTGCACAGGTTGCTGCTTGCTGTCTCTTGCTGCTGGGCTCTGCCCCAAGCCCTTGGGCAGGAGGCTCGGCAGGGGCTCCCCGTGCTGGTGGCCCTGCTCTGGTCTGACAGTGGCCATGGGAAGAGCATCCCAGTGCCCCGGGGCTGCACAGCTCCCTGCCTCGTCCTTCAGCAGGGTACTGTGGGCTTTGCCAGGGCTGGGGAGTAACCCAGCAGGGCAGGAAGGGTACATTTGTGCTGAGGGCTTTCTGTGAGAGTGGAAGGTGCTGACAGCAGTTTAATAAATTATGCCTTTCTTCAAATACACCTTTAAATTTAGATCTCGGTTTAATAAGGCAGTCCTCACATGTTCTTTCAGGGCACATGTATTATTTAAAAAACATTTATAAAGGATTAATGTACTCTGGAGCCCCACTGACACAAATCTCTATCATTTCCAGTGCCAAAAGCCAAAACAGTCCAGCTTATTCTAAGAAATGCTTTTCATCTGTGTGTTTATCTCTAAATCTGGCAGTTCCGGCAGTGGGAAAAATGCTAGACTTACAATATTTGTTTATCTACAGGAGTCCTTTGTTTATCCAGTAAACAGGGATGGCACAAGCAGTGGTACTGCTGTCTCTCCTCTGCTCAGCCTAACCTTTCTATTCTGCACATGGTTAGCATATTTATATAGAGGATCTCAAAGCTTCTGATCAATTTGTGCTGACTTCTGTCACCTTTGACTGTGCAGGCTGGTTGCCTGTACCTCCAGCGTCCTGGGTGCTGATTTGTAAATTAGGAAATCTGTCTGTCTGTCTTTTGCAAAGGACTTGTTGTATCTGCAAATGTCAACAGCTAGAGAGGTCTTGCAGATGGAGTGCTTATTATCTTTACATGGCAGATAGCTCTTCAATGAGGAGAAACAGAGCTGTCTCCCTCCATGACCCCACACTGGGCTCTCAGCAGCTGCCCCTCTGTCCTGACAGCTGCAATTGCTGGGCAGTGCTGTCCTTCATTTAGCTGGAGCAGGCAGCATTTCCAGCTGTGGCTCAGTTTTCTCCTCCTTAAATCCATGGAAGCAGTGACTGAAGTCACAGATACTGGACTGAAGCTTTTGTGGGGAGCAGCAACTCATACCAAGAGAGGAGCAGGAGGTCTGATGAGGCTTTAGATGTTGCTGTTCTTCTGGCGCTCTTCTGGAGGATGGACTTGTGTGAAAAACACTTCCTCCAGATGCTCAGGGCCAGCACAACCTTGCTGGGCAGTGGGAGGGTGATGAAGACCAACTCCCCTCTCTGTTGCCCTCTGAGCAGCCCCTGTGCAGCCCCACTGCTCTGCTGTAGGTGTGCAGCAGCTGTTGCAGTGCACCAGGGCTCCCCCTCCTCTGGCTGACCTTGCTCCATCTCACCAGAAGAGATGCTTTGTGAGGCAGAGGAGGGACATGGTGGAACAGCCAAGAGATCAGAAGTTTTTTTACACAGCTGAGTAGAGAGGTGAGCTGTGCCTGTGGTCTCGGCCCACAGAGAGAGGCAGCCAACAGCCCAGCCTTGCTGAGCCTGGCCAGGGATCACCGTCCCAGAGAGTGTGTCTATATCTGCACACGGGGAGGGTGACAGCTCTTGGGCTGCTGGCTGGGTTCCATCTCAGCCGCTTGCCCGACTCCCTGTGTCAGGGGATGCTGTGGGGCCAGGAGGCTGGAGAGATTTCTCCTCACCATCAGCACTGCAGAAAGCAGCCACTCATTAACAATCAAGGTTTAGCAGGCACCTAAGGTCTTTGCAAATTATTGTTGTGCGCTACTCCTCTCCTGCCCTTTCCTTTCTCTGCGCTCCTTCCCCATGGCCTTTGATTCAATAAATCAAAGCTTAGTGCCAAATCTTGTTACATTCCAGCTACTCTGTTACTCCCTCTCGGCCCTCTGGGAGATGAAAGCTTGGAAATGTGTATAATAATGAGGGTCGTGAGATGTGAATAAAAGACATGAGAAATGTAAGCTAGGAGGATGATCAAAGATGATGCATTAGCTCTGACGAGGATCTATATTGTTGCTAATAGGGTGGCCAAACCAATACAGGATAACAGAAAAAAATCCCTGTGGTACTGCCGATAAAGTCTCACTTTTCATTGGGAGGAAGGTGAGAAAAGAGTGTCATAGAAAGGGATCTGTGGTATTTGCACTTTTCTTCAGTGACAGAGAGAGATAATCTCAGTTCCTGAGGCAGCTGAAGGACTGGTGAAAAATATCTAGTTAGACTTTCATTGCAAATAATAGGAGTATTGCCATTTCTTTCATATCTTTTTTGTAATTGACAAATAGGAAATAACATTAATTATTTTTGTTTTATCTTTTATTACTTAAATGCCGTCTTCGAAAATTGACAATACAACAAGTTTTAATTCTAACTTTTTGACTTTTTTCTCTCCTGTTCCCCTGTTTTTTTCATTTTCATTATCCTATTTTTTTCCTCAATAGAGCAAAGAGAAAATAGCAGAGAAGTGAATTAAGCCTGTATTAAGATCTAAAGCATATATGATGAAAGAGTGTATAGTTTTAAAAAATTTATATTTTAAACAACAAAACACCCAAAAGGGAAACAAAGGTCAATTTCTGTTTGAAACCTGTTTCTAACAGCTTTTTCTAAAACACACCCATCTGATTTTCCAGATCAGAAAATTCTGTGTTGTTCACCATCTCCTCTGCTGCATGCTTCCTTAGATTTTTTCTTTTCTGCAGCTGTCTTCCACATTGTCACCTGCTTCAATCTTCAAATCTGGTGCACAGCCTTGGATCCCAGACACCAGCCCAGCCCTCATGGGAGTGGGACAGCACAGAGAGATTTCCTCATGATTTTAGCAGACAGTGAGCAAGAGCTGCCAAAATGAGACCAAATTCCCCTTGGGTTTGCATTTCCCTGTGTCTTGAAATACATGCTTCTAACTTCTCAATTATTCCCTGTCTGATATCTCAGCATTTGCATTGTTTTTTATGAGCTAATATTTTGTTGAAGACTTCATTGATTTGTGGCTTGTTGATTTCAGACCATTTCTCCAATTTATTGACACTACTTTGAATTCAGGCCCTGTTCTACAAGTGTGCTCTCAAGCTGGAGTAATCAGCAGATTTTATAATGCACACTCTCTGCTGTTGTTTCAGTTACCGATGAAGAGCTGGAACAGATCCAGGACTGGGTCAGATTCTTTTGGGGTCCAGATGAGATTTCAGACTGGCAGTTAATCACTGACACTTTACTGTTTGGTGTTGCCTTTTTGTTAGTTTATTTGTTTTGGTTTTGTCTTTTTTTTTGTCTGTTTGTTTGCTTTGTTTTGTGTTTTTGTGTGTGGTTTTTATTTGTTTGTTTTCTTGTTGTTGGTTTTTTGTTTTGTTTTGTTTGTTGGGTTTTTTTTGTTCATTTGTTTGTTTTTGTTTTTTCTCCCTGGCTGCACTGACAGGCAATTTCACGTAGGCCAGTGACTCCCACCCCATCACCTGTGAAATGCTGATGAGCACAAAGCCACAGCAGGTGGCCAGCAGTTGCTGCAAAGGAGAATTCTTCCTTTTGAATATTTGCCTATTAAAAGTTTGGTGGTAAGGCCAGACAGTGTTTTCAATGGAGTTTTTATCTGGTTATACTCAAGGGCCCAAACAACTAAAAGTACTGCTAAGCTGGATTGTATTTCCTTGGTTTGCCTATGGCCATGGGACAATATTGAGTGCTTTGCTAAAACATATATCTCAGCTCCTTCCTCCTTACTCTCCTTGCCTTGTCAAAGACATAATTACGTTTTTCTGGAATAAACAACGTTGTCCTTTTTGTTGAAACGAAGAACTGAAATTATTTTTACTTGATAAATTCATTATGCTGAGCTGGTTTTTGTCAACCGGTTTTCCTTTGGGTTTTTATATATAGATCAGGTAGCAATCTCTGCTAGGGTTTTGCCAGGGAGATTGACTAGTCAACATTTTCCCATGTTCCCTTTTTCCCTTATTTTAAATAGATATTGTATTTGCCCTTCCTGTGTCTCCAGGGATCTCTTCCAAGGCATGAATTTCAGGGATGATTTCTGAACAGATCAGATATTCTTACAACTGGTTCCTTCAGTGCTTGAGGCTGAATTTCAGAATACGCCGATAATTTGACCATATCTCAAGATTTTTTTCTTTCTGGCTTGTATTTCTGTCTCCTTGTTCAAATTAATTTTTGAAGTATGTTATGGACCCTGAAGCAGAGATGGATTAGGCTACTTCACCATTCTCTATTATCAGCCATCGTTTCCTCTTTTCCTGTTAAATAATAGCCTGTATGTGCTCTTTTTTTGCCTCTGCTGATAACCTAACACTTGTACTTGCAGCTTTAGCTCCATCACTAATTGTAATTAAATTTGTGCTTTAGCATTTCTGATTTTTATGCTGGTTCTTTGCTTTGTGGTCTAGTTTTCACTTTTTCTCTATTTTCTTTTTAATTTTCAGGTCCCTAAAGGGCTCTTGACACAGCTATAATGGTCTTTAATTTGGCTTTCTATATTTCAATCACAATAGGATAGGTTGCCATTGTGCTTTAACATGGTTTATCTCAGTAATGGCAATTTTTTTTTCTCTCCTCTATGCTTAAATTCTGTTCTTAGGAGACCTTATCTGCCATGTTGCTGAATCTGTTGAAGGCTGGGAGGGAAAGCCTGCATTTTCCTCGGGCTCCTGCTAATTCTGCCTCACTTTCAAAGAACATGGAGTGCCAGCATGTCAGAATGACTGCACCCAAACGACTTCCCAGCTGAGATTTTTAACTAGTAGCTACCTACGGATTGCAATCAAGCCTAGAAAAGTGGCTTGCTCTGCCAGCATCTTCCTTCACTGTTTGAAACAAATCCCCCGAGCACTTGAACAGTCTGGCATGCTGTCTATTCCTGCTCTACTCCTTTTCTAATGCTTCTAATACCAGCTGAATATTGTTCCTTTCTGCCAGCCACAGTTCTGCCCCTTTGCTGCCTCTGGTAATTTATAAACACAAAAAAGCCAAGCTTCAGCATCTCCTTGGTGAGATGGGTGCAGTAGCACTTTTTATTGATCTCAGCCTTAGTCTTGTCTTTGCTTCATTTAAAGAAGGTTTTTGTTTTGGGTTTTTTTTTTTTTTTTTTTCTTTAGAGTCAGGTTATGTGCAATCCCCTGTCTCCTCCATCTGTTTTCATTCTGCCTACGAGGGGCTCCCGCTCTTGGTCGCTACTGCTGCACTCCCTGAGGGGGTGCAGGCCACTCACTGTCTGCCCTTGCACCTCCCTCACCTGACATTTCACATCCTCCATGCAGAAGCTTCTGCTTGTCCTCACCACCGAGTTTCCTCACCTTACCAACCAGCAGGTTGTCTTAGCAGCTCAGGGAAAGGCGCCATCACCCACAAGGTGCGCAGGTGAGTGCCCAGCAGCGTGCTTTTGCTGCATCCATCTGCATGGTCCCGGGAGGAGCAAAAATGGGTCCTGCAGGTAGCTAGAGGACAGCATATGAGTCAAAGCTGTTAACTGTTTTTCACACACAGTTGTAAAAATCCCCAGAATTTTAGCGTCTGCCATGAAATTTATTGATTTCCAATAAACTGAAAATGCTTTGGTGACAAAACAGCTGTTTTTTGTTTTTCATACTTCCTCCTCCTGTCCTGGGAAGTGTCCAGTAGTTGGTGGTAACTTTTTAAATAGCACTCTTCAAGCATAGAGAAAAGGACATTTTGGGGGGAAAAAAAAGAGCCTATTTTTCTATAAAATGACTTTTATATAAAGTATTCAGCTGATGATATAATTTAGTGATTTCCCTCTGCAAAATACAACTTACCTCTCTTCTTTTTCTTTATCTTCTCTTTCTTTATCTTCTCTTCACAGCTTCCCTAGAAGTCGTGATCCTGCAGATCCTGTGATGCTATCAGCTGCATTTACAAAAAGTCTGGTATATATATTTTTGCCCTTTTCATTTGCAGTTTAATTTTTTCCTTGCACATATTAATATGAGCGATTCTCTTTATCTGAGAGCAAGGAACTAAGATGAGAAGAAATAAAAATCTTGGGGCTTGCATGAGCTGAGGCAGAAGCAGCTGGTGGTTTTGGTTGCTGAGTGTTCTGGCTGGATGTCCAGCATACTGGCTGAGGTGCTGTTCCTGAAATGAGCAGGATGGGGCCCTGGCCATCACTCTGAGTTGCAGTTGAAATATTAACAATAACTTTAGGGAACATGGCTCCTTTTCCAGGGGCTCCCTGGCTCCTTTTCTATGCTGTAAGTGCATGGAGAAGTCAAGGTAGCTGTGCTGGCACTGCTGTCATACTGCTGTCCTGTCTGGGGCAAGGGAGACAGATGTAAAAGTAAAAGTGCTTCTTATTTTTTTCATTTTTATTGCAGGTTTAACTTCTTCATAGGTTAGTAAAGTCTCATTTTGGGATCTGGTGATTAGCTCTGATTTGGTCAACGACAGCTGGCTGTTGTCTTTGCCAGTGACACTTTCTGCTTTTGAGAAATACCAACCCCTGAGAGATACTGGCCACGGGGTAACCTCCCCTTGGAGCAGCCCACGGAGAGCTTTGAGCTTCCTCAGTCTGAAAATTAAACAGTGGGATGCTGGTAGCTGTTCCACTGGCAGGTTTTGTTAATGATGAAGAATTACCTATTATGCCGGCACTGGGTGGCTTTGACAATTCCATTACGTATTACTAATAGTGTTATTAATACATGGCAGCTTCTCCGTGACTTTTGAGCGCACGTGTGCGTATAGACTTGTGAGTATACGTGGGTGCTCGGGGGAGGCAGCGATGGAGACAACAAATCTGTTGTCAGAATGCAGCAGCCACTGCTCTGTCGCCTCTCCCTTCCTGCCATGGGGGGACTATGCCAAGAGTGGCACTGACTCTGGCAGGGAAAGGCCTGGCTCTACCTTTCCTGGGAGCAGAAGCATGAGTGAAGTTGACTGGTGGGAAAGATGCTGATCTCTGGTGCTGTGGCACTCTCGTCTGCTGCCAGAGGAGTCCATCTGTGACTTGGGAAACTGATTCCTGGATCCTCTTCTCATTCACCCTCACTTCAGATCTGCTCCCCATTCTTCTTTCCTTGTCTTTATACTTTAGACCACAGCCAAATAATTCAGTTTCTGGGACCAGTTTAAGTGTTAGACCTCCTACCAGGTGCAGTCTAAAGAAGTGGCACAGAGCTGACCAAATAGTGGAGGGTGGAACTGCCTTGCTTTCTCAGCAGCAGTTTAGCTCAAAGGATTAAAAAATGAAACAAAATTCTTGTGGTGCTATCGTAATGCAAAAGACATTGATATGACATGCATGCAGCTAGTGCAAAATTGATCTCCACTCAGGGTTCCCTGGAGATCATATGCATGCAGCCTTGAGGGGAAGGGACATATGGGATTAGGGGGAATGCAAGCCAGAACAATTTGAAATGTAGTGATGCAGCTAATCTCCGCCCAGAGGGGTGGCTCAGCCACCCCAGAGGCAGCCTGCCCTCCTCACCTCCTGCAGCCCTGTAGCATGGGGCAGCTCCTGCCCAGCAGGTCAGGCAGGTGTCAGCAGTGCTGAAAAAAGGGACGGTGGCTGCTTTGGCTTTGCCTCGGATAGGGAGAGAATGTGCAGCAGCCCTGCCTCTAAGTGGGCTGGAGTCTTTAAACCCTTCTTGAGGCAAGTATCAGAAGTCTCTCTGTGTGTGTGTGTCCACCCCTGTCCATCCAGCATCTGGACTGTTTAATGTTTTTGGATTTAACCCAGCAAGAGGCAGTAAAGGTGGAATGTGTCTGTTGCACCCAGACCACTCTATCTATACAGAACCCCTTTTTTCTTCTTTATCTGCCTAATTTTCGGGATGTTTAAGAGCAAAATCTCCCCTACAGTGCTTCATACGATCAGCACCTGGCCAGCCCTTTAGGTGTTCCTACACTGCAGTGTGAACCCTGATGTCAACGCTTTGCGTTGTTGTTGTCGGCTGATCTGGGAGCAGGACTCTTCTGCAGTGCAGCATCAGCGGCTTTGTGCACAACACAGCTGCTGTCTCTGGCTGCCTTCAGGGCTCCAGCACTTTCTGGGGTCGTTGCAGCCCTATGGAAGCCAAGGACATAGCCCTCATTTGGATCCCCTGGCCTTTCTTCCCATCCCTCTTACAAGGAACTGTCTTCTGCTGTCTTGTGCAGGGCTTGGAGTAGCTGTAAATATGTTAGACCACTTAGCTGTAGGCTGGCCCCTTCTCTTCATGTCGATGAGCCAGAACAGGATGAGAATTTCACTATTTTCCACCAGCATTAGTCTCATCATGAAATACATGGGAAGAAGTTTATGAAGCTGATGAAAAAACACCTCCTTCTCTTTTTTTTTCCCACTTCCCAATATTTTGAACTTAAACCATCGGCAGAAGAAATAAGTGTAGAAATAGCTTGTGCATCAGTGCAGGTGAATTTTTCTGTGTCTTGAAAAATGGAACAATTCTTTCCTACAGCTATTGATTGTCATTGCACATCTATGCTGTCCTCCTAACTTCAAATCAATTTCTGCTTTACCAGGCTCTTTCATGTCATCTTATGACAGAATGCTAACTTTTCCCCTTAAAGGCTATTTATCTCTGTCTCTTTGTAAGGTCAGTAAAAATCACTGTGCTCTGGCTCCCTAAAAGTAATCCATCTCGTGGAGGAAATGATGAGATAGTATTATGTCTGGCAGTCTTTTTAAACAAGTCCTAGAAACATAAAGAAAAACCTTATAGGCTTGGTCAGGGAGGGGGGAATTGAGGATGTTGCAAGAGTCAAGTATGAAAGTAATCAAGGGGAAGATTGGAGTTTGTATTCTGGAAATGTCCCCTCTTTTGGAATCTATTTACAGATATTTTCTGTTGCTACAGAATGGGGAAAAATTAATAGTAATCCAAGCAGACTCCCAGGTGGTGGATGGCCATGAGTCTGAATTGGAAGGATAATTTATCTCCTCTGCCACTTTGAAGCCTTTTAGCCTGGGGGAGATCCCTTGTCTAATGAAATTAATTGAATGTGTCTGCAGTCTGAGTACTCCATCTGAATTTAAGTTTTAGCAGTTTCCAGGTATCCACTCCTCTCCAACAGGCCCAATGCCAGCATAGCGTATGTCACGCACTGCTCCAGGCTCACGCAGAATAAAATCTCCAGTTCAGAAACAGCCTCCTGCTGTCTCTACCACTGTGTGTCTGAGCTGCCACTGAACTGCATGCACTGCAGCGCAGCCAAAGGATCAAATGCAGTTAGAAAAAGTTATAGAAGAAATTGTCGCACGCTATTTTTAAGTGCAGAATGATAGCGTCACAGAAAACTTCTGAACAGCAGGTTGCCAGAATGTAGGAGAGTGTTATTGGGAAAGGGTCACTCTATTTTCATCCTCCTCTTATGCTGTTCACCTCAGTGTTAGTTATTGGCAGTTATTAGAGACAAACCACCGGAGAAGTTTAATCTTTGGCCTGACTAGGAATAGCCACTTTTGCACCTGCTGCTGGCTCAGGAGAGTCCAAAGCTCTTGGTGGAAACCATATATCAAACATAAATCTCTGATGGCGAATAAAAGTGTCCCATGCTCTTTTCCCAAAGAAACTTACAGCTTGCATATCAGTCAGACTCTGGGAAAATGAGCTGTAGCTGTAGGCATCCATGTGGTCACGGCTGCTTGTGTCAAAACAAAGAACTGGATCACTGCAGGAACCCTCTTGCCAAGGTAGGAGCACAGTGGGCATGATACTTAGGGGTCCCCAGAAGCAAGCCGGTCAAAATAGTGAAGAAATCAGTACAGAGAGCAGTCACACTTTAATGTAGGTCTGATGGGGATTGATTCAGCATTTAATTGATCAAGAGAAAATTGGTGGGGAGGGAAATTGGTGGCAGGCGGTGTAAACTACCATAGATGGCTAGACACTGTAAATGGGTTGGTGTTATTTCTTCCTTTTTCTCATGCTACATGGCCACAAGAATGGGACAGGCATTTAAATACCCTTACACTTCTTTTCTGCTCATTTTTTTCCTGCAACCTTCTTTTCCCTTCACCACCAAGCTGCATTCAGTTTCTGTGTTTTTACTTTGGAGCTGATTATCTGATTTTATACAGATTTAAACATGGCTCTGAGACCGCATAGAAGTGCCAGCAATATAACAGTGGTTTGCGTGGGCATAAATGCTGTATCATGTGGATAGCCAGAAGCCTGGCTTCATCGTGAATAAATGCAGATTTAGTATGTATAGATGTGTGCTTATTTGCTGAATACTGACATCCTCTCAGCTGTGGGAGCTTCCAGGAGAAAGTTGTGTTTGCGTGACAATCTTGTTTCCAAGGAAGAATGAAATGCTTGTGCAGGAGCACTGGCCCTCAGGCTGTTGGATGAGGGAGGTTTTTCTTTTCTGATGTAGGTTGCACTGAGATCAGCACCGAGGAAGCCAACTCACTAGTAGAAGCCTGATTCTTTTTTGTTGGTATTTCATTTCTTTCTTAAGGGGACATTTAGTTGGTATGCTCTGCTCTGTCGGTAAAAAACAAAATTATGTTGATAGCAGGATTCTGTTAGATTCAGTGGGAGTCTGACTCACTTGGATGCAGTGAGGTAGCAAGGGGAGTATCTGAGCTTGCACGTCCTCCTTCTGAGGCTTGAAGACACACCCTTGCCTTGCTTACTGAGGAGCTACTACACTATTCTGCTGTGCCTCAGCCGTGCTGAGGGGCACGTAAAGATATGTGGCCCCTTTCATGTGTAGAAACTTAAAAATCCCTGTTGCTTGTCTCAAGTTTTTGCCTTGATGTCGGAGAGTGAGCTGTGTCTTGGACAGTACTGCAGTGCAGACTGACACAGAGAAACCCTCAGGATTCTTTCACCGGGTGGTACAGAGAGCACTGCTGTGGCAGGGCTTGGCAAGCAGGAGGTGGCCTTGAATATGATTTATGCAGATAAATCTCCCTGATGGGAAGGTAACAAACATTTCTTACTGGAACAGGAGGTCGTCCCTCTGGGCTTGAATGTAAATTCTATTTGTTCCAGCTTAAGTCCAAATTTTGTGAGTCTTATCCTAGAGCACCGTGTTGCAGGCATTATTTTTTTATTTAATAAGTTTTTCTCACCTATTAGTCTCTAACCTGTTCCTCATCCCAGTGGGCACCACTGTTAGAGGCAATCAAACAGCAGCCTCATTTTCTGTTTCTGTATTCTGTCACACTCAAGTATTTAATCACAGAGCTGATCAATATGGCTGCTTGTCCCCCTGCCCTGCTCTTCCTGAGTGAGGAGACCATCAGCAGCAAAGGGTGGTAGACTAGATTAAAAAAAAAAAATTCATAAAGATTAGTCTTGACATTTGATAAAGGTCCAATAAAAGATGTCCCACCAAAAAAACCATTCATTTTACCTTTTGTTTTTTGAGTAAAATAATATAAATAAGAGAAAATTATGCAACACTTTTCCATTTTCTGCACCCCTGTTCAAAGCAAACATGTTAGTTCCCAGACAATGTATAAGTAAAAAAAAAAAGGCTGCAGAGAATTGGCTTTTATAGCAGACATAAAAGATGTACCAGTGCCCTCTATAAATACAGATGGTGTTTGATGTGTCTGGATGCACCGTGCAATGAGTGAGACAGTTTAATGACAAAAGACCGTGCCATCCTGGAGAGCCTCCAGATCCTGATCCCGACAGGGAAACAGCAAATCCACTTCAGCTCTGCCAGAGAAGTTTGAATGCCCACTTACAAATCTGGTAATGGGGGATATGGTATTGACTGAGAGGTTGCTGCAGGGACAAGGGAGAAAACTTTCCTGTGAGGAAAGTATCCGGAAGGGCAGTGTAGGAGCCCAGAGGAAGCTGTGGGACATGTTCAGCAGGATGGGGCCCATTGCCACAGAGAGACTGGAAGGATGTGGCACGTGAGCCAACAGCCCTGACCCGGCTCATTTTCTCCCGTACTTCATTTTTCTCATTGTTGCAGAGGACTAACTGCTGCCTCTTAGGGTATTACTTCTAAGTGTTAGATGTGTAAATCTAGAGTGGCTTATCATTGTTCTTAGGATGCGTAAATGTGGTTCAGTTCCTGGGAAAGGATGCTCCTGTGTCCTCTCTGAATGTAATATAACAATAGGAAAATGCTGGAGTGGCAAGGGAAGGATCAACACACTTTTCCCTGGAGATGTAACTTCAAAAGCTTCCTTGGTCACACAGAAAAAGAACATGATTTGCCATATCAGGAAATCCAGCTCATGAACTGGGGAGGGTGCAGTGTAGACACGCGTTAATGTAGTAATGGCCACTGGACACGTCACTGGAACACAGCAGTAATGGTCACAAACGGGCTGAAGGGCATCAGAAGAACTGAAGAAAGTGTTTGCAGGGCAAATTTGCTGCTCATATACTGCTGGAGTCTTGCTTTCATAAGCAAAAATATTAAAATGTAACTCCAGCAGAATTGCATTTCTCCTTGGTAAGTGAGATGAAGGCTGACTTAGCATGGAGGGTCTGACTGACATAGATCTGGCAGCTGAGTACGAGACTTGTGATTGACAGTGATGTATCAGGGAAAAAAAAAGGCATTTTAAAACAGGCTTGTGGGACTCAGACTTCCTTTAGGAGAGGTGAAGTTTAACCAAATATTTCTTCAACTGCTTTGGCTTCTAGGTACCTGAAGATTTCAGTAGTCAAAGTAGCAAGGCTTCAGAAGCTGCTCCCTGGACTGTGCATTCGCTTGGATCTTGAGCAGTCTGAACTCGATCATCTGCAAAGATATTTCCATGGATATCTTGAACATGTGTAAACTGAATGGGTATCCAGCTTGATGTTGAAGAAATTTCTCTGGGAAACTGAAATTTGTTTCCTATGGTTATTACTTCTGCTGCAAGTGTCTCTAAACTGCTGTTTGGAAGTGGTTTCACTGTTCTTAACTGCAAATGTACCCAGAGTTTGAAGAAGAGTTGCATTAGCTGAGCCGCAGGGAAACAGCAGAGATCTGTGAACCTCATTGCCTGCAGTCCCCCAGCTCCTTGCTTGGCCATGAGACAGCCCAACAGAGGCAGTGCCCCCCAAATGCCACCTTGTGAGTCACCATATGGAGCCAGTGGGAGCTGTGCCACAGCCTTCAGGAGAGAGCCATCTCATAGCAAATGATGATGAGGCAGGGTCAGGGTGTGCATCATTTTTGTTATGTCTCTTGGTACTTTCCAGCTTTCCAGCAGCCAGGAAAACAAATTGCCTGCAGGCCCAGCAAAGGCCAGGGCTGCCATCAGCTCAGTGAAATCGCTGGCGGTAATAGTCCCATCGACATTTCCCTCTGCAGCAGCGGCTGTCAGCACAAGGTGCTTTGATTATCTGTGGGCTGGGCTTTCGTGGGATCATTTTGTGTTTCATTTCAGTGAGAGTCACTTCTCACCTGTCATGTTCTTGGTGAACTGCTCCCCACAGTGTAGCAAGGACAGGAGAAGAGAGGCTCAGAGAGATAATGTGTATTCCAGTGAAATGTTGGAAGTGGCCAGATGTGCCGTTGCTTGCAGAGCGACAGGAGGGAAGCCCAACTGGTCCCAAAAACCCTTTAGCTCTACAGGTGTCTCTTGCACTGGTGTAACCCAGAGGAATCAACATGTCAGAGTAGATGTTTACACTGTAGCTCCTCTGATGGGAAAGCTGATTTAGTCGGTACCCCAACCCTTCTTCCTTGGCACTGCTTCCTATTTCTCTTTTCCTTGTTGCCTTTTATTGCCGTTATGATTTTGGTTTTAAACCTTGTTTTTAAACATCCCCCATTCCTAGGGCTCATTACTGGTGCATGCCAGCTACATTAAAATGTCAATAACCAATCCTACAGAACTACTGGGTGCTGCTGCCTCCTCTGGTGGAGGCAACTTGAGTTGGTGTCAGCCAGGAAATGCAGGACCTCCTTCATGGGTCATACCATGGTTTGTCCACAAAGGCAACCTCTATTCAAGCGCTGAGGTATACAACTCCTAACGCTGCCGCTTCTCCAAAGAACTGGAACGTAGAGGCAGGAACCTGGGATAAGAGGCTTGAAAAATGGGGTGCAAACCTGACCTTTTCTTCAATTCATGGCAGAAGCAGCAGCAACAGGAGCTGTGCGGGGAAGAGCACTCTGGGGCTGGCAAACCAGCTGCCAAAGTACAATTTTTCTCTCACCTGCTTTGTCATCAACATAGGCTTTAACTTCTGTAAAGATGGACTGTGCTCTCAGCAAAGGAAACTCAAAATCTTTCTGTGGCTATGAAATGCAGAGTCAAGAGACATGAGTCATTCAGACTCTCATTTTCCAATAGGCTTGATAGCCAGGCTTTGAGAAATGACTGCGTTGCATGGCTTAGTTGTGCAGTGATTTGCAACAGGGCACAGTGTGAGTCAGGTGCTGATGCTCTGAGCTGGAAATGTGCTGTCTGACTTAAATGGCTTCACAAAGTGCAGGCCTGGAATTAGGACACCCAGTCCTTAACACTTCAGAAACTGGCTATCTGTGGGTACAAGCAGGAAACCCGTGATACTTCGTGTGGTGAGATTTCCTTTCACCTTTCACCTGCTACTTGTGACTGTACTTTCTCTGTTACATCAAAGTTTGGGGCTCCTTTAATGTCAAATGAGAATTCCTTATCTAATAAAACAGACCAATGACTTGCAATTGAGTATTTAGCAATTAACTGAAGCATGGCATCCAAAACCCCTTATTTGCATTTCTTCCTGCATCATCTTCCCTCCTTTCCTGACAGACTCCCTTACCTGCCCTCACAGTTGTGCTCTCTTTCAAGTCATTTCTTCTGATCTCTCCACCAACTAATTAGAGAAGCAACCCTGAGAGGCATCATGGATCTCAGCTGTGTGTTACAGCCGTGTAAAATTCACTTTGACATTCAGACAGCTTTCATTTCTCCCTGCCTGAGATGGGAGTCAGTGAGCTGGAGAAGAAGAAATTGTGTGGATTGTGCAGATGGGACGGGGTACCAGCATGAGCCTCATACTGCAGCAGGAAGTGCTTTGTGATTTAAGTTAGTGTCTGGAGGAATGGTAGTCTGGTTAGGCAGCAGCAAGGAGGGAAGATGAATTTTGTCTTTGGAAAAGACAGTCCTGGAAAGTGTATGTGAAGGTTTTTGAAGCCTGAGCCTGTGGCTTCCAGTCTCACAAGACTCTGCTGCTTCCCTTTGAAAGGGGCCAAGCAGTGTTTGAACTGGGTAAACCAGCAGCCATCTGAACTGCCTTGATTAAAAACTCAAAGCTCCTCGTCGAGGACGAGGGCATGACCAGAAATGGACATAATCACATTCATTAAAGTAAAACTCTGTGGTCTCTTTTATTTGATGAATTACTATAATTGTCCCATTTGGAGGCAGAAGCTATGAAATTGTTTCTTACCTGTTTTCATAATTCACCTCTCATTAGAAACCTCATGAAGACAGCATTACCACTACATTTGTAGATAAAAGTCACACTCATACATTTGTCTCTGTGTAATCGTACCCATGGCTGGAGATTATTGACAGGATCACAGAAGCAGGCATTCAAAATGGAATCAGTGCCCAAACTATCACTACCCAGCCAACTTGTGCTTTGTGCACCTCTGCTCCGATAGTCTTTAATTACATTATCTCGTGTGTTTTTTGCCTCCTTTCAGGGCTCAGGATACACAGCGTCCATTTAATCAGCAGTTGTTCAATATTTTGTTTTACCATCACTGACAAAGACACACCCCCTTTCCTTATTACTGGGAGCTAATCAAACTCTGCTCTGAGGACAGCATGAATCACTTTCACTTTTCTCTTTTTCTGTGGCGCTTGCTATCTTAACGCTTCCCCCATGAAACTGTCTTCAAAAGATGTGGTGAACTGAACCAGGGTGCTGTTTTCCACTCACTGGAGCAAAGGAGCCGAGGGAATAAGGAAGTCGAAAGAGGCTGTGAGTTTCAGGGGCCCGCATGTGATACCGAGAACACCCTGTAATGTGACCCAAGCTCTGCTCACAGTGTACCGCCGCTGTCGCCTGCAGCTGCTTTCTGTGTGCTTCTGCCAACCACACCCCGAGATAATGTATCAGAAGAAAATAGCCACGTGAATAACGATTGCTCTAAGTTGCTTTTACAGTGTTCAGTACCCTTTTGTGTTTACAATCACTGTCTTCATTCTCTGCAAATTTTTCATCTTAAAAAAATGAAAAGGGAAGACCCTAGGATAAAAAGCAAGAAAAAAGGAGCATAAGAGATCTTGTAAAAATCCTTAGGGAGTTGAAGATAATCAAATTAAATTAGCCTGCCAGGGACTATATTATAATTGCACAAAAATTTTGCATAGGCATCTTCAATTCTAAAATTTATGTCCTTTGCTTGCTTTTGCTGAATTTGAGACCACAAGAACATTCTTTGCAAGTGGGTATGCATGTGTGCCTGAATGTATGTGTGCAATATCCTAAATTAAAAAAAAAAGTAGCTGAAAATAAGATTTCCATCATGTAGTTATAGATGACTGGGTATGAACTACCATGAAGTTTGGAACTTTTTGGTTGCTGGTGAGTTTTTGGTTGCCCTTGAGTTAAAGGAGTGTCTGACAGTAGCAGGAGGTTGTCATCATTAGGTTTAATTTTCTGTAGGGGGAGAAGAGACACCCACTTTGCTAACAGCTATTCACAGATCCTTCCTTTCAGCAGAAGATAGGTAACAGGTGGGATCATGGGCTCCTCTTCTATATTGTAAGGGCTGGGTGTTCTGCTGAGTGCAAACCCTTTTGCCGGTGAAGGACTGAATTTGTTAGATCTACTTCATATACCATGGAAGGAGAAAGGAAAGAAGAACAAAAAAAATTATAGGAAAGACAGAAAATACATAAGCATTCAACAGGAATTTTCGAAGTGCAGCTGGATGTGGCAAGGGATCTGTCGTTTCGTCTTCTTTATTTTCTGAGTGGTAGTCACTGAATATTTGTCAAAAACATACTGTGTTAGTTTTATATAAAGAGCCTCATTAAACTGCACTAATGACCAGAAATCCCAGGGTAGATTGTTATATTCATGAAGTTTACACAGGAAAACATACAGGGACCCCTAAGGAAAACTGTACCTGAAGCTGATTTATTATATTTGGAACTTATCTGGAAAGTTTTTTGTTTAACTTATTTCAGAGAATACCTGACAGTCAAGTGGTGAATCCACTGAGCAGCATATGATAATGCAAGGAGAGTCTGAAAACTTGTGATCCCAGTTCTGCTTTTCAGTCCTTGCTAAAGAATGAGGAAAGAGTCCTGCATCTTGATGAAAACATTCAGGCATTTCAGCAATTAAGTGTTTGTGAGTGAGCTTTTCAAACCGTCTGATCTGTTCATCAGCTAAAACAGAAGTTGCCAGACTTTGTCTGGCCTGTGTTATGATCAGTGTGCTAAATGGTTTTCATGGGTGTTAGATCTGTTTCCAAGGGAAGAGTAGAAGTCTCCCAGAGGACAGTTCTGGAATCACTCTATTTCCTTTCACCTGTCCTCTTTGCATGTCTCAGTTATTATTTGCTATTATTATCAGTGGTTGGAAGCTACTCTAAGTTCTGCTCAGAAGTAACAACCACTGGAGCTGAAATTCTAGTTATGGAGATGGAGAGATGGAAGGAAGCACAAAAAACTGAAGGAGGAAAAAGACACAAAGAGTGAGATTTCTGGTCACATTGTCTTTCAGAGGACCATCCTGCTGGCTCCTGTAGGAATGTTGACTATCTTCCAGGAGGTATCTCTGAACAAGCACGGTTGTCCTAGAAGACAACTGCTGCTTAGAGAACACATGGAGGTGAGGAAACAAGGACAAGGGGCAGGTGCAAGGAGTGTACGTGACCAAACCTCAGAGCAGTATGAAAGGTAAGGATGGAAATGGTACATGGCAGGAAGCTCGAGGAGAATTGCCATCAGGGGCTCTTTATCTGACTTCATTATGAAAAACTATGTTGTCTACAGGAACAAGTACAGCATGGTTTGATGCCAAGAGGTTTCCTGCATGGTATCAAATAGATCATCTTCCTGTTGTATGATGGTTCCTCACACTTTTTTGCCTGAAGTCACCCAAGTTCTTGTGAACACCTGACTGTATTGAAATATACCAGCCTTTGTCTTCCTGTTTACTCTATCTTCACTCTGTCGCATCTGTTTCAGACTTAAATTATTTCCTATTTTGTGAATTTCATTATGTATCTTCTGTTTCTTGGAAATGTTCATCATGGAAAGCAAAGCGAAAAAAGTGAATTTTTTTTTCCAAGGGAGCCACAACAAGCCCTTTGGAATCATGTAGTGTTTTGCACAGTGACTTTGTGTCCAATAATATGTCACCTCTACGGGTGCTCTACGGGCAGCCTGAACAAGCAGGAAGAGGAACTCTGGGCTATCAGAAATAGATAGGAAGCCACAGAACAGAGGACATTGAACCTCAATGGAACTCTCAGGTTTGCTCATTTCCAGCTAGAGTGTTTTGAAGTTTGGTTGGAAAGAGCATCCAGAGCCTCCTTTGTGATTCATGACAGGCCTGCCCACCACAGCTGGCTGCTGATCTTACCCTGGCTTCAGGAAAGTGGTGAGGCAAGCTTTGGCTTTCCATATGTCTAGCTGAGGTTCTCTGAGCGCCATTGTACTGCTGTAATGTACCAATTTTTATGATGAACTCCAACTTTTGAATCTCTAGCATAAATGATGTTTCATCTCTTTGTACTGCATCGGATTTGTGAACCCGCTTGAACAAGTGGGTCTTGCAGAAGCTGCATGTTGTATCCTAGATCTGACAAAGCTGGTGAGCTGTGGACAAAGAACATTTTGCTTTACGAATTGCAGTGAGCTGTTCTGGACACATTTAAAGTAAAGGATGAAAATACTGTATTTTTGAACACATATTTAAGTCAAATGCCATTTCTTTAAAATACCAATACTTGCAATAAATTTTCAGGGAGCCCTTACCTGCAGACAAATTGCAGCTTCTGAAAACAGGCATGATAAAATAGACCAACGCCAAGAAATCAGAGAAAAGGGAGGATTCTATGGATGTACTTTGGGGAACACTTCCCAAGAGTTTCCCCCATGTATACATAATCCACAAAGATGATGAGTCCAGAGGAGAAGAATTCACTTTCTATGATTTTAATACTAATCACTGAATAATCACACAAAAATGCAGGCACACATTTGAAGATGCATTGGTCTAATTTCCAAGTTTGCTTTTGGTTTGAATTGAGGTTTTTCTCCTTTTTCTGTTAGCTGTTTCTCTCCAGCCTGGCTCTGAAATACACATTTTGAAAGGCTTTGTATGGGATGCCTATCTCAGATTGAGCAGAACTCATTAATCTTCTGTAGTATTGAACTGAAAGGATTAATGAAAACACCTCTTCTCGATTTGTAGTTATTTTGACCCTTCATTTTTATTTCTAATTTCTAGTTTAAATTAATAAACCTCTTGGAACTCGCCACCTGGTTTCTAATTAATTAATGATAATTGTCCAGTGTGTTGGGTCTGGCTGAGACGGAGTTGATTTTCCCCATGGCAGCCCTCATAGTGCTGTGGTTTGTGCTGGTATCTAGAAAGGTGTTTTCTACAAAAGCAGTGTTCTGGCTGCTGCTGAGCAGTGCTTGCACAGCATCAGCACACTCTCTCCAGCATTCCCCCACCTCACCAGTAAGCAGGAGGTGGGCAAGATCCTGGGAGGGCAGCAGCCAGGACAGCTGACCCAAACTGACCAGAGGATTATTCCATACCATATCGGTATGTGCTTACTAAAAAATGCTAAGAGAAAGGAGTAGGAGTGGGGGCATTTTTCTATAGGTTTTATCTTTCAGAGAAACTGGGAGGAGGCCGTACATTGCCTGCTGATGGGATGTAGAGAATAAATCTTATATTTGCCTTTGCTTCCATGCATGACCCTTGCCTTTGCTTTCTTGAAGTGCCTTTATCTTGGCCCATAAGGGTTTTTTCATCTTATTTTCTCCCCCTTGATCTGCAGAGGAAGAGACTGATGGAGCAGCTTGGTGGGCACCTGGTGTCCAGCCGAGGGTAACCCATCATGTCCAGGAATTCTATTGCTCCCTGGAGCTGACTAGTGACCTTATTTAAAGTCTTGTGATCAGCAAAGTGTCTCTCCAAGCCACAGCTCCAGAGCTCGTGTAGACAAGACATTACATGAGAGACTTTGTTCTCTGCAAAAATAAAATAAAACAAAAATGGGGGTCTGAAATTCTCAGGTGGTAGCAGTAAGCTGGAAAGTCTGATATAGCCATCTGCTAATTCTCACAGTTCAGAAGGGAGACAAAAGGAGACCATCATCAATTCAATTCATGAATTCAATTCATCAATTCAATTAATGAATTCAAGTCATCAATTAATTGTTTTTATGACTGTGATTCTTGGGTATTTGATTTACAATTTTTTGTGCTCCTCAAACTGGCACCCTCAATATTTATTCAGCCCTTTGGTCATGGTGCTCTTCCAAGCTAGGCTGCTAAATTCCTTTGCAAAAGCACATTAGGCAAAGCAAAAAGGAATAGAAGATCTCAGTTTGAGTCTTAACCACAAGGTCTCCATTTTCACTTTTTAACCCAGAAGCTCCATGAAAGTTGTTTTTGCATTGCAAAGGCTGCAACTTCTTCTTACAGAATGGGGAAAAAAACCCCCAAAACCCAACAGAACCAACAAAAATCAAGCCACAAAAAACCACCCCCAAATAACTCAAGAAGAACACCTCAGGTACAAATTAGCTCATCTCCAAACTGCATGATAATTTGATTTGTGCCAGCTGAGACACCTACTCTCGGCCCTCTCTGCAGTCAGTCTTTTCTCTACTTTGCAATGAGCAAAGAGGTTCTATTACAAGGAGTGGTTATTAAACCTGATATTTCATGAAAGCTGGCTTTTCACCTAGTAATAACATGTATATATTTTCAAAAGTGGCACACTTCAAGGTTAAATGCTGGCTATGATTTTGCAAAAGGTTCTATTAAGGCAGCAGCTTTGTGTGCAAGCATTTGCAGTTAATTGCAGGAAATCTGAGTGTGGCATCAGGGCTGAAGAAACAGGTACAAGTGATTTACACTTCAAAGATTTCCCAGTAAACATCAGTCCAAGCATTTTACACTTGATTCCACTATAGCTTATATAGGTGTAAACCAGGAGTAATTTTATTGAGGGCACGAACCGTGCAAGGCTAAGATGGCACAAAGCAAGCTCCATAAAGATGTCATTGTTTTAGCTGAAGCCTTGCTGGCACTCTTTATGACTGGGAATAAACCATTTCACTTAGTGGCAAACACTGGAACCTGTGCCAGTGTGTTTGTATTTATTTGATGATGTCCCTTCACAAAACAGTGACTTGTGGAGAAATTATGACCAACCATACACATGATTAGGAGGAAGATTTTTGAAACACATGTGGTAATAACAACTATTTCTGGTAGAGGAAGACTTGGCAGGGAAGAACATCAAGTGACCACTTAATATTCTTGCTATTAATTTAGGAAAAGGTACTTGTCAGCTGAAGTGAAAACAGAATTGGATGGAAAATTTAAAATAAAATGTAAAACATTCTTTTAAAATGAAACAACTCCAGTCAATAGTTGTTCAAGTTTTAGGCATATCATGTCAAGATCCACAAGCAGCAAAGCATTAGCTGGAATATACAAATTTTAATTTACTAACTGTTGCAGTGATTTCAATAGTAGGGGCATTAAAGTGGTGTAAGGGAAGGGGGAAGCAGACCCACACCTAGTTGAAAGGGGTACTCCAGCTGTTCAAGCAGTTCAGAGATCCCAGCACGGGGCACCTTTGCCTTTCCTTCTTCCAAGGACTTTGAAAGGATTACCAGAAAGCAATTCATTTGCAGGCTGAGGGTATTTATTGTCTGAAGAGTTGCCTTTCACTGACTTGAGTGTATAGCATGTTTGCGGAGTAAGTGGGGAGTTCTCTGCAATGTCATTGATATTTCAGAGTAAGATGTTATTACCTGACCTTGTCATTCAAGATTCTTGGAAGACATCTGAGTGTGAGGTTTTCTTCTTAAGATTAGAAGTACAGTCCTGAATAGTGCCTGCATGAGTTAGTCTTTCATCACTGGACTGGTAAACACTGCTATTTTTGTTTGGACATGCAATAATTGAATGAGTCTGAACTTTCTTTTAGGACATTTCTTGAGGTAACATTTGCAAGTGCCTCTGAAAAAGATGTTGTGTGGGGAGAGATTTTGAATGGACTTTGAAACCTAATACAATAAAAAATTTAATGCAAGCACAGATACGTGCTATTTACATCTGAATACTATCTGTGACATTTACTAGATTGCAACCGTGTTTGTTCAAAGGAGAAAAAGAAATTCTGATTTTTCTTTTCTTAATAGTACCAGTGAAAAAAACCAGGGTCTGGATGGCAGGGATAAATCCAGTTCTACTGTATTTTTTGACCAATTTAATCTGATGGATAGTACAGTAGATCAGACTTCTAGTAACAATAGGCTATTAGTGCTGTGTAAGTCCAAAATATTTTGGGAGGATGCAGTCCAGTGTTTTATTCTGAATTACAGAGAAAATGACACTTGGTCATTTTGCCTGAGTGCTTCAGTGCCAATGGTGTCTCATGTGTCAGTGAAATACCTTTTCTTCTCTTCCAGGTACAACCTCATTACCCATGATTCAGGGCAAGGTGGGGTTCAATTGAGAAGATGGTCACGGCTCTGGAAATATCATAATGATATTGCAGCTTCTTTTGCCCTGCAAATTGCCTGTGACATTTCATTTGAAAACTAAGGCTTAATAAAAAAAGGGAGTCCCTAGCTACAGCAGTAGTGGCAAATACACAGGACAAGCCTTGAGAAAAAAGGGGTTTCAAAGTTAACATTGGGAACAAGAGAGCTGTAGGCATGAAGATCCTCACAAAGGAGTGAGGGGAAGAGAGGGGAAGCTCTGGAGTCTCTGCTACATCTGCACTGCTGTCAGAGTGCCAGTCCCACTAGTGCTATGAACTAAAGGAGGCACGGGTTGAGTTCACAAATAAAACCTATCCTAGGCTGGTTGTAGGGCTCAGGAGTGCTTGCAAAGTAAGATGGTCTTCTCAGGGAGGAAAAATCTGCTGTGGCACTGGTGCTGCCACCTGATAGGTGCAATAGCAAAATGAAGCTGTGACTAGATGAGTGCAGAATTTCACTTTTTATTAATATTGTACATAACTCAGGGTATTTTTAAGCTGTAAGCAGATTAATAAATTTCTCTTCTTACTTAAATTTCCCCCTATAGTTTCAAACACAAATGCTGTCCTAAGCTCTTCCTCTTAAAATGTGCTAGTGAATAGCTGTGCTCGGGCAAAGAGACCGGGGAAGGTGCATTTTAATGCAGATGTAGGATTCTTACATACACACACAGAAAAATTGCCAGTTAGCAAGAGCTGGTGCAATCTGATTCACCTTCCCAGAGACTGGTCTCCAGCCACTAAATTGCCTCCAAACACTTCAGGCCAACAGGTTTTCTTTTCAAGCCCCAAATTCACCTCTTTCTGGGTTCCTGCAAGGTCCTGCTCCCTCGTCAGAGATACTCTCGCTGGTGAATGACTCTTCTCTGTTACTGCTAGGTAGAATATAAACAAAGTAGGGACTCATTCTGCAAATCAGGGCACTCAGAGGATTCTCACTGAGACACTGGCCAGGTCAGTAACCCCAACCTGTGGTGCAGCTCGTGTGGAAACAACATGACAGCACACGTTAATAGGTGCCTTCAGGACACGAGGCTCACTTCTGTGTGAAGCAAGTGGCACTATTCCTGCTCTGTTAACCAAAAGAATGGATGCTACTGCACCTGTGGGTTTGTTGCTGCTGCTCTGTGTGTAGTGCAAAGTCAGATTCGGGATTATCGCAGTGTTTCCTGTGTTGTTGAGGCAGCAGTGCAAAACCTGCCTGTCCCTTTTATTGCAGAATAGGGATTATAACAGGTGGTGTTGAGGGCATTTTTTAAACATGAGCAAATGCGGGACTGTAGCAAACATATGCCCTGTTACTACTCCTCAGAAGGTCTTGAGAAAGTCATCTAATCTACATCTGCTCCTCCCCTCTGTACATACAGATACAGAACCAGTTCTGTCCCTAAAGGGGAAGCTGTGTGGGCTAATTAATGAATATTTGTAAAGTACTTTGTGGAGGAAACCTGCTACATTGTATAATTACTCGATACCCGCCAGATCCCAGGGGAGCTTTCCAGATGGCTGGTGCTCCATCCTTTACCCCTGCTGCTGAGGCCAGTGGTCTTCCTGTGCTCTTCCAGTGAAACAGATGAGGGGGCCTCTGGGACATCTGCACGGTGTTTTCGGTGATGTGACATTTTTCTTCATTAAATTAAAGAATAATTTTTTTATCTCTGCAAAACTCGATATTTCAGTCAGTCTGTTTCCCTTTGACCTTCACTGCCTTGATTTTTTTCGTTTGCAGTGAGACCACGATGTTGAAAGGAGCACAGAAGAGGGGGCAATTGGGTGGAAAGCTGAACAAGTGCTTATCCCTACCCTGCTTTTCCCATTATGCATGTTTTATGGACAGGTGATCTCCTTAGTGGCCTTGTTGCAAAAAGCGAGAAGGATTTTGTCTCTCTAACTTTAACAGCACTTGCTTTTGTTTTTTTTTGTTTGATTGTGTGTTGGGTGGTTGTTTTTGTGTTGTTGTTTGGTCGGGTTTTTTTTGGGTTTTTGTTGGTTTTTTTAAAAAAAAATCTGTTGATGCAAAATGTATCATGTAGAATAAAACAATAAGTTGCTCTGAGAACATGGGGCCTGGTTTAGGTTCCCTGGTGGCTTCCATGTTATTTCTTCATCCATGCTGAGACCTCTCACCACAATTGACTTTGCTATAGCAATATTATTTTTTGTTCGCCTAAACTTTAAAAGCTGTCGATTAGTGAACTGTCTATGTTGCTGAGAAGGAAGGGAACCAGGCTGCATAAAATATGAGAGCATGCATTCTGTGATCAATGTGTTTTGTAAGGATGGTATTAATATAACCCAGGGTTAAAAGATGGCAAAGTTTTCTGAGAAGAGCTGATGGGATGATTAGAGAAGACCTCCTCTGGGAGCTTAAGCCGTTACATTTTTAAAAAGAAGTTTAAGTTTGACTTTAACAGTCTGATAATGGAATTAATTTAATTTACAGTCTCTGCAGTCCAAATGTCCCCACAGGTGTCTATCTCAGAACACAGCTAAACCACAGTGAGGACAGGCCTATTTCTCATTCTGACAATAAAGGTGACTGAAGCAGATGAAGACCTGTGGTCTGATCCATCTTCAGTCAGGTGTTAAGTCCACAAGACAGAAAGAGTCAAGGACTGGGAATTAAAGCTCGTCTGGTTTATACTGTAAATATTAAGTAGGTTTATTACAATAAATGTTGTAAAAGGCGTACAATAAACTCTGCTTCATTGTAGGCTGGAAAATCTAGGCAGGCATTTTAACTTTCAGTGGTATCTCTATGCAAACAGCTGTGAATCTGAAGAAGTCCTCTGGCTGATGGTAAATCAGAAGCCAGCTTAGATTACTTTTGGGTGAAGCTTTCAACCCAAATGAATCCTTGTGCTGCCAGTTCCTATGGAAAGGTCCCAAAGCTCAAACTGAAACTCAGCAACCACCCAAATTCACATGGCCAAAACTGTGGATCAGCAAACAGCAAACAGTACTAAGAAATGATGCAGAAGTCTGAACATGTTTGCAGAGAAAAGTGGAAGGGGCTGGGGAGGTATTTCCTTCAGTATTTTGGGATCTGACATGAATTAGATTCTCATGAATGCTGGAAAGAGAACAACTTCAGGCTTGAGGGAATGCACTGTTTTTTATTGTCTCTCTGTGCTTTCTTTCGGCATGCATCATGTATACATGCATGCAGGGTGGAACCCAGAGTCTGATCTGGAAAAATGTGCCACAATAATTAAAACCATCAGAATTGCAAGAAAACCTGCTCACAGATCACAGCCCTGAAAAACAGCAAGAGCAAAGATCAAACCTGAAAAAAGTGTAATTCTGGGTGTAAAACAAGAGAAAAAAGCAAGGCCCAGACACCAGAAACCACCAGAGAATGATGGGGCAGCAATGGTACTCCCCTTTTCTCTTCCATCAAACATGAGCTTGTCTCCTCTTTCAAGGTGAGAATTGGCATCTTGCCTCTGATCAGTCCTCAAGGATAGTCTCTTCTTTCTCTTTTGCTGGCAAAGGTACTCAGCAAGTTTTTTTTCCCCGTGTTATTCTTCACACTTTGGAGGATTTCATGTAAACATGCACAAATACTTCATTATCCCATGCTAGGACCCTCATTCTAGCTTCCCTTTGTGCAGCTTACAGAAAGGTTTGGCTGCCTGATTTTCAGAGGTCTGCTTGACCCATTGTTTGCTGCCTTGGATAGCTTGGAAAAATGTCTGCATTCCACATAAAAGGCTTTCAGAAAGTCATATTGAATTATCTATCATGTACTACGTGTGTACGTATATCTAAATATATGTAAACAGGTGTTCATCAATGCATGTGTGTGTTGAGGCCCTTTTGCTATTGTGGTTGTGCAAACTGCCTTACCCTGAAGATGTGCCAAAAAGAAGCCTGCTGCAAGACGTGTCCTGCACAAATCCTAGGCAAGCTCTCTGTTACAGTGAGTCCCTTTGTGCGTGGGCTGTTACAGCACATCATCTCAGCCTTCTCCTCCCAGACTGAAGCTTTCCTCTTGAATTCTCTCTTCTTTTCAAGGGCTAAGTATACTTCCAAGTCAGGATGCTAATTTGCACAATTCTTTCCACACAGAAAGAATGTTGGCCTATCTGCTGAACATTTTAACAAATATTTTAGGTTCTTTGGCTTTTTATTATTCTGCATGACACCATCTGCTGTAGATAATTAACTTGTCTACTTCAGTGTCCTTTTGGTGGGCCTAGCTCTCTTAATTTTATGTTCACAGGCCACAATACTGCAAGCAATATTGGATTGTAGCTCTGCTGATGCAGCCTCTTGTGGCTCCTTCTCTGACCTGGCAAGTACTCCTGGCAGAATGATATTCATGGATCAGCTGAGATGCTGGGAATTCTGGAACCTCTGTTGAAGGCAGGGACTGTAGCTTTACTGAATACTAAACTCAGTATGTGCGCTCCAGGCTGCACGTAATGAAGAAGCTCCAGTGGCCTCTTAATGAGGGGCCTAAGCCAGTGGTTGTTTTGGCACCAATATTATCTTCATTTTTGCTTGCTACCAGCGCTCCATAGCAGGGACACATTACTCCGGTTTCAGAAGCAAAGGGAAACATTTTCTGCAGTTGTCTGCTCTCATTACAGCCTTAAAGTTGTCAGAGAAAGAGATTAAGGCTGTGTCATTCCTGGTTTTTGTTGCTGTCTTTGCCACGAAAATGAGTTGTCACAAAATCTCAAGACCTAATCTCTTCTCATTAAGACCCTCTCTCAGCCTGAAACTTAGGGGAGTTTTAATGAGAACAGACATTGATGCAGAATGAGCGTGTTCTCACTGGGGCTACTCCAGTGGCAATCTGAATACTGCCAATTCTTGGCCCTGCTGGAATTTAGAGATGTGTTTCTACTGAGTGGGGAAAGCGAGGCATCCATTTTAGGTTCTGCAGCCTCCAAATGTTCTTTAGGGCATGAAATGAGTGATATAAAAGCCACCAAGCAAAAAGACAATACCATGAGTGAATGTCCACCTTATTTACATATAGACAATGTCTGCCTGAGTCTTTACATGCACAGAGAAAACACATTGTTAAACAATTCCTTTGAATATGCAGTGGCCATGCAACATGAGGCTTTTGGTCATCATTGAAGATAGGAGTGGTGTCTTCACTGTCAAGATCTCCTGGTACTAAAAGTAATTCTTAAAACTCTGAAGCCCACCTCTGTTTGGAAAAAGCAGGTGTCTCTCCAACAGTAATTGTGTCTGGGTGATACTGTCAAAGTCCAGTGCCTAGAAATGTCCTGTGACCTCTTGGGACTTGCTATGCCACATTTCATGCATAAGAGGTTATACCCATTATTGTAGAACAGTAAATAGGTTGTTTATAACATTTTCTCAGACTAAAAATTGCTCAAACAGTGGCATGGGACTGCCCTTGAAATATGTAAGCATGAAAGGAGTTGCTGTGTATCTCTGAGATGTGTTCACCTCTCAGCTGCCTTCAAAGTAGCCCAGGGATCCTTGCAGGTGGAACAACAATACATGCTCAGCCATTCATTTTCAGTACTCTAGCTGCATCAGTAACCTGATTGTGGCCCTAAACCAGCCTTTTTAACTGCAGCTGGCTAAAGCCTTAATCTGAATGCATGCTGTAGGCTCAAGACCTCGATAATGACAGCCAGCATGATATGAGAATGCTTGCTTTTTTTGAGATGTAGCACATGGATGGCTGCGTTAAGGCGTTAGCTCGAAACTACATCCCATGGATCAACAGAAAGCTGCACGGTTTCTTGCTCTTTCCCTAAACGATGAAAGCAAGTTATGTCTTCCAGAAAAGTTAGTACGACCTTCTGTATGCAGTTTCAATCTTCCTGCATCTTAGTGTTTTACCTGCTTCCTGATTTGGGTGTTTAAACTCTATTTTATTTTATCATTAGGTCTTTTAGGCTGGTGTCTACAGTTCAACCATCCTTAAAGCTTCTGTAAGGCCTCTAGTGTCTCATGCATTAGCAAAGCCTTTATCAGGGCTGTACAGGAACTGCTCATGTGAGCAGATAGGAAGGGACCTACACTGATCTTCATTTTGCTAATGCTCTTTTGGCTATGTGACTTAGTGTCGAGGCTTTGAAAGCAAAAGGTTAAAAATGCTAATTTCTTGCTGGATCTTCAAGTCCAACAACCTGAAATGTAGGACATTTAATCCATCAAGGCACTTTTTAAGTTTGCCCATATTAAACATCCGACCACTAATATGTTTTAAGTGAAGGTGGAAATTAGATTTAAGTTTTACTTGAAGGCAGAGAACAATAAAAAGATCCTTTTAGTCTTTTAGTCTTTTAGCCTTTATAAACATCATCCCTTATCCTTGGTGCATATTCTAAAGAAGATGCAACATGAAACTGAACTCCTCATTTAAGGACTCCTAAGGTCCAGGTCCTTAGCCTGGAAAATGTCACTAAAATTGCAAATGATCAGTTAGGCCCTTCAGATACAAGTGTTCATCCTCATCCAGTGCAATCATTGAAGATCTTTCAGTAAGCCAGAGTGGCTGTCCTTTTATTTTCAAACTGTAGACTTTGCAGTAACCAAAGGCTTGGCTATAACATCAGCATCAGAGCAGTCAGCTGAAGGTCATCAGTCCTTAAGCTTTAGCTCACAATGGTCCTGTGTACCGCAGGCTAACAGAGAAACCTGGAATGCCTTTAAACCTTATTTTGCTATTCCTTTATGTGAGCACTCACACCAGTATGAGTTGAAAGCATGATGCAGGTGATACTAGCTGCTCTACAGTGTCCCACAACTCATAAAATGGGTAATGTATCGTGTTTGGACTTAACTGGGTAGGTATCACAGAAAATATGACAATGGACCTATATTTTTGACTTTATTTACCCTTCTGCCTTCCCTTCCAAACATTCATCCTTGATTAAACCTAGAAATCATACCTTCAGTGAATATACTCAATATTCGGGCTAAGTATACTGATCTTCTTGACATTAAATTTTATCCCTCAAAACAAATAACCAAAAAAACTGGTTTTGATAGACTTCAGGTCAAGAAGGTTATCTGTGGAATTCAGCACGTGAATAAAAACTTGCTATAGGAACATTACAGGCTATCGCATATATAGGTATGTTCCAAGACGTTAAGAAGCACTGAGAGGTGGCCTGCCTAGAAGGAAGAAACATTCCTTAAATTTCAAAATGGTCTCTAAGCTTAGCGATGGCTGGAAACAAATGACTGATGCCTTCACTAAGTGTAAATTGCTGTTCCTTGCTGACAGAAATCCCTGTCAAAGGTAAGCAGGCTGTGAAGTGCAAGGTGAGGCCTCAGCTACTCAAACTTTCTTTTTGTGTACCTATCACAAAGCTCATTCTCTGCTTATGCTTTAAGTATGGGTGGGTTATCTGTGCCCATGCCAGAGGTAAACATGGTTAAAATCCTTGCTGATATGAATCCTTCTTCTAGCTCAGCATGACATCTCCAGTTAGCCACCATTTCCTCTTCTTTTCCAAAACATTGTTTCAAAGTCCAAATGACACCGTAGCCTAAAAAAGTGAAATAGCTATTAGGTGCACTAAAATAAGGGTCCTTTTCTTTCCTTTTCTAATTTGTACACATACACAGACACAAAAACACACATCCCCATTTTCAGCCTGACTCCAATTTTGTAATTTATTAGTTTTGCAGGAGTGTATTTTTGCACTTTTGCTGACTTCCAGCTTCAAATACCAGGGAGCAGCCCAGGGAACTTAACATCCTTCCTTGTGTAGAGAAAGACCTCTCAGACTGAAAGACAGTAGGCCCTCCCTATAATTTGAAACCAGGTCTAGTGTTCTCAGGAGGGTGTCGTCATTCTGCTCGTGCAACTTTGGCATGCGCAGGACAGCAACCAAGTGTGAATGCAAAGAGGAGCAGAAATGTTTCAAGGGGAGAGGAGTACATCAGAGCCTCAGACTTCTTTTCATTTCCTTTGATTAATATTTTCATTGCACTGAAGTAATCAATGTGCCACTTCGGCGGGGAAAGAAGGAAAATATTCCCTCCAAAAAGACTTAGGAATGAAGGATGACAAGTTCAGAGTGATTGATACAACACAAGAAACTTCCATTTTTCTTTAAATGTTTTGCTTCATTGGGAACAAAGTGATATGCATGCACATAATTAATAATGTTAGGAGAATTAAGTGCCCTTCTTAACATGAGAAACAACTTATTTATAGAGGTGACATTCTATTCCTCATGTTCCTTCTGATACAGGTACACAGCTGATATAACTAATTTTATAATGTTAACAAATGATTAACAGCCAGTGCAGTCATGAAGTAATGTGGTTATAAGCATTTATGTGGAATGTTATAAAGTCTCATGGAAAGGTATCAAACCAATAGCTGGAGATTAAATTGCACACATAGACACACACAAACACACAGATGAAATGAAAAAGGAAAGTTTTGGGAATGATGCTTTTCTAAATGGAATTAATGTTGATGTGCATGTGCACTTACAAAATATAAATCATGATGTTGACAATGTAAAGCTCCCATTCTAGAACTACATGTGCTTTTTCTTAATTAAAAAAAAAAAATCCACAGAGCACCGGTAGCTCATGTAGAGCTACTTGTAAGGACTGCACACTTTCCAGCCTTCCTAATTACGCTGGCGTATGGCCACAGAACTAATCCTCCTGAAAAGCCCTCCTCCAGCCTCAGCCAGCTTTTTTGGACAACTCCCACTGGAAAATTAGAGTCCTCCAACAAAACAAGGAGGGTGACAGATCCAAGCTGAGGATTAACTCAGCTGGGGCTAGAAGCACATCTGAGAGATGGAGATACTTTCACCAAGGGCCTAAATAACTGCTCAATTTCCCTCAGGGTGAAGTTGCTTAAATTTCATCGCTTCTGTTGAAAATTACCCTTGATAGGGTTATCTTGAGAGAGATCTCCCAGGAAACCATGGCCAAAACTATTGAGGGATTTAAGAATTAAAGAAGCAGCGTCTGGGGACCCAAGCAGGACTTGAACACCTCCTGGCCGGTGACAGAACACCCAAAAACCCCTAGGAAAACACCCCCTCCCAAGAGGAACACAGTTTCTCCTAAACAGAGACCATGGAGTGATCCATCATCTAACACCAAATCCAAGGGTTTTCTCTCCAAGCCCTCTGCTCTCTTTCTCTGATCTGCAGGATGTGACCTACTTAAAGCCAGCTCTAGAGAGGAGGAGGGGAGCTGATGTCAGCCATGCAAATCAAACTGATTTATATTCTGATGCAATCAGCCACAATCACGAAATCCACTTAGCTGAGTGAGGACTCCAGCTACTTTGTTCAATTACACAATTATCATATTCCATTTAATCCCCAAATCAATTCCTGTATTTAGAATTATTTAAGATGCTTCAGCAATTATACCTAATTAGGTTCTATCAGTAAAGTAAATAAATCATGTGATGTGCCAATCAGATGGCAGCAATGCCAGCTGAAGGAAAAGGAGCTCCTAAGTCCTCTGCATCATGCAAATGAGTGTTTGGGTGTTATAAAGCCATTTGCTATTGCATTGGTGAGAAGAAAACCACAGAGTCCAGATCTGTTATTTACAATTCAATCATTTCAGGGCTGTGCCACCTTGGACACCTGCAAAGATAATGACTGCTTTTTTTGTTGGGTAGTTTGGCCAGTTCATTTCCCTTTTTAATGTTCATAAAAGGCTCTGAAGAGATAAACCAGAGGAGGGAAATGTCTGATCTTCCCATAATCAGGATCCGCTGTCCTGCTTGTAGAGAGGGGTTTTCAGACCTGTTTCAGAGGAAGAGGAGCAAGCAAGAGTAGACTGTCTTGGTACTGGAGAAGAAACCTCCAGAGCACTCCCTGTCCTCACAGGAATGCTGTGCAGGTTCAGTGGCTGGAGCTATATGACAACATCCCCTCCAACCTCAGGTAATCTTTTTTTTTCCATAGCCAGACTGGGCTGTTTTAGGGTCTTCTGATGCACTCCAGACTTCACTGAACTTGCAATTATGTATGGTCTGTCACTATCATGGATATGCTTTCCTATAGGAAAATGCACCAATTTTGAAAATACCAGCTCTGCTTTTTGGTCATTTTATTAAATTCTTGCAGTTTCTACTTGACACCAGCTTGGATATCTGGCTTTCAGGCATATAAAATTATTTCTTTAATGCCATTCCATTCTGTCTTGCAGAGCAAAGAGTTTTAAAGCAAGGGCCTGTAATGCCAAAGCACAACTTTCTACAGCTTGAGCTGAAGAGCTATTCCTTCATCTTGGCATACAAAGCTATGACATTTTGATTAAAAAGAATCTTTTTTTAAAAAATGAAGACTATTTTATAATCTCCCATACACATGGCATTGAGAAAAAGTAGACCTAAATGACCGGACGATGTCTTTTTCAGCTGCTGAGCACAAATACCTTGCAAACCTCCTCCTCTACAGAACTGCTGTGAGGGAATTACTGGAGAACACCATGTTCTGTTACTGGCTGCAGTAACTGCAGTTATGTGTTAGATTTGACAAAGTCATTAGAGCTGGTGGGTTTAAAAGTCACCACGAGACAGATTTTGCTCCCAGGCAGAGACTGCAAAGTGTCAGCCTTGGAGCTGGAGCCTGAGGTGTTAAACCCACAGGCACTGTCAGGGAGTCAGTGCTTGGTTCTCTCTCTCTCCCCCACTTGGCCAGGGATGGGCATTGTGAGAAGATGCTGCCTGGAGTCTTTTCTGATCAAGCTCATGTGCCCCAAAAAAGCATTTGTTCCTTTTTGGTGCCTGTTTCTTCCCTGGGGGAAAAAAAAAAGCAAAATAAGCCTGAAACTCGTTTCATTCAGGCTGGTATAGGTCAGGAATTACTCACTGGGCTCAGTGTGGTAAGTGATATCAGCATTTTGTACCCTACCCAGAGCAAGTAATTAAACAGCTGATGGTTAGCAGGCAATTGCATTTAATCTGTGTTCCCATAGTTTGCAGTGTTGTTGTGGGGGTGATTCTCTTTTGCTCTCAGCCTTTCAGTTTGTCTTCCTGTTGGACATTGAGAAAGGATCTCAAGTCTCTGAGCCTCTGAGCCTGAGGCCAGTGATACCATGATGATTTTTTGCTTTTTCTTTTATACCCCTTTTATACCCCTTTTATACATTCTTGTATATAGCTTTATATATTCTTTGTGCTTTTAGCCTACATAGTTATAATTCTTTAAGTTTGATAACTCCTCTTAGACCTAGTATTTCGTTAAGCTTAGAGACTAAACATTCTAAAAACCCCAGACACCAAGGTCCTCTCCAGAACACATTCTGTAAACAAAGATAGGCCCACCCAGGGGAGGGTTCCTCGGATGAGGGGTCTCACCTGAGTCCCTCATTGGGGAATCTTTGATAGATATGCTAATTTTTGCAAGGCATACAATTGTATACACATCACATGGTGGGAGGCCATTTTCTTTGGTGGGCATTTCGGGGTGCATTTCAGTGCATCTAAGGATCCTTAAATAAATACTGAAGTAAAACCCTTTTCCCTCTTAACTGTGTTCAGCTCAATTTTAAGACCAGGAAAAGGCATCACCAGGGGCTGCAGAAAGTAGCCCCTTGCTTAATTTGGATGGGACTTCGAGCAAACAGGTCTAGTGTGAGGTGTCCCTTCCAACCCAAACTGTTTTATGATTTTATGATTCCATGATTTTCTCCTGAAATTTCACACCCAGGTGGAGGTTTCATCAGCTCCTGCATTTAGCAGAGGATTTACAAGCAAGTATACTTTTCTCAGGCCTTTGCTGCAATCTCCAAATTTACCCTGACCAAGCTGACAAATAATGGGATTGGAGTGAAGAAAATAAAGGGTTGGACCCCTTAAAGACAGGAAGGTGTCTTGTAATTAGAAGTTGATCTTCTGGAATCTGACTTGTGACAGGAACAAAGTGTGTTGCCAGTCCACCTTTTTGACTTTTGTTGAGCATTAACACAACATGGGGCAAAACCCAGATTTCCTAAATGAGGGATATTTCAAAAGAAAATGTGAATTCACCAAGAGACAAACGGGAAAGAGGAGTCAGGGAAAACCTGATGAAACTTTTCAGAGGCCACCAAGAGACTAAGCATGTTGCAGCCAAGGTACCCTTGGAGAAATGGTGAACTCCTGCCCTGTTCCCATGCCATAGTGAAAAATCCTCTGTACAGTGGCACCGTGTCCAGCCATTCAGCTGTTTCCTGCATGCATCTCACTGTGGTACAGCACGCCACCAAGCCACTGAACAGGGGTAACCTGTCACTGCATTTGGATTTTGGCATCATGGGTTTCGGGAAACAAACAGGCAAGTTTTGGGCTAGGTTTGTCTCCTAAAATGGCAGCTGGAGTTGGAAGAATTTTGACCATGGAGGATGCTGAACATGCGCTGAGGAATATATTGTGTGCTGATCTACAGACTACAGATGATGCTGCAGTCACTCTGGCATAGTTACTAAGAACCAGCCCAAAGTATATTAATAGAAATAAAACATTACTGCTTAATGATACTGTGCTCTTAACAAAGCATCAATAATGGCAGGATGGCATTACACATATAGATAAGCCATTGAGTGTCAACAAACTAATGGGTTATATTTATATCCCTGCCCGATAATGTTTATCGATATGGTTGTGGAAAGCAAGGGAGACTGTATGTTTTATGGGCAGGTCTAATATTAGAACTAATTTGGGCTTGTGAGCCAGAACATCTCCCTCCATTTAATATGTTTGTTACAGAAATCACATGCTTTCGATGGCTTTGCTCTGAGGCTGTGTGTGGTTTTAAAAGTGCTATAAAGAAAGAAATGTAGAAATGACTGATAAGTGAAAACGTAACCCATTTTGCCCCATGCATGTTCTTTTAATGGTTTGCATTAATTTTTCCTTCTGAAACAATGATTAGATGATTCTTATTTTTTGTGTGTTCTCACCTCAACCAACTCAGCTCTCTCCTTTCTTCTCTGCAAACTTTTATGAAGGCCACCCCTGAAATGAAGATACTACACAGATTTATGAATGCTAGAACTTTATAAAAGCCGTCAGCCAGGAAGTCTGGCAGTGAAGCACATTGTAGAAAGTCTTCTCAGATACCCAGCAGCACCCTGAGCAGGGCATATCATTGCTGTGCAGAAATCCTTTTCCTGATTGTTAGAGTTCGATGCCTCAGTGGAAAGAGGGTTGCTGGCACCACAAAAGCCTTGGGATTCTACATGAATGTGAGTCATTTACAAACACCTCAGAGATGTGTGTGGGTGACCAGTGCTTGAGAAAAAGCTAAACAGTTCTTAAATAACCACAGCTGAATTTGTAATGCTATCACCTCAGACAAATTCATTTTTAAATTAAAATCTGTTTGAATTAATGCATGAACAGTGCTGGGGAAGGGTCTGGCACTTGGAATGCCCTCTTGGTAGGGAAGTGTCTCAGAAATAGAATGTGAACTCTGTCTCTCTCTCCTCTCTCTGCCTGCTGGAGAGGAGGACACTTGATGGATTGGGTCCCTGGGGGGATGCAAACAGATATTTGGTACCTGTTAGCCTTGGATGTGGCACCCCAGGTAACACATGCAATTAGGCTGCTAGAAAGCTCTGGTGATCCAAAATGAGCATGCTGATTGATTTTAAGTGTTGGAAAGAATGTTGCTGGTGTTGCTCACTGAGCCTTGAATGCCAAATATCTACCCAAACTGGGTTGTAGTCCAGATGGTCTTGCCCTGAGGTAATCTGTCATAATCTGAAGTCACTCAGTGGCTGTAATCTGTATGAAATGATAACTTCACTCCATCAAGAGGCATGTGTTTCCATGATGAGAAGTGACCTTGTGTCTTGTTCTCAACAGACAGGTATAATATAAATGGTTAGACAAATCCCTGCTGTTTGCAATGCCTGCTGCCTCTGGATGAAGTTATTAGGGAAAAGGCTCTGGAACTGAAGCAAATTTGTCTCTCATCACGGTACATCATGGTGCTCTACCTCTGTAGGAGCTGGTGGGGCATCCACACGTTGTTTTTTCTTGCTGTGCCTGTTCTGGGTCACATGGGAATGTTGGTCAGGCTCATCCACGGCTGCTGGCTTTACAGCGGTAGGTTGTGTGACTTCAAGGCAAAAATGAAACCCAGCCCTTCTCACTCCTAATATCATCCAGCCCACGCCCCACTGATTTTTATAATGTAAAGTAAAATGGCACCTGCGGTGCCAGACAGATTTCATGAAAAGCCTGAGAGAACCTGTCTGTAAAAGGTTTCTGATGGTAACTTCTGAACTGCTTTCCTGCCCAACTTACTTATCCTGTCATGCTGGACCAGCGTCAGCCTCTGAGGGGAGATGGAAACCCCTGATCTGTTTCTGCACGTTGGTCCCCAGGCATCTCATAATGTTCTCTTGTCACTAGCACAGAAGGCTGCAGCTGGCAGGCATGTGCTACCTATGAAAGGCTTAAGATATATGAATGCTGTGGGGGTGTCTGACCTTTATCTCTGTGCAATGATGGGGACATTTATTACAGGTTCACTCACTCCCCACACATTTCTATAAAAAATGATGGGGCCCCACACAGGTGCCTCTAGTCCTTCCTTGCATCTGAGAAGTGATAAATGCAACAAAGTAGCTAATTAAACATTTTGCCAGTGTGGCATTCACAAATAATTGAGATTTCTAATGATAGTGCTGTGATAAATGAAGGAGTTAATGTATTCTGATGGTACCCAGACAACGTGGATAAAACTATCAACCTGCATCTTGTTTTCTCTCCCTAGCATCCCTTTTTTCCCTCCTTGAATTCCTGTTGCTCCTCCAGGCAAACCAGATCAAGGAGCTAAAGAAGCTGAGATCTGTCCCAGCTGGGTATCTCAGTAGGGAAAACTTAAAAATAGTAGATGTCAGGTCATGGTCCTCCTGAGCTCCCAGTGGATCCTGCCCCTGGGAAGAAGGTTGGCCCCACTGTACCTACAGCTTCCAGAACCCCTTTTCAAAACTATTTGTCTGTGTCAGAGTGTGTAGGGCAGAGAGGAGTGCAGTAGAAGATAGAGAAGTAAAGACACAGCTACAGACACACACATTCATGCACAAGTGCAGCTCACCACGCAGCCAGCTAGACAGGAGGAAATGGAATCGCCATCTGGCTGGAGCAATATGTGACTTTTATTGTTTTCCTCTGTTACTGTCAAGCTAAAAATAAAAACTGTGGGAGGGAAAGGATATCTGGTGAACTTTAAGGGCATAGTCTGCTCTGCTTTGTGCCATTGTAAATTCTGGCTTGAGCTGAATGAAATACCCTGCAGATACATTGGGGTGCAACCTACTGCAGAATTTGGCCCTAGAGCGCCGTAGAAAACCAGATTTTGCTGCAGCTGTGGGGTGATATTGCAAAAAGAAGTGTGTTAATTAAGCCCTGAGTGGCATTTTTAATAAGAGTCTGTGAGTAAATACGTTACTTTAACTCCCTCCTGGTGTGTGCATGAATTTAATGCTCAAAGAGTGTGTTGGCAGAGCTGGAGGCTGAATTCTCTTTTCAGAATGTCCTAATACCATCCTCAACACTGCCACTGTCCCCCTAATGAGTCCTAGCAGCATCCCAGGACAAAGACTTTCATCCACAGAATGGACTTGGTCTCATGAAGTCAATAGAATGATAATTGTGCCTTCTCCATCCTCCCTTCTCTTCATCTCAGAGACTCTCTAATTCCAGATTTCAAAAACGTCTCCAGCCCAGTACTTTGCTGAGTTCAAGCCTGTCCCAAGAAGAGCAGTGGTTTATACAAACCAGTGTTTTCCACTGAAAAGCTGATTGCACTGAAACATTTCCAGACCAGATGCAGTGAGGACATGCATTAATATATGCCTTTGGGCCTGTTTTATTTCAGATGTCAGAGGAAGATAAATGCTCTGAAGTTCCTCCCACTTCAGATGACGTGGTTGGTTACTATTCCAGCAGGGCCATGCTGGAACTGAGACAAAATGGGATTGTGGAGATCCAGGAAGCCAATCAGTAGCTGATGGATGATAGACACTGCTACTCTTGGTCAAATGTGTGCTGGAATTGCTGCTGCTTTCAGAGGCAGCAGGTGCAGGGATGGTGTGTCCTGCTTTGAGCCAGGGTGCTTCTGTCTCTCCATGCCTTTATCGGCCAGAGGTAAATGCAGCTGCTACTGTGAAAGCTGGCAGCTGCTGTGACCAGAATGATGTTGCATGTTGACACTTATTTCTGCAGGCTTTCCTATTAAAGATGGAGAAAATGAGCTCTTCCTTTGGTCTTCAGGAATCCTGAGAGGTGATGCAAACTTGTATGTTGTGGGCTTGGAAAGATAAGTGCATGCATGAGAATTCACCCTTCTCCTTCCTTGCACTTACTTCTAAAGATACTGAGATAATTGCAGTGTTGCAAATTTGTTGAATTTCAGATGCACATAAGAAGAGCAATGAAGAAGAAGAGCTGCCATGAGCAGGCTCTTGGGATTTAAGCACAGCGGTGTTCACAGCTTGCTGGTGGTTGTTGTGTTTCACACCCACGGCTGGCACACAGCACTGCACTTAAACGCAGCACAGGGGGTTCCCACCAAGCCTTGGACTGTGTGTCCTGCTGAAGGCTTGTCCCTGAGTGATCACGAGGAGATGGTGTTTGAAAGGTGTCAGTGGAAGGACCTTGACAGGAGCAATGTAAATACCCCCATTGTAAGCAGGCATCGCTTCCCGTAAGCACTGAAGGCACACAGTGAAACTAAAGTGCAGCACTTATGGAAGCTGTTGTTGAAAGCCACCACTTTTATTCCACAGTATGTGACAGACCCATGGAATTAACAGCCTCGGGATATATAAGCAATAGGGTTCAAAGGATGGGGAGACACATCAATGAAAAGTTGTTTATTTGACAGATTTAAACTCAGTTGGAGGCAGCCCCCACTGTTTATTAATCATTTATCAATGAACAACTTCTGTCCTTATCTGGAGTTTCACTGCTGCAGATGCTATACTGATGCACAGAGGCAGTGCTGGCCCTAAGGCATTAAAAATACACATATGAATTCAAAGAATAGATGAGACTACCGGCATCCAAACGTCTCCTTAATTTCACCTTTTCTATGCTGTGGTTTGTGTATTCTTTTTTTAAAGTTAAAATGGGCTTGGGAAGAAAGTTTCCTGAAAAAGAATAAATGAATAACATGTCCAATGGGAATTCAGAAATTAGGGACTGGGGAAAGGACATTACTTTTCCTCTGACGTTTTGGGTGGTGGTTGCTAGAAACTGAGCAAAAGGCAGTTGTCTGATGCAGAAATTCTTCCATTTCTCATGATGGGAGGTACAACATAGGAAAAAACTAGAGAAACAGGACAGAAAAGGTAGCATTCATCAAGTTCTCCTTTATGTCCGAAGCTGATTAATCAGACATTGTGAAAGAAATCTTCGGAAGCATAACGTTGCCTTTAAAAAAATCAGGCAGTTTTGAAATTAGAAAGCTTCGTTTCATTTGTTTTCAGTTTTTTAATCCTTTAGGGTTCACATGCTGTGCTCTGGATAAAATTTGGTGTTGTCCCTGCTGTATCAGTGCTGTGTGGGGAATGGCTGTGCGGTGTCCTCAGGAGAGACCCAACTGCACCAGCACTGGAGAGCACCAAGAGCTGCTCCATTTCCAGCTGCTGCCAAGAGGAACTACTTTTGGAGCAGAGGAAGGCAGAGCTGTTCACCTGTTCACTTTTAGCCTTCAGAGACAGCCACAGCCCACCATGGGGACACCATCCACCGGAGCAGGTCTCACAAAGGCTGTTTGTACAGCACGAGCTGAGAACAGATACTTGCACAGGCAGTTCTTCAGGCTGTTGGATTTCATTGCAAGCAGAGCCAAAACCACAGTGAGCAGGGAGCATGAGAGTTCAAACCTGAGGAAGGAGCAGAGGGCAGCCGAGGCAACTCATCTCTTCCTGGGACAGAAACAAGTACCCAGGGTTGACATCTGACTGCTGCATGCCATCCGTTTGAGCATCCCAGCAGACAGCTGGATTTCCCTCTCACAGCGAGGTGGTATCAGCAGAAAAGTGCCAGGTGCCGAGATAATTTGAAGAAATGGGAAGAAGTGGGCTATTTACTGGCCTGGAGATGCTTTTATTTTCAACTGCTATAATTTTCAGCTGTCTCAATGAATTTAGGTCAAAGAGCCTGCTATGCAGCTTAGTACAGACAATTCCAAGCTGTAGAAAACACTTGTTGAGGAGCATCAAGGAAAGGGTGATGGCATTTACAGCAATAGTTCTGCTGCCGCATATCTTGTGTCCCTCTGTAAGGCAGGATGAAATGTGACAGAGCATGGCCAGATGCGACTGGACGCAGCCCAGGATCTGTGCTCTGGCTGCTAGTGAGCTGCTGAAGTAGACCATCACTGCTTCTTTTGTTCCCAGTGAACATGGGCAGAGAGAATTTGATTCATCCTGCATTAATGAGATGAACAGCAATGGAAATAGCATAGAGAGGAAGATTTTGGTGATCTTATGAGTGAGGAGATTATGATCAGTTTTTGAGCTTGAATTTAGAGTTATTTAGAAGTTGGCATTCGTACTGGCAAGAGGCTTGGCATCAGAGATAGAGTAACTGGTTGCTGACACACCCACTAGACTGTGATCTGTCTTCCTCCCACCCAGGTAAACCCCAAGCTAGAAGCTCTTCCTTCCCTTAGAGGGGGCTCCAATGTCAGGTTTGTCTCGCCTCCTAAGGGGACAACTCATGTGAATGAGCACACCTGCATCTAGCAGCTGTCCTTCCCCAGACCTGGGCCTCTCTGCTGCCACCTTTTCTCTCCTGGAATCTTGATCTGTATCTTTACCTCGAATCCTTATCATGTCTCAAGGTATGCCAAGGCTCTTAGGACTTGTACATGCCTCAGGTGATGATGCGATCTCATCTCAGCTGGCTTTGGAAGCATCTCCATGAGGACCAGGCACAATGGATCTGAACTGGTGCAGCATGGACTTAAACATGAACCTTGAAGACACAGGCTAGCTTGGCAAAGAAGACCCCTTACACATGGACACACCTGTGGGCACACCCATTCAGTTGCATACATTTTTTCCTCACAATAAATATTTTCATCTTTTTGTCTGAATAAAAAATTGTTTTTAGAAAGAAACCAAAACCACCACCACCACCAACAAAAAAACCCCAAACCTGAGCCCCCAAAAAGCCAGGGTATTTTCATTTAGCAAAGGTGCTGCACCAAAAACCTTCCATCAGAAGACTAAGCCAGTGGGAATCTTTGTAGCAGCTCAGAAAAGCTTCCTGTCTTTTTACTGATCGTTTGAATGTTCACATCCCTACCTGCAACATTTTCCTTTATGCTGTTTTTGGCTGTTACATATTGTCGTTAAGGCACAATAGATACAGAGGATTAGATTCTTGTGTCTGTAGTTTAGACATCAGGTAGAGCCTTTCTCTTTGTCTATGGTTTAGACTCCATGTAGAGCCTTTCTCTTTCTTTCAGATGTAATTATGAATATTCACGGTTGTCTGAAATACTGTCCAGGTGTTCACCTATAAATATTCACAAATCATTGTTGTGTGTGGGCATAAATCTGCATTATCTAAGCATGAATATGAAATTGTCCAGCTAGATCATGAATATTCATTTTCTGGATAGACTCTGAATTGCCCATAAACTGTCTCATATTTTAGCAGCTTGATCTAGGTTTCTCTCACAATGAGCCCCCAGCTTTACAAGAGGCTGCTCAGAGTGGAGACGATAAAATTCATCATCATGAGCAGTGGTTACTCATGGTAAAAGCACAAACTCATTCTGCATTTCTTTCCTCAGCGTATAAATGAGCAGGGACAAGGCCCATCAACCTCCACTTCATATTCCATACTGTGTGTTTTCACTCTCGATTTTCTCCAGGCTCAACTTGTTTTCTTTATAAGTCAGGGCAAGACTGTCTTTCTCTCAGAACCACAGACACAGTGTGTATGGGGCTGTCTTACTTTTCTGTAAAAGACCAGCTCTGGTGCCAAGCAATGAAGAATTAATCCCAGCACATCTAGAAGAAGTGTAAGGTCCTGCTTCTTTCTGTGGTTGTGCTAGAGCTGTCATGGAAGCCAGGAGGGACTGTGTTGCTCCCAGACTGCTTGAAGGCTATTTGGTGCCACTGCAAATTCACCAGGAGCTGTGTTTTTCTGCTCCACAGAGGATCCCTGTCTCACCCAGTAAAGATCTCCACACATCATCTCCACAGTGCACACATTAAGGCAGGATTTATAGGAAGAAGGTAATACCTTGTATTAGACCACTTGATGGAATTGGAAAAAATCAAAATTTTGAGCTTTTACAGTGCTCTCAAAGTACTTGAGGGTTGTTTTGTTTCGTTTTGTTTTGTTTTCACCCAAAAAAGAAAAGGATGTCTGGATCACATGCACATATCTGCCTTGTTTAACCTGCAGCTATCTAACTTTAAAGGAAGTACTTCTCCTCTTTGTGCCTTTAATGCTTTTTGGGGAAGTGGGTAGTGTTCATTGTCCTTTCCCATAAGCTGAGGAGGAATATGCTTTAGTATAGGGTATTCAGAAGTGGAAATAGCAAATACGAGGACAAGAGGCTATGGACAGTGTAGACTAACCAAAACAGACAGAAACTCTGGACCAGGGCTCTTCCCAATAAAATTAGTGTGAATTTGACTCACTGGCCCAAAATTCTGGTCAAGCTTGGATCTACCTGTATCCTCTGCATAGGCTTCTCCCACAAGGTGCTGTTAGGTGAAAAACCATATGAAAGCCCAGTGCAAGAAAAATAGTAATCTATGCACCGTATTGGGGGAAAATGTTCCTTTGTGCTTTGTTTTCCTTGCCAGGATGCTGTACTGCTTTTTGTCTCTCTCCTTGAGAATCCAAGAAGTGACAGGCACAGGAGAAGTGGAGGTGAGATGATATATATTTGCACTTGTGTTTCTGGTGCCCAGAACTGAGTACTTGTGACTTCATTGAAGAAATAATGTTGGCAAATCTCCGTTGCAGTTTAACTGAAACCCAGAGCATCATGGTTTTCTCCATCTGAGATATATCCAGACCACCCAATCCTTGCATTTCCTTCATCACTCCTGCTTTATTTCCTCTTTGAAACGCTCTCTCAGTAGTGCAGAGTAGGAATCACAGAATCATGGAAAGGTTTGGGTTGGAAGGGACACACAGCGGTCAGGCTGGGTTCACTCAGTCCAAATTCTTCTAGAGTCCATTTACAATGTGAGTGAAAGGACAACTGTGCCATACCAATCAGGATCCTGTAAAACCTAGCAGCTGCTGCCTAAAACCACAAAGATGTCATGAAACAAGCTGAAATAAGTGTTTGCTTTGGTAGTACAATACTTCTAACATGCTTTTTCCTTGGTGAAGAGTTTCTTGCAGAGGAATTGTGCGCAGTGAAAATTCTCTGAGATTGACCATCAACTGCAATGTTGATATCAGTAATACTACCACCACAGTACACTTCAGAGGGGCATTGTCCTGCTGCTGGAGGAGATACCATTTACACAGGATATGAAAGTCTTTGACCTAGAGATCAATTTAACCTGCGGATGCCATTTGTTCTGTTTGTCATTGTGGAAACTCAGGGTGTTGTGTTTTTTGAGTTCACCTTTTTGTTTTCAAGGAAGTGCAGCTGGGCTCTGACAGAAAGCAGGGTGCAAAGCAATGAAAATCCCCAGATGTTTGATCAGATACCTGTTTTCAACATATGTATCCTTTGCTGCAACCCAAATAACTTGTTCAAATTCTTTCCAGCTTTCACTTACAATGATGCCCATGCTTTGTGGTGGCCATTTGTCAAAGACAAAAAACCGTAAAAGCTTGGATAGGCAAGAGACATGGGCCTCATCAAACAGAGAGTAAACAGCACCACATTGTACAACACCTTTGGCTGATGAGAGAACAGAGAGTGGCCTGAAATCCCTTTAGGGGAAGATGAAGGTCAGGGAGAAAAAGGAAAACTGGTCTTAAGAGCTTTCCAGGGCTAAAGCAGAGATGAACTGTTTACCATCTCACACCTGCAGGATGGTGACATCTTGAATCACCTTTTTAGAAAAGCAATTTTAAAAAATTAGAATAAAAATGTAAAAACAACAAAAAAAAGGCCATGCCTCTTCATGAAAAAGCCAATGAACTAAACCCCACAGGAACAAGGGTGATCCTGACAGGATCCTGCCTGTGGCCCTGGAGGGCATTAGCTCTGCAGGCTTGGGTGTACAGCAGCAGGACAGAAAAGACTACATTTGTCTGAGGAATCATAATTTGTTTTCAAGAGTCATACAAGGCTTGACTCAGCTGTGAAGAAGGTCATGATTACACTTCTCTGAGACTCACAGGATCTGAACAGTGCAGATGCTTAGAAAAATATAATTACTTTAAATAACGTTTCATATCCTAAAGCTGCTACGTCACAGGTCACTTCAATGATCTTGGGTACTCATGGCTATAGCAAATGGTAACTCAGGCTGGCAGTTGAGAAATTCTGTGTATGCCCCAAAAAGTAGTAGATCCTCCTGACAGCTGGGTTGGAAGCTAGTGGGAATAACAGGACTGGCTGCAAAACCCACTCTGGGGTGCAAATTGAACACAGAAAACACAGCAGAATCACAACTATGCAAAGCCAGGACTCATTAAAAGGACAATTTTGTTTCCTGAATGCCAACACAGAAGCAACTGTTCAGCATAGCCTGAAAAAGAGGAGTGTCTGTATGACTGAGCCAGAACACATAATGGTTGAGCTGTACATTTCCTACTTTACCGTGCAAAAGCTCCACAGAAAATGTTCTCCTCAGCTGTGCTTAAATCAGGGACTCCCAAGCTTTCCTTCTGGGGAGCTATGTCTAATCTGGCACACTGCTTGAGAATAATCAAGGCTCAGTAGTCCTGTTGCCACAATCTTGTAGAGATAGCAGCAATTCTACCAAGAGGGGGATGCTCCTTCTGAACCCACTTCTACAAGCCTTCATGTGATGAGATGCTGTATTGGGCTTGCATGGCCAGGTTTTGGTAGTGGGGGGACTTCCCTGAGGAGCTGCCAGAAGCTTCCTCCATGTCCAGCAGAGCCAATGCCAGCTGGCTCCAAGATGGATGTGCCACTGGCCGAGGCTGGGCCTATCAGAAATGGTGGTAATGCCTCTGTGATAACATATTTAGGAAGAAGGGAAAAAAATGTTGTTGTGCAGAAGCAATTTCAGCCAGAGAGGAGTGGAGTGAGAATGTGAGAGGAACAGCTCTGCAGACACCAAGGGGAGTCAGTGCAGAAGGAAGGGGAAGCAGAGGTTCCCCTGCAGCCCATGGTGCAGACCATGGTGGAGCAGCTGTGCCCCTGCAGCCCAGGGAGGTCCATGGGGATGCAGAGATCCACCTGCAGCCTGTGGAGGAGACACACGCCGGAGCCGGTGGGTGCCGGAGAGGAGGCTGTGACCCCACGGGAGGCCTGTGCTGGAGCAGGGTCCTGGCAGGGATCTGCAGAGCCATGGAGAGAGGAGCCCACACTGGAGCAGGTTTCCTGGTAGGACTTGTGACCCCATGGGGGACCCACGTTGGAGCAGGCTGTGTCTGAAGGACTGCACCTCATGGAAGAGTCACCCACATCAGTGGGATTGGCTCACAATGGAGAAGTTTGTGGAGAACTGCCTCCTGTGGAAGGGACCCCATGGTGGAGCAGGGGAAGGACTCCTCTTCCTGAGCAGGGGCAGAAACAACAGGTGATAACTGAGCAGAACTCCGATTCCCATCTCCCTATGCTGCTGGGCGGGGGGGGGAAGGTAGAGCTGAGAAGAAGGGAGGGGTGAGGGGAAGGTGTATTTAAGGTCTGTTTTTACTTCTTGTTATTCTGCTCTGATTTTGTTAGTAATAAATTCAATTAATATCTCTAATTTGAGTCTGTTTTGCCCGTGCTGGTATTTGGGGTGTGATCTTTCCTGGCCTTGTCTCAGCCCACGAACCCTTTGTTCTGTTTTCTCTCTTCTGTTCAGCTGGGGAGGGGAGTGAGAGAGTGGCTTTGCTGGGTGCCTGCCATCCAGCCAGGGTCAACCTCTACAGATGCTGTTGTTTCAGGAGAATGGATGCACATGTCCTTTGTCCCCGTTCCATTCACTGCACTCGGTTCTCTTTTCTTTTCTTTTNTTTTTTTTCTTTTCTTTTCCCCTTGAGAGCATGATATGGCCTGTAATGTCATGGCCCTAACGTAAGTCCCCACATCTGGAACAAAATCCAAGCCTTTGAGTGTGTAGGTTCCTCCAAAGTCAGAGCCTGCCACGTAAGAGACATGTTTCCAGAGCATTACGATGAATATAGATTTTGACTCTCTTTCCATGAGTATTTTCCTCTCCATGTATCCAAGTCTATGAAGCTGTGAAAATGGATTTGGCCTTACTGCACAGCACAAGGGGCAACATTAGAAATGACCCATTTAACTTTTAATGTAGAAAACATAAGAAACCTCAAAGACTGTTGAACTACATGTCCAGGGATGAGGATTCTCCATCTACTCTCCCTACAAATAAATATTTACTGCTTCAGAAGTTGTTATATACTATTAGCAAACACTTCCACTGAAGAAGTTGATGAGAGGTTGAACACTGATTTAACTGGGAGCAAATGTGGCCTTCTGTTGGCTGAGGATGCTCAAGATGACAATTTTACAAAGATAAGCTGTCATAAGAAGTCTTTAAATAGTTTGTATTCTCTGAAGTTTCCAGACAAAATCAGCAGCTGGAGTTTTTTCATGTTTCTGCATGCAGGGGCAGACCTTGTGTTCTCACCTTGCAAATAACGGGACTGTAATTTCCACACTGTTTCTGTGTTTAAACTGATAGAGAGCAGAGGATGAAGGGTGACATTGACAATGTCCTTTTAACATTTTGATTGGCAGGTCTCTACCTCTTGTCACTCACAATACCGAGAGAGAAAGCTGTCTCATTAATAACAAAGAAAGAAAAAAAATGAAAGCCACTGCCTTGTGTTGTCTGAGTGAAAGTTGTAAGACTTTGCTGACACCTGCAAGGTGGAATAAACACCTGCATTTCAATCACTGGGAAGAGAAGTCCATGTATACAGAATTCAAATGGCCTGTGCAGGTGGTTCTTATTTAAAAGTTAACAAGTCAGCCTTCAGTCAGAAAATCCAGTTGTGATCTCCCTCAGGATGAGAGCGATCAGTGATGTATGTGTTCACTACCAGGTTCTATGGGCTACCCAAGCACAGGGAGCATCTGGCAGAGCATCCTTTAGCTGGTAAACAGTAAAGGGTAGGTTTACATTGCTGTAGAGTTCATGCATATGGCTTTAAGTGGGCAATAGGGGCACCCAAAAGGAGAAGAGCCCAGCCTGGTGCTGTCACTGTCCCATGACTTGCTCAGAGGAGGAGATGCATCTCTGCTCACCCCAGAGACCATGAGCAGTGGAGGCATTGCACCTGTGGGGTGCATTGCTGGGGACTGTCTGAAAACAGAAGGGCTGGGGTGTGCTGGGGATGTGCCATGGAGAAGGAGAAATTTCACTGCAGGAAGCAAACTAATTCAGATGCACCAGCCGTACAGCTCTTCCTGCCTGCCTGCCAAGGGGGATGGCAAATCCAGCTGCCCTTTCACAACCTCTGAAGCAGCACACAGCACACAACAATAGAGAGAGAAATGAAAGCCCCTCAAAGTAAAACTGAGGAGCACGGAAATTAAAACTGAAGGGAGAAGCGAGGAAGAATTGCTGAATAACCTTTTGGAGCTGGTACGTTCAGACGTGTGTGACAGTTCTGGGTGGTGAGCTGCAGGCATGGACACCTGTGGCGGTCCAAGCTATGCTTTAATTAAGTTACCTGTTTTTATTACAGTGCCCCAGATAATATCCTCCCTGCTCAGGTTTGCAGTGACACTTCTCTGTTCTTCAGAATAAAGCAAAATCAGCTTGCTGGTTGATTTTGTGGGTTGCCTTTTTTTTTTTTTTTAATCATTATGTGACATTATTTTGGGAAAAATAAAATGAAAAACCTTACCTATTCTATGATTATAATTCAGGTTAATCTTCCTCGGACTGTAGTTTTCCTTGCTGTGTATATAGTGTATATATATATATATATATATATATATATGTAGGAATTATTAAGTGAGAAGTTAGAAGGTGGAGGAGGTTTGTTGCTGCTTTTTCCTAGTGCTGCTTTGCTCAATGGACCTTAGCAAAATTATTTTTGTCACCATTCCTTCCCCCAGTATTCCCTTCATCTTTAAGAAACCTAATGCTTAAGACAACCTCAGAAAGATTTCCAGGACAGAAGGCAGCAGCACAAAAATCTTGGAAAATTAGCACCTTTCTCTGCAGTATGAGCAATAGCAGCTCAAAATATCTCCTCCCCAGCTTCCTCATGGGCCCTCTCCTGATACAGATGAATCACCTCTTAGAAAATATTGGCTGCTTTGCCCATTCACTTCTTGTTCTGTGCACAGTTTATGAGTGATTGTCAATGTCTTTTTAGTGTTTTTGTCCACACCATGCCCACACTAGAGGGGTCAAAGTGCATTGTTATCTGTTTCTGGCAGATATTGTTAAATGGAGGATCTCAGTGCAAACCCGGATTTGAGCCTCTGTGGAAATTTTGGGTAGGTGTTCTGTCCAGCAAGTGATCACCAGAGCTGGACACTTCTGCTGTATTTTCAGCCCCTTCACAACCCTGTATCTATGCATCTTTGCTTCCAGTTGGTTTGGGTGGTGTTGTCCTTTGGGAAGGAATTAATTTTTTCTGAGAGTGTGGTGGGGTGCTCAGAGTTTGGGACTTTTGGCATGGCTGTGATGTCCATCACTACCTACGTGGTGTCCCACAACCCGGTGGTCTGTCACACTGACATGAGCTTGTTTCAACCAGATCAGCATCTTTCTCTGTGCTGTTCCCAGCCTTTTAAAATGTTTTGGATTTTGTTTTTTTTTTCTTTTTCCTTGGATGCAGAGCACAGCGTGAGCCATGATGTGTTCTCAGGGTCTTCTGCTTTTACACCGCTTTGTCTTCCAGCATAAAGTTCCTCTTCTCTCCACAGTCCCTGTTTCTCTGGCTGAACCACAACAGGAAGCTTCAGGCAGTGCCACAGAGTTGGGGTAAATAATAACTTCTAAATTAATCTCAAAGCAAGATGACTTCAGTTGCAACAATCTTTTTTTTGCTGCTTTAATGCAAAATGAAAGAGAACCAAACCCCACTAGAAATGCAGATTACTTTTTGAAGGCACAAACATCATTTTATGGTAGCATCCTTACCTTGACAGCTTAAAGGAAAGACCTGGGAAGGAAGCTGTTGTATTACCTTCTGTGCTTTATACAGCAGCATGGATTCCTTCTTTGTGTCCTCTGGTTTTCCTGGAAAAATAATTTGTCTTCTCTTAAATAAATGCCAAAGATTATGCTAAATAAGTGCCACTGTCTCCCCTGTTCTCTGCAAGCTCCATGGTCCCAGTGGGCATGCCTATCCCATAATTTAAGGCCATCCTTGCATTACATGCTGAATGGACTTCATGATCCCTAGGGCTTGATCACATTTGGGTGCTCAATAGGAAACCTGCTGTCTGCAGGTCAGCTCTGTGGCAGGAGGACAGGCTGGGCACACAGCCATGCTAATGACCAGCTGGCCACTAAGGACAGGACAGCCCTTACTGAGTGGTTACAATGGCTCTTTCTTGGAGGTGACAACAGTTACTTGGGTAAGAGCAGGAAGAGTGAGCGTTCCCCCAGGGAAACGTATAGCTGATGTAGATACAGGGTGAAACCTCTTTTGGAAGCCTGATCCTACAAAGGTGAGGGAGCTGCAGCTGTACCAACACCTAAAGAACATCAGTCCATGCAGCAGTATTCTGTGGCTGCTTCCACTAAACAGTATAATAAATGCATTTGCTGGAGAAAACCTGGGAAAATGATGTGGTGGGGTGACCCTGACTGGACACCAGGTGTCCACCAAAGTAGCTCTGTCACTCTGCTCGTCAGCTGGACAGGGGAAAAAAAATAGAACAAAAGGCTTGTGGGTCAAGATAAGGGCGGGGAGAGATCACTCACAAATTACTGTCATGGGCAAAACAGACTTGAGGAAATTAGTTTAATTTAGTACCAATCAGATCAGAACAGAGTAATAAGAAATAAAACAAAATCTTAAAACACTTTCCCACCACCCCTTCCTTTTTCCTGGCCTTAACTTTACTCCTGATTTTTACTACCTCCTCAATTGCGCAAGGGGACAGGGAATAAAGGTTGTGGTCAGTTCATCACATGTTGTCTCTGCTGCTCTTTCCCCCTCAGGGGGAAAACTCTTAACACTCTTCCTCTGCTTCAGTGGGAATCCCTTATACAAGGTGCAGTTCTTTCCCTGTGGGCTCCTGGCAAGATCCTGCTCCAGCATGGGTTTCCCACAGGGTCACTGCCTCCTTTGGGCATCCCCCTGCCCTGGGGTGGGGTCCTCCACAGTCTACACGTGGATGCACCTACTCCAGTGTGAACCTCCAGGGGCTGCAGGGGACTGTACCATGGGCTGTAGCATGGGCTGCATGGGAATCTCTGCTCTGGTGCCTCCAGAGCCTCTTCCTGCTCCTTCACAGACCTTGGTGCCTGCACCATTGTTTTTTCCACGTGTTCTCACTCCTCTCTCCAGCTGCTGTTGCACAGTGCTTTTTCCCCCCTCCCACTTAAATATATTATCCTGGAGGTGCTACTGCTGTCACTGATGGGCTCAGCCCTGGCCAGCAGTGGATCCATCTTGGCAGATGGCACTGCCTGTGTCACACATGGCAGATGTAGCAGCTCCTCACAGAAGTCACACACGTGACCCCTGCCACCAAAACCTTGCCACACAACCCCAAAGCTGATAAAGTTGCATCCCCCCCGGTGTAAACTGGGGATTTCCATTGGTTTGAAAAGCTTCCTGCCAACTCAGAGCAGCCAGGTATCTGGCCCCAAAGCTGCTGCTGCTGCTGCTGTGTCAGTTCTCTGGGTGGTATTGCTAAACCTGCAAGAGAGCAAGCACCTCTTGAACTTGCAGATCACATTTCCTTCACATTGGAGGGACCTCAGATAACTGTAATAAAAGTGTTCATAAGATGAAACACAAAAGTCAGAAGCCCTTTTCAAAATTTTGGCTTGGAAAACGTGCCCATATGGTTGGGTACCCCGGGGTGTCTCCCACTTCTCCTCTTACACAGACAGAAGGGTCTGCAGGGAGGGCTGTGTTTTCTGGTGGTGATGAGAAAAGAGAAAAGCCTGGAGTATTTCCAAGATCATCTCTGTGCTCCCACAAGGCCAGCTTGGTGGAGAGACTTCAGCAAATGGAGAATTATGCGGTGTACTGGGAAAGACATGGGAATCCTCTGAAGACTAATTCAGCCGATATGAGTCACCCTGTGGGCTTCCCTGCTTCCACCTTCACCTGCAGAGACACCACATGCCCTGTTTTATCTCCCTGAGGTAAATGCCCCTCAGCATCCTAACCCCTTTCCTATGCCTTTTTTTTGGCAGCAGAGCTGAGCTAGAGTACCTGGGGGAACAGGCCATTTTCCCCATCCCATTCCTATCTTCAGAGCCCAAAAGACGTCATGGTGATGTTAGTCCATCTGCTTCTCTTACTTTAGGAAAGTGACTTTTGATATAGTTTTTAAGTAATAAAGACCCAGCCACTTTTTTCTTGTCTTCCTAAGTTCATAAGCTCTAATTCTTATTTTGTCACTATCTGAGGTCCCACAGAGAATACTGCAGCCCCAGCATCACATTCTCCCATGAATCCACCTTCCCCCTTGTGACTACAGCTGCTTCTGTGCTAATTACCCTGCCTAGATCTGTTGGTTGAGTGCTTCTGTTATTAAATAAACACTGCTGTTCTATTGGCCTCTGGTGAATTTCTGGAAGCACTATCCAAACACTTGGAGCATTCTGCTGCCTCTACCTCTTGCGGGATAGATGTACGCGGAATATGATTTCCTAAGGGTCTGCATTTTCTGTGTCAGTGTTGCTCAGGAGGAGAGTGTATTAGGTACTTTTCCCACCTGTGTAGGAGGGCTAAAATGCAAACTATATATTCTGTGTTTCTATAGGATAAAGAATGTCTTTGAAAAATAATGGTCTTCTATCATCTTTTAGGTGGAGATGTATGCAAAAAAAGACTTGCAAATCCAACTCCAAAGGGTTTCTACATCCAGTTTGTGCAAGTTCAACTCAAAAGGGTCTTCCTATCTCCATTTCTCTCGGGTGTGAGAAATGTGCATGTCTTTTTCTAGCAGTGTTTGATTTTGCCTTTGCTAGTTAATTTTCCAAACACACGGATCTGGGCTCAACATTTGCAGATTGAACCAGCATTTGATAATTTAACCCAGACTGTTTTACACATTATTGCCAGAGATGAACAACCTGCCTCTGGAATTTAGTGGGTTGCTCCAGAGTTATTGTGTGCTACAGCTGGTTGAATAATGAGGAAATCTGGATTACTCTCTCCTCCTGAACGAGATTCATGGCTATTCGCAGAGGCATTGCACCTCGTTAGTCACCAATATCCCAGTGACTGCTGGGAAGTTATGAAAATGTTTGCAAATTTTAAATGGTTGAAGAATACATTCGGGAAATGAGTTATTTGCTATTTGTCATTCACTGGCCTCCTTTTTGGAGGCATATCTCATATACAAGTTTCAGTCATTGGGTCCAAGAACAAAAATTATGCCACATGACTATTCACACATCACGAGTGACTGGGAACCAAAGTGAGCTATTTGTGAACAAATTGCATCTTGGAAATTATTTATCTGTACTAACTGGAAAAGATTTATAGACATTACTTGAATTGTGCATGTTTGGAGCAAATCAGTACTTTTCCCTGATGCTTTCTTCTTCTGTCCAAGAATTGCATTTTCAATTAGGGTACATGATATATAAACACATAAAATTTTAGTCTCTTGCCTGTGCCATTGGGAAAAAAATCTCAAAATATGAGCAGGATATAACCAATAGAGTAATGCCATTCTGATCCCACAAATAACCTGGTACCTGCAAGACACTGTCTCATTCATCTCAGATGAACCTGGTATTTGAAATTTAATGAGCTTTAGAGTGATGATGGCTGAAATATTAACATTTGTATTTCACTGTTTATTAAAGCCTGCAGGAAAGGTGTGTATGAGAGATGGCCACATTTGAAAGACTAAGAAAACCTGGAGCAAGAAGCAATTTATAAGTAGGATGAGTCTGCAAGATGAGTGGAGCTTGGGAATACTCCCTTCCCTTGATTTTTGCGTATTCAGTCCCTGCTTATGAATATTGAATCTTTTGACTAGTTGATGAATGATTCATCAGCACGAGCACACACGCAGAGCAAAACAGGGAAAATGTTTGCTTTCTTGAGTTTTGTTTAACCACTGTTTTTCTTGAGACAGAACAGAGCTCAAGGTTCATGGGGTGATTGTTGAGGACGTGCAGCTGCTGCAAGTCCCTCAGCAAGCTTAATTTTGAATGGTACTTCACCTTCTGTGAGTGGCTAGCGGTGACTTTTGTGCTCTGATGGGCAGATCATGCGAGGAGATTGGTTTCACGCAGCAGGACTCTGATCCTGTTATCCTCCTCAGAGAGCTTTGCAGTGCAGCACTACATGGGGTGCCTTTTTGATCATTCATTTTCTTTGCAACACAGTTGTATCATATCTCTGTCTTCATAATCTCACTCATTATTTGCAGAAAAAGGTAGAGCTGTCCTGTGAACTCTGGGCTGGGATAAAATAAGCCCTTTAATCCTTTCAGTCAGCTCTTGCAGAAACTACAGCACGCCTGCAAGATGGAAAGTCTCTCCACACAGGGCAGTTCTAGACCACAGCAGTGCTCCAGAAGGACTGGGGATGAGGTGGGGATAAACAGAGTCACGGACATATCCTACATTCATGGTTGAGCAGTGGTATAACTGCAGATAAGGCAAGCTTCTCATTCACCTTCTCTTCCAACCTGTGAGATGGAGTCCAGTGCTGGCGATGTATCTGCCAGGAGTCACACAAAATGCTCTGCTTGCACACAAGTGGTGCGTGACATCCTGGCATGGGAGAGTGACCACTGCCACGAGACAGAGGGCAAGACAGAGGCCTCACTGCTGAGCAAAGCAAGGCAGGAGCCTTCTATCAAAGGGATATGGGGTGTGCGTGGCACTTTACAGCTGCAATAAAGGAGCTGGTGCTGGGACGTGGCAGGGCTGTGTCTGTATCACTGCTGGTGGACAGGAGCTGTGGTATCTGCTCCTCTTTCCGCAGCTTCATGTCTCTTCCTTCCACAACCCATCTGTGTGATGAGGGTAATGATATTTTGTTGGGCTACACTGTGTGCTGGAAGAGAGATTAGGCCTTGTCGGCCGAAGAAAGAGCCTCGTTCTCAGACCCGGAGGCGACCCTGGGATTACAGCCAGGTCACTGGGGATGGGCTGAGAGAGCATTGTGGGTTTCTGGACAGTGTCAGCCCTATGAGATGTGATAATTGCAGTTTCTGACCTTGTAAAGTATTGTTTACCTTTTACCATAATAGGCGATGTCTAGGAAATATTCCAGGTGATTGGGGAACACTGAGGTGAACATCTTTCCTGTTTATATGAGGTGATTTCCTGTTTTTCTATTGGTATTTAAGGAAATTTTGGATACGCAAAAAAGCCTTTTTCTTCTTGCACCTTTACCATGATGTTGCGGAGTCTCTGCCCATGTGTGAATACTGCAATAGTTACCCACCATTTGGGAAGAGAGACGAACCAGACTGTGGGAAGAGTAAGGAAGAGAGTAGTCAGTCCAAATAGCAGGGAGCATCTTATGAGGAAACCTGTTAGTGAAGGACTGAGGCAAAAAAGATGCTGAAATCAGATGCTTGGAGAATACAAGCTCAGTCAGAAGAAAACTGGGAAATGTTTTAAGAGGGAACATACAGAAAAGAGGAACATTCTTTCAGGAGACAAAATGAAGGAGTGGATAGAAACTGTTAAGGTTTTTCTGTCTTTAAAGTCCTTGATTTTACAGATGGGGGTCTGCTTACCCTGCTGTTGCTGGCTCCATTTCAGTAATGGCCACAACACTCTGTGTGTAGCTGGGGAAAAAAAAATAATAGAACAATCTGGAAGTAATGAGTCAAGGATAATGTAAGATGACAGTAATTAATTCTTTGAAATAAAATTCCACAGGAGGGGAAAAGAAAACAAGCAGAAGGAGGGTTGGGAATGATGCCAGATGGGAAGCCCAGCGGACAATTCTGGGAGCATACAAACTTGAAATAGTTTGAAAATCCATGCACATTCTTAGGGGAGGAGCCTAGCTGGGCTGAAAGTTCCCAGTAGAACATTTGAATTTGTAGGTTAAGTTGTCTGTTTTGCCTGGGAAGCATGACTTTAGTATAGATATCTGCTGTGTTTATCACCTTCCAACGAGTGCTCGTTTGCTAGTTTGGTTTATAAAGGAAGTTTCTGAGGCTACAGAAGCAGAGCCCAGTCTGGAAAATACTACACTGACAAACAGTCTGGCTTCCTGGTCCTGATCTCCTGATTGTTCACACTGGGTGTGTGTATGTTAGCGTGTCTGTCCCTAAATCAATCTGATATCCAGCCTATTTAGACTTCTTAAACTTACATAAATTTTAGAAATTGTAACAAATCTTTTTAATACAATATTATTGTGATTGACTTTTTGGTGACAGTCTAGAGCTATTAGAACCTAACAGCTGGATATAGAGGCAGTGAGTAAATACAGTGAAGCAAAGTCTCAGACAGTTCAGGATTTGGAACTTTTGCAGGATCCACGTGCAGCCACTTGTGTTCTGCCAATCTATAAGTTAAAAGCCTTCCTCTATGCCTTCAGAATCAACAAAGGATTCAGAAATTTCCATCTCTTTTAGTGACATCCTAATTTTGCATGAATGGGACTGATCTTGGAGGCTCAGGGTTTACCATCCATGGTCATGGGTTCTGCTGCAGGTACGAAAATCTGAGTCAGTCTCTGTTTATGACTTTGGAGTCCTTTTTGCTCTGAGATCACATCTCATTTCTCCATGGAAGTGCACAATGTTTTGTATGAATTCCATGTATACAGGTGCAGTTTCTGCATCTATATACACCAAGGTTCAAACTCCTCCTGAATCTGGAAGAGCTCAAGGCAGTATTTACAACAACCTTTGCTCTAAATTGTCAGGGAGGCTTGGTACAAGCCTCTATCAGCCTCAGTGTTCAGACCCCTTAATTTGGACTAAAGGAGTCTCTCTAAGGGCTGGCAGCAGCAGCAGCAGCATGCTGTCATTTGCAATGCAGATCAGTTGCCAGAGGCTGAAATAACATACACTTTACAAGGTATTTATTTTTGGCCCTCTGAAATCCAGCCTCAGAGCTCACCCATTTCTGTTTCAGAAGAATAACAAGAGATTGCAGCAAAGAAGGTGTATGCTAGGAACAGAAGGAAAGCTACCTAGGCTGTGTGCACTGTGCACTATGGGAAAGCTACCCCCAAACCCCACAGACAGTGCAAACTATTTTCCCTGCAGAAGATTGATACACACTGAAGACATTCACATAGGGCTGGCAGGTGTCTAGTGTGGATGTCCCAGGTACCAAAGGCATTTAGAGGACTATACTTGGGCAGCTAAATTGCTTGTGGCACATTTGGCTGCACAGTGCAGGGCTGCATGGAGGTCTAAGCCATTTCCACATCCTCAAACAGTGACTGGTGTGCACTGGTATGATAAAGGTGCTGCGTTGCACCAGACCAGTCTCAAGGGAACTGGCAGGTGCTGGTGTGGCTGTGGTGCTCTCAGGCCAACTGCTTCAGGTCAGCCTGGCCCCAGCTCCTTCTCTGACAGCCCTTCTCCTTCCTGCACTTTCCACTTGCCACAGGTTAATGTTCTGAGTGCAAAAGTGAACAGGGTTGTGCTCTGCTTCTTCCCAAGGATAGGATGTCCGAGATGGATGATGGTGTGTGCTGGAAGGCCAAAGGAGCTTAACTTCAGGGAGGTCTGCGGAGGTTAAAGGAATAAGATTGGATGGGAACAGGGGCTCCACAAGTTGTTTTCAAGGTCACGCTCGCTCAACTATCAACTCCAAGTGTTGAAGGCAAAAAAGATGACTTCTGGCCTTCTTTGTCCACCACTACTTCCTGGGTTTCATCCTTTCAGGCAGAGCACAGCTTCCTGTTTCCCGTCTCATCCCACTTTCTTGTTTTCCTCCCCCTAACACTAGTCACACACTCTGTTTCCCTTTCCTTCCCTGCCGATTTTAACATCAAGTTTTAATGTCAGCCTAGTGACAGAATATCTCTTATTCCTGCATAAAAATGGTGGGAAGTATAGCCTTACCCCATTCAATCTCTTCTCTCAAAATCATCAAAGCTGGTAGCAGCATCACTCTCCTGCATCCTGCCTGCAGGTTTTGGTTTTTCACAGATGGAGTTTTCATTTAATCATGCTCAGACTGAATGAAAGCAGCGCTATTAATTAAACAATGGCCCATCTGGTGCATTGCAAATATCTACAACACTGGGAGATTAATATCAATTATATCTGAAGCCGGAGGGATGCAAGAACCTGCAGAGATACACTCTTTGGGTTGTGTTAGAAACCAGGCAGAGGAAGAGTGCATTCATGTGGAGAGATCTCTGGGCTGGGAGCAGCAAGCATCTGATCCTGTTGCCAGCTGTGATGCCAATATTCTTTGTGCAGCTGGACAAGGCACATCTGTGAAGGTTTCTTCAGGTGAAAGTTGGGGCAAATTTGATGTGTTGCTCCCAGTTGTACCTTTGAAAACACATTCTGTACTTCTGTACCCTAGAACTCCTCCACTATAAAATCCTTTCTTCAAAACGTGCTTTAGGAGCTGTGGAGAAAAGTGTCTACAAGGACTAGGGATAAAACCTGCAACATCTGGTTTGAAATCCCGATTTGTAGTGTTTCAGTTCAGTGTGGTGTTTCCTGGCCCCAGTATAGAAACTCTCCTCTCACCAGTTCTAGTTCTCTCTCTAAACTCGTAACTGTGAGCATGCTGATTTGGAAAACATATTGTTTTTTCTACAAATCATGCCCCAGCCCACTGGCACAGCCCAAGACATCCCAGATTTCTTATGTGCATCATTCTGTAACAGCAGCTATCCAGAAGTCCAGGAAGGCTGGTTGCTGTGGTGGTACTTAGCTGATTTCTGTCACATGTGTGGCAAGCCTGGCACATGTGGTGCTGGAGATGTTCAGATGAAAAGAAATAATTTTTGAACATGCTGACCCTCCACTTTTGACTGTGGTGGCAGCAGTGGGTGTGTGTGCAATTTAATCATGGCAGAGCATGTCACTGATTTTCTTATGAGAGCACGAAGAAATGAGACTAGAATTAAAAAAAAAAAA
>VXBT01007840.1:204791-283627 GCA_013400235.1 Oriolus oriolus
AAAAAAGAAACCAGCTCTGTCATATTATTTTTAGAGCAGCTGGCTCTATCAAGGTAAGGAATTGTATGCAGTAAACACTGGCTAACTGTGATGAATAGCTATTGAATCAGAGAGGGAGAAGTGCCACTTCACAGTAAGGAAGGAAAACCTATGTGTGTGCTAGAAACATTGACCATAGATTTGTTATCAGATGTGTGAGTTTTCTATCTTCTACATTTAGCTTTCTGTGACAATTAAAGGTCACAAATGTGGCTTCTTGAGCAAAAGTTCCCTGTCTAAGACCCCAGATGACAACTCATGCTGGGCCTTGTTTCCCTGAAAGGTAAAACTGATTTTCAATTACAACTCAGTGGACTTTCTGCTTGAATGAGAATTAAGTAAATCAGAAGCTAATACCGTTTTCTTCCCTTACTAGATTTCAAAAATCATTTTGGCTTTGGGCTGAGTAAATCCGATGTCAGGCACATTGGCCTGCTCAGATTTAAAGCTGCTTTGGCCAGATGGAATAAAGCAAGGATGGGAGAACTGAGTTGGAACAAATAGAAACCATCCCAAATCCTCAGACTTAATAATCAGCTTGGCTTGACAGGGTTTAGAGGATAGACAAGTGTTTAGATGAATAAATATTCTTTTGCATTTCCTCGCTCTGGAAAGGCTCCTTGGAAGTTTCCTGTCCCAGATGGGGCTATAGGATATATCCATGCTTCTAATGGGAATGCTGCTCCCGTCAGTGGAGACACAGGTTCAAGGGAAGGTCACACAGCTTTGTGCTGCTCAGTGCAAGGATGGGGTCCAGGTGCAGCTTCACATACACTTGCAAATGGTACTAAAACAAAGGGGCTTTGGACTTGGTTCTACCATCTGCAACTTATTCTGCATCCTGCTCCATGGAAAATAACTCATTTTAGGATGCAACTGTGCCCCAGGGGAAGATGGGTCATGTGGAGCTGCCAGCCCTCTTGTGACACCTGTATGCAGGAGAGAAGAGTTGTCCTTGTCTTGAAGCAGAGGGATTTGAATGTGGCTGGCTTGTTCCCATGAAAGTCAGACTTCCTGCTCCCCAGCCTGTGATGGAAAAATCTTTCTTTTTGGTGTATTTTTTTCCTCCTCTGTAGAATTTATTCTATTTATTCTATTCCATTTATTTTTTCTATTTATTTATTTATTTAATTCCATCAGAAAGATGAGGAAGAACAGATGAATGCCTAGAAAAAAGGAGGGAAAGGAAACTAAAGTTCAAATGTTGCTTAGCAGTAATGCTTCCTCCTTTGTGCTATGGAGTGTTCCTGAGAGCAAAAACTGAGCAGGAAGTTGTAGATGAGGAAACTTACAGAGAACTGACATTTTCAGAAGACTTCCAGATTTAGGAACATAAGGAACAAATAAATAAAGTTGACCTTGTTGATGCATTAAACCTATGCAAGATTTTGTGAGATTTTCAGGTGAAATTTCTTGCAGAACAGACACAAGGAAGGAAGAAGGTCTCATGTTTGTTCTAGACTAATAGTATAGATCTCAGTAGGTTAATTCTTTTCTGCTGACCTCATCAATCTCAGGTCAAATTAGTGTTCTCAGCTAATTGAGGGTTAGGTCTCCTTGGCAGAGATTGGATTAGATGGGTTTGTAGCCACCTCTGAAATAAGACTTAGGTGTGGTATGAGCCATCCCAAATTTGTTTACACATCTGCCCCCTCGTAAAGTCTACATTTTTATTTTTATTGATGCTTTTACAATTTGACAAATATTTTTCTATGAAGAGAAACATAATTAACTTAAGTCATTTATATTAATCAGAAAGGGGAAGACTCATGCAAAACGGGTAATTTTGCACTGAGCAGATCGAGTAACCTAATGAATATAGATGATGCTGATTTATGTGTTTACAGAAAAGTAACACTGGGCTGGGGGGTGGAGAAAGAAAACAGGCCAGGAAAATGGATTGTTAAATGATACTCTATGATTTCTGTGGAGTCCTGCTCAAGAAGTGTTTCAAATGTAAATGCAGCTTTTCAGAGTGCTTACTGGGACTAAATTACTCCAAACAACAAAGCAAGACATTATAGATTCACTGTTTCTAAATGATGGGCTGACCCTCAGTCCCATGAATGAGCCACATTGTTAAGAGTTTCCACTCATTTATTTCACTGGGGTTTGTAGGGCAAGGACACATTTCTATCAGGGAGAAGGTGCATTTTGCAAAAGCTAACGTCAGGCTCACTACCTTCTTTCCAGGACTTGCATCAAATACTAGTAGGAAAAAACAGACTGTTGAAATGTCAGCCTCATGGAATTAATGACAAAATACCCATGGGATTCAAAGGTGACAGAGTCTCCTGTAATGCACTGGATAGCTGTACAACCAAATGCTACACAGATGGAGGGGAATTATCCCTTATGCCATTTGGTGCCCTAAAATGTGCATATTGAAGGCATTGTGGGTGTGTGTATAATGAAAAGCATCTTGGTCTTTTACAGAACTCCTAAAATCTGTACAACAAATTATTTACCTTTGAAGATATTTCTAGCTTAGCATCTCAGACCTGGCACAGGCACTTGAAACCTCAGGGGGAAGCTAAGAAGGTCCTGATGTACCCCCAGCAGCTGCACAATGGACTCTCATGTTTCTCCTCTCTTGAACGAAATGGGTAAATCCAGGCACAGGCTTCCTTAACTTCACAACTCCAAGAGGAGTCATTACCTCCAACATTCAACACCCTTTTTTCAGAACCTGTTACAGCTCTGAACAGAGCAGTCTCAGATTCACAGCTTTGTTTGCTCAGGTTGCCTAACACGACTAGGTTTTGGGTGGAGGAAAGCTGATCCTTTTAAACAATCAATAATGAAGAGGAATAAACTTTGTTGGAAAGCTCCTTTTCTCCCGGAGGCTTTCAGAGAGGTTTGCAGACTGCCTGCAGGGAGCACATAGCGGCCGTTTAACAGTGTGCAGCTTAATGTGTGCTGAAAAGTAAATGAAAAATATCACTTGCTACTTCATCTTCAGCAGAAAATGTGGGGAGATGAAATATAATGATTCTGTAATGTTTCTGCAGGCATTTGTCCAAGACTGCAAAACACCGATACTGCTGTTGTGAAGGGTGGGGCTGAGTGGTACTGAAAGTAAATTCAGCTTTAGCAAAACCAGCCCATTTGTAGCTTTTAACGCGTGTTGCGTGCCCTTGCTGGCATGGGGGTACTGCAGGTATGGATGCTTTTCCTTCAGCAGCAGGCACCTGGCAGCACTGAGGTGGGCACCTCCAGGGGTTTGGTCTGAAAACAGAGCAGGCATTTCTACCTGTAGTAGTTATTAGCGCAGGCGCCAGGTGCTCTGCGAGAGATTTGCACCTCTGTCAGCAAAATGCTGCCATCCAGACTAGATGTTTTCTAAAGATCAAGCCAAAGATCATTCACAGAAATGAATCAGGAAAGCCCTAATGTCTCTGTGATGGGGAAGGCTGGACTAGGTGAGCAGATTTTGTTTTCTTTCTGGCTCTGCTGTTTGCAAAATGCTTTACAGTTCAGGTTCACAGTCCTGATTTTTGGATTACAAATCGTTTTGCTCCCAAAGGAGGGATCCATGCCAGTGCTTAATTTTCAGTACTGTTTGCTTCAATGTTGCAGTTCAGGCTTTTCTGCGAATACATGCTAAGGACTGTCCATTTTCATTTCTGTCTCAAAAGCTGCTGAACAGTTTATTCAAAGAATTCTAATGAATAATAAAATAAAAATATTACCCACAAGCAGAGACCAGGCCTGGAAATTTTAATTGAAAAGCTTTTTAAAATTATAAATGATTGAAAGACCTCATGGCTTTCTGGGATCTGTGCCACCAGGACATATTTCACTGTCTCAAGCCTAATATTGTTACTGATTATGCTTTACAGGGAGTTGTAAGAGGAAACCCTCTCTGTCTGCTAAGATCTCTTATATCCCTTGTGTTAAACAAGGGAGACACCTCGAAAGAATGAGCAAAACTAGTGCGCAATGGGGAGTAAACCCTGGCAACTTGGACTGGTTATTTACTAGTGAGCCAGTCAGTGCACACCTCTTTCTGCACCTCTGCAGGGTGTCTTTATGGAGGTTTTATTCTGGTTGAAATAGATCTCTTCCATTTGGACCTGTGAAAACCTTCTGAATCTAGGCAAAACCTGAACTACTGCTCTGGTACAGGTCGTGCCACATCAGGTATGTTATTGTTATTATTATTAGTACTAAATTTGTCCACTGCAGATTGAGCAAGGCTTTGGAGCATGCAGTCATCCACGGGAAGCTCAGACCCACCAGACCCTTGGAGTGGAGGAAAGCTGATCAACAGTACATTCGATGCTTTGTGATTTGTGCACACTTGCAAAAATCCCAGAGAACTGGCACTCTTTGTTTCACTGTTTACCATCTTCAATGAGGAATACAAGAGCCCGTGGAAATAGTCCCCGTTGAGTGAGAATAGCAGTCAGTGTTTCCACTACATTTAGCTTCTCGTGGTCCCCTCTTTCTGCCCTTCAGAGGACACATCAGTGGTGCTGAGCAGCAGATAAGTGGTGTTGTCTGGGAGAAGCTCTAAGAACTCCGGCTCCCTCCCACGCACAGCTGAGGTGGCACAGTTTGAAGCGTGCTCAGCTTTCCTACACAGAAATGGGGGTAAGGCTGACTGGTGGGAGTTAAAAAACCCCAGCTCTTGGTTTGTTTTTCAGAATAAGTTTTGATTAGATAATTTCTCCTGTAGATGCCCATCTGCATTGCCTGAATTCAGTTTTATTTCTTTTTAAACACTGTCACCTATTTCTGTTCCTCCTTCTTCCTTATCATATGATCCTGGCTATGGATTTACCTTTTCTGTCCCTGAGTATCTTTACAGCTGAGATGGTCTCTGCATCTCACTGACTCCTTCTGGTGTTTTCTGCCCTCCACATTACATATTTTGGTAGCTGGGAGAGACAATAAAGTTATTTCTCATCTGAAGAGAAGAGCTAAAACTGATAATCAGAGTACAGCAGAGCTTCTGAATTCCAAAGTGCTTTGCCTACACTCACGCTGCAGGTGACAGGTGACAGTTTTTATTTTCTAACCTGAGGAAAAACTGCTTGCCTGTGCTGAAAGGGACATTCCAGCCATTGCATGCCAGGGGCCATGCTGTGCACAGGAGAAATGGTCTTATTTCTGTAGACATGCTGCTTGACGCTTTAGCCCAACTAAACAGTCAGATGTGATCCCAAAAGACACAAGAAACCCTTGGCTGCTAGGAAAACTTCAGGGATACAAACAGTGTTTTGGTGTCTCTCCTTTGCATGTGGTATCTAGTTTTCACTGCTACTGAAGAGGCTTGTGAAATAGGGGCCATTTCTGAAGATCTGTGATCATGAACTCTCTGCTGGAAAAGTGTCTACGTTGCTAGATGGGCTGCTTCACTCAAATTTCTATATAGAAAAAGGTGGCAAATATTAGCAAAAAACATTTGCCCTGAGGCAATGGTACCACTTACACATATGCCTTTTAACATTTGGCAAAAAAGTGCAAATAATTTCACTATCATTGTTTTCGCTGATTTTGATCTTACTAGGAAGGTACACTCACCGTCACAATTCAGGAGTAGATCTCACATTATTGTGCAAATATAAGCAAATAATGCCATCATTTCAGTTTCCAGATAAAAAATGTGACACTAAATGAGGAAATTTGTAAACTCAAGGTTAACTCTAGACTGGATTTCAGGTATTTTGATGTATATCTTTGCTCCCCTAAAATACGCCTCTCTCCTTCCTTCTTCTCTGAATTTGCACTTCCTATCTTGTATTCTTGTACACTGTCCTCATGAATTATTGAACAGCTAACACATTCCTTACCTGAGGGGTTTCACTCATGTGGTTAAATTGTCCCTATGTTTCAAAGTTTATAGAGCATTTTGAAGACTTTTCTTGAAAGAAAACGTTGTTCCTGGAGCTATTTCTGGAGATAGGATCATGCCAAAACGACCTTGACTTTGAAGACACTTCTGAGTCCAAAAGTTACTAGAGTTAAAATGCACTAGAATAAAAAGGCAGCTGGATCTTTGGTCAGGAAATCCAAAACTTTGATGTTTGGCTGCAGTGTGTGCATTTAGAGTCCTTTTCTAGCCAGTTTCAGTGCTGAGTATCCTGCTGTTACACAGTGGTTGTCCACAGAACATGCATCAGCAACTCCTCTTTTTCTGGGGGTTTGTTGTTTAATATCCCGAAAAGCTGACAAACACAATGAGTATTTCCAGATAGTTACTTTCCCATGAAAATAATTACTATTGCTGGCACTGTGCTCCTTGGCATTGCTGGAAGGCTCTGTGTGATTTGGATGAGACAAGAGCCATCAGTGTCACTCAGAAGATCATGTGCAAGGACCTGCAACAAGACTAGGGAAAAAGCTGGAAAAGGTTTTTGCCTTTTTTTTTTTAAATAGAAAACTGACTGCTAAAATGGTCTCTGAGATCAAATGGAGAACACACCATTTTTGTTGCTTTCAGTTGTAAGGATCTCATGACTGCTATGAAGTGAACACTGTTTCTGTGGTTATCAGGTGTCCTTTTATATTAGTTTCTCATGTGCTGTTTCAAAACTATACCTGCACCTAGCGCTTCACCTAAAAAGCGAGTTTCAACACTGCATGATGGCAAAACAGGAGCAACAAAATTCTTATCATTCCTGTCAGATGCCCTTGAGCACCTGTAAACTGGAGGTGGAGTGGTAGTGGGTGAGGGGCTTTTGCCACCAAAGAAGACAGGCTTACCCAGGACTGAATGGGCAATGCATTCATATTCCCATACCATTACTCAGATATTCTCAGACAATTAGGCAGGGGAAATTGATTTAAAATTGAATACTCCTTAGTACAGATTCTTGAAATTACTTTTATTAATCAACACTGATTTTTAAAACATTTTTTACATAATAATGTCATAATTTTTGCTGTTAAAGAGAGTAGCAGGAAACCTAACAAAGGCTTGGGAGCTAATGAATCTGATTTTGCATTCCATGTGTAGTGGCCCAGAAGCCAGGCTCTGACAGATTTCTTTATTGAACCTTCAGTCAGGCCCTTTAATGAGAGTCATTCCATAAATGAGGGTTAGTAAGCCGTGACCATGGAAAAGGTTCATTGTCCATAACAGTGGATGGTTCAAGGGCCTGATTAATAGTAGTGAACAAACACTTTCACCTTGAAGGTCGCCAGTTCAGGTTTAGCCCAGTCTGGCAGTGACAGCCACTTCTTTGCTTCTCAGAACTGTAAGGGACAAGAATGATAGATAGAAAATCGTGTGGCAAATTACATCACAAAAATATACACTAGGGACAAGAGGGAGAACTCACACATCTCTAGGGACATCTTTTGTAAGTGTTTAGCTTGTCTGGTAATCTTCCCAGAGGTCAAGTGTTTTGGAAGGCTCTGCGATGCTTTGGAGAAACCTCTCTCACTATGTGGTCTCTTCAGGGAGCCTAAATGGACTCATTAGCTTAACTGGCTCATGTAAGTACTGTCCCAAACATGAGTCCTGGTGACAGATTTGCTGGGAAGATTGAGGAGCATTGGGGTGACACTGAGAATTGTTTCTGCCATGCTATGTGTGCTGTGGCACATGAAGTTGTGTGCACAGAGTGCATGAGCTTTTATCACTTCCTTGGCAGGGGTATTTCCTATTTCCTTCTGTTGTTGTGTCTGTTCCTGGCTTTGGTTTCCATCTGGAAGTCTGCCAGGACAGAAGCTGTTTCCTACAATCATACAGTGCTTGAATCGTTGAAGAGAGCTGAGCCTCTTGCTGCCTCTGATTGCTATTAAAAATGCAACATGTTGTGCAGTGGATGAGGAGGAGATAATATCGCTGATGCTGCCCGTGCTGACTACATTGTGTTGAGAGTTTTCAGGAACTACCTTATGACTGCCAAGAAGATGTGAATGCAACAGACATTCCAATTCTGGTTTCTTATAAGCCTGTAGAACTTGTGAAGATTTGTTTGTGAAATGAGACTGGCCCTGATGAAATTAGAGGATTCCATCTTTAAACTGATTTAAACATACCTCCTGGACTAACTGGCTAGTTAAGAATCCACTGATGAATAGGAGGAAGAACTACGTGTTTGTATTCTTTTTTGAATCAGTGATGTGGCCAGATGTCAGTTGAGGTGGGAAGACCAAATAAAGATCACACAATGAAGTGGATCTGTAAGAACAGGGAGAAAAGTGTGATGGGGCAGCTTATTGCTGATTAAGCATCAGCTAATCATGCCATTAATCAGAAAATCGAAACCAGACTGCTGGATGATGGGGTCAGTGCACTAATTCGTATTAGCAGCAAAGGGAAAGAAGGGTGAGGGTGGCTGGTGTGCCTTCCTCATACTGCTTTCCAAGAAGCTTGGCAGGCAAAATTGAATTTTACTTTGTTTGCAAAAATTATTCTTCACAATGATATTTCCTTATGCTTCCCAAGCACTCTTTACCATGTACCTTCAAAGTACATAATAAATTTCATTGATTTACCTTCAAAACATGCTCTATTCTGCTTAGCATCTCTTTGTGTTTGCTCTTCCACCACTTGTCTATGTTAATATGGAATTTAGGGCGTGAATGGCAAAATGTGAATTTAACAGTGCACCACTCACAACTGGAATAAACTGTCAACTGCTAATTATTCACTAGGAAAATTCATGGATAACTGTGAATAGCAAACACATCTGAGAGTTTTCCAGTCTGCCTCTGGACATTCCATAAGTACCAAAATGGTGACATTCATTGTATGATTTATTTGTTGTGAAATGTTTACTTGGCTCTGCTCCCATGTCTATAACACCAAGCCAACAGCAGTAGGACCCTAACAGACTTTCTCGTGAGATATCCAGGACTTCCTTTTTCAAATCTGTTCAGCAAATACAAGAAAAACAGCTTTTTTCCTGACATTTTAATATTTCCAGCTGTCGTTTGATCCCAGAAGCCCAGAAGCATCAGAAAAACAAAAGCAAATGAACAGAGAAAGGATTCCTTAAGAGGGATCTTTCTCAAACAGAAGTCATTGGTAATCAGTGATTCCTTTATCAAATCCAGTTGGTGCCTGTGTGCTGGTTTGCAGGAAATCACACTGCACAGTTCTAACACTACCTTTGGGTTCCTGCCAATTTTAAAGCCTCCAATGAAACCTCAGGTGAACATCTAAGGATGAAGTGGAATCAGTACTGACATTTTTCCTGAACCATTTCTTCCGTATGGCTGGAGATAAGTGAAATATGTGTTGTCGGGATCCTGCAGCATCCCTGTGAGAAACCTCTATTTAAAGAGACCTGTGGACACCCAGTACTGTGCTGTCAAAACTGAAGCTGACCCTGTGTGGCCCGGCTGTCAGCTTGGGCTTCAGACCTCTTGCCTCTTCAGTTACTGAAGACTGTGTGAGGACTGTCAGCTCAAGCTCTCTGGGGTGGCTTTCAGAGTTGCTGGTTCTAAAGTTTTAAAGCAGCTAAAAAAAAGTTTTGTAGTAGCCTTCCAGTACCCAATGGCATCCTATGGGAAAGCTGGGGAGGGATTTTTTACAAGGATGTGGAGTGATAGGACACGGGGTAATGGCTTTCAACTGGGGGTAGGTTTAGCTTAGACACTAGGAAGAAATTCTTCCTCTGTGAGGGTGGTGAGTCACTGGAACAGGTTGTGGATGCCCCATGCCTGGAAGTGTTCAAGACCAGGCTGGAAGGGTCTTTGAGTAATCTGGCCTGGTGGAAGGCATCCCTGCCCATGGCAGGGTGGTTGGAATTTGACGATCTTTATGGTCTATTCCAACAAACCATTCCATGGTTCTAAGAAAAGAAACTGTTCCTGAAATACTGATTTTGGTTTACAGTCAGAAATCTTAAAACCTCTGGGGATATTTGATATTTTTGGCTATGGTTAATGAGCATTTTGTGTACTGCAGTTGTCATATTTTACCATATCTCAGCAACTACAAAAGCTAGAGAGACTAGAACAATAACAACAACAAAAAAAGGTCCTCCCCAAAGTCCAGAGCTGGAGCATTATGTAAAATACTGCTTCTATGAGAACTGGCTGGGATGGAGCTAATCTTATTCATAGTAGGAAGTATGGGACTGTGCTTTTGGATTGGTGCTGGAAACTGTGTAACATAGGGATGTTTTTGTTATTGCTGAGCAGATCTTATATGGAGTCAAGACCTTTTCTGACTCTCACCCCATCCCACCAGGGATGGGGATGCACAAGGAGCTGGGAGGAGACCCAGGCAGGACACCTTATCCCAACTGACCAAAGGGATATTCCATACCAGATGGCATCTTGCACATCATATAGAGATAGAGGGGAAGAAGGAAGGAGGGGACATTCAGAGTGATGGCGTTTGTCTTCCCAAGTCACTGTTATGTGTGATGGAACCCTACTTTCCTGGGAATGGCTGAACACCTGCCTGCCAAGGGGAAGTGATGAATAAATTCCTTGTTCTAATTTGCTTGGGTGTGTGGTTTTTGCTTTACCTGTTAAACTGTCCTTATCTCAACCCACGAGTTTTCTCACTTTTACTCTTCCATTTCTCTCTGTTATCCCACTGGGGGGTAGTGAGTGAGTGGCTGCGTGGTGCTTAGTTGCCAGTGGCATTAGACCACGACACTAGCAAAACTCAGTGCTGTTTTTTCTCTGGAGGCAGGCCTCATATATGTTGGCTTCTCTGTTTCCAGTGTGTGCTTGTCAAAACATTTCACTCTTGCTTTCTAACCTGTGTGGTGATTGTGGATGATCCCAGCTCCTCCCTGCCCCCCTGCCTTGTTTTGATTTGAAAAGCGTAACTCTTTTAGATAACAGATGTTTCTCTGCCTAAAGATGCCACCCATAATGGGGAAATAATCTCCTGAAATGGAAAGGGAACATTAGCCTGGGCTTTGACATGTCAGATCTGAGAGGAGAGTGGAAGTGTTCTGGCAGCAACCTCAGGCAGAGCTGGGCTGGCAGGGTTGCCATGGCAATTAGCTTGTTTATCACATCAAGGTCCCTATAATCAAACAGCAAAAGATGTAATTCAGAGAGCATTGAAAGTAAAATATGCATATCTGTATGTATTAAGTTGCAAGAAAAGTGGGCAAAGAGATTGAACTCTCTCAGCAGGTTATCTTCTTTTTGTTTAAATAAAATAAGCGTCAGATTTTTCAGCAACTTCAGTGTCAAAATACAGATATTATTGTGGCATGAGTACAAATTGAAGGATACATTCAGATGTGCAAGCTAAAATCATACTCAATTCACATGAAGAATTACCCTATCTTGGTTAATGATAATTTTTTTTATTCCTCCCATTTTCATTGAAAGAAATGGTCAGTCAATCATAAAGTAGTGTTAGTTTGGGCCTTGGTTTGACTGGAGTGAAATAACTCATAAAAGCTGAGAAGTTTTATTGCATAAGACAGTGTTTGCCTAAGAAATACGTATCACCTTGTGGGAGGATCCAATTTTAAGAGTAAGCAGATTGGAACTATGGGATATTAACAGATGGATGCTTCAAATTTTAATTCTTTAATTCTTGAACTGTTATTGATATAAGAACAACTCTGTGATATGCAAGCTCCTATAAAAATTTACCAAAGTGTAGCAGTATCAGTTTAATTTTGAAGAGAAGCAATAGGTTTTATTGAAAGAAACAGGCATCTCCAGGCATCAGTTTGTACGAGATATCCGCAGTAAGCACTAACCTGCTTAACCAGACTTTAAAGGTCAGGCCACATGTTATTGGAAAAATCATTCCCTTTGGATTCACATAAAGCTCTTGCACTTCACCTGTGACTGCAGACTCAGTAGGTGCAAATGAACAAAACCAGGAATATTACTTAGCCAAGCATGGGAGATCTTGAGCACAGAAATTCAGTCAGAGGCCCTCACCCTTTCTACAGGCACTGGGAGCCCAGGCATCTCTGCAGACTCTGCCTCCCCCTGTAAATGGCCTTTTTGCTGTTTATGGCTGGGCCTTTGCACACATCACTGGAAAGCTTCAGAAACAGAGAAATGACCATACATGAGAGAAACTGGAAGCTTACAGACAGGGTCTGCTGAGGCAGAAATAAGCCTAAAACATGCACCAAAGTGTAATGTTATAACTGAGTAAATTATATGCTTCAAAAGATCCCTGCTTACATATTTAGTGAATGCTGGCTATGCATCTACTCACACCATACTGTGTATATTTGAGTGACTGGAACAATTCCTGAGGTTAATTACTAAACTAACCAAAGGCCTTGACTCATTTGGAACTGATGGAGAGAACTGCACTTATTCCTCAAATTTATCAAGCAAACACAATTATGCTGGTCCTGACACACGGCTCGACTAATTGCACAGGCTATTGGAGTAAAGCACCCTGCCTTGGCATGTGTCTCTCAGCCTCAGAAACTGTCACACACCATGAGATGAGAGCTGGTGCAGGAGGGAAAGCAATGCCCACCCACTGGGTATTCCCCCTGATGCCTTGTTTTTAAACTGCATTGCATAAATGGAAACTACAGAAAAATATGACATTACCTAGCTGGAAACTTGAGATACGCCTGCAGATAATTCTCACTAAGTGGTTTTCTGTTTGTAGGACACAAAGCAGTCTAATTGGCTACAACAAGCAGGACAATAAGCAAGATGAACACACAGCATTGAGGTCTGAGATGGTGTCTGAACCAGCTGCCGGTGAACTTCCATCAGAATTTTCAGTGGGAACAAGAGCTGAGAACAACTGGAGAAGAATGGCTCCCAGCCATCCGAGAAGCCCGATGCAAACTGCTGACCTAACGTCTGCTTATCAGCCTTTTCTAAGGCTGGCAGACATGCAGAGGGTGTAACTGCTTGTCAATGAGCCATTGCCACAGGAATCAAAAGTTCCCCTCTCCAGCTTGCCTCCCTTGCAAGCCATTCCTGGTGCTTCCTTCCCTTGCCTTTCACTGCATGTTTCTGCACCCTGTACAATTGTCCTTGTTCGGGAGGTTTCTCCAGGAGGGACTTTCTTTCCCTAAATTGAATGTCTCTTTAAGTGAGCTTTCTGCTACACACACACAAAATCACAAACCTGTAAACAGATATGAAGGTAGGGCAATGAATCTATCATTTCCAAGGTTGGTTAATTTATAATCTGAAAGACTTTTCCACTTCTAAAGTAATAATAATCATATCCTTTAAAAATGTGATGAAGTTCCTCATTAATGACTTAGGTGTGCAGTTATGGATATCCCCACTTAATAAAGCCCTCAAATATATGATTAAATCCTACTAAAGCCCAATCTTAAGGGTTTACCTGAAGTGGCATTTAATTTGTTACTGCTTTAAGAGTCCTTCTAATAAATCCTATCTGAATACGGAATTATGAAGCAGAAAGTGACATACAGAGCACCAGAATGATGATATTTTGTCCTGGTTCTGGATAGGACAGGGTTAATCCTTACAGTAGATAGGGGAGTGGGAAAAGTTAAGACTTGGAGGTTATTCTCTACCACCTCATGTATTGCCAGGGGTGGGGTGAAGAGAGACTTTTCCAGGGAAAAAGAAGTGCTTCCAGAGAGAAGGGGTCTCTTCCAGTTAGGATAGCGTGGCTGCAGGTGGGTTGGCTTGCGCTCTGCAGTGAGAATTTTGCATGCGAATTACTCTCCCTCTTTTGCACACTTTTGAAATTAATATTGTTGCTGCTATTATTTGTTTTCTTATCTCGTTGCTGTTTCCAGTAAATTGTTCTCATCTCAACCCGTGATCTTTACCTTTTTTCTCTCCAATTCTCCTCAGCCCACTGCAGAGGGGAGATGAAAGGGGAGCAAGCAAGTGGCAGTGTGGTTTGGGGAGTCTCAGTGGGAACACCAAATGGGGGACTACCATTCTTAAACCATGACATTTTTATTAACAGAGGTGGTCCTGAGGACTACTTGCTTTTAGAATAGTTTTTGGAATTTTTGGTTAATCAAGGCTGCATCCTGCCTGCTCTGGAGAACTGTCTGCAGCACCTTTGACATGGAATTTCCTAGCCTCCTGCACCATTTTGGCTGTGAAGAAGGGGGTGGATGTAGAAGTTCAGTACCAGCCTCTGGGCATCCCATCAGGTGCCGTACAGGTCCCTGGCAGCAACTGCAGCACTCGAGTGCCAGCTGGAGGGGTGTGCATGTGGACATATCACCCACAAGTAGGAATGTGCCTGGTGCAGAGTGAGATGCCTGTCCTGCCCTCCATGTCCCACTGCTATCTCTCTGTAACTGCATTTGTGATGTCCTTGTGCTTGGGCTCTGCTTTTGGTCACAAAAGTTGAATGGGACAGCCCAGGTGTCAGACAGTTGCTAGGAGTATCTGTTTTCAAGTGGGAAAATGGGATACCTGATTACAGAGCTAGTGTAGGAAGACTTGAGCTAAGAATTGTAGAATCATAGAATGGTTTGGGTTGGAAGGGGCCTTAAAGGTCATGTAGTCCAACCCCACTGCTAATGTAGAGTAATATGTTTCTTAAAGAAAAGAAAAGAAAGAATGCCTGGACAGGCTTTATGATGACCCTTTTAGAGTTTGAATGTGAGTGTTTCATGTGGCAGGATTGCAGAAAATCCAGCTCTTCATTATGTACAATTTCTGTATCTTCTGGAAGACCTGGTGCACTTTAGCAATCAAAAAAAAATGTAATTCTGACAATTCTTTTAAAAAGAAGAAGTAAAGGGGAAGGGAAAAAAAAAAAGGGCTGAAAGCACTAGTTTGCTCTATCATAGGTTTGTTTTCATGTGGTTTTTTGATCGCAGAAGCACTCTGCCAAACTTGCCCTTTTTTGTGAAGTAATGTGAGTGAAAGTTCAGTTATTTGCTGGAGTGAAAAGCTTTTTGTTCTCTTTAAGTAGGAACCAAATTGCAGTGTGTGCCAAAGAGAAAGTAAGATGAGTGAAGGTCTTGCACTATATTAGTTAGAAGTCAATGTAGTATTTGAGGACAGTTTGTCTAGATGCATACAGCTTATGGCACAGGCACCAGTAGTGCTGTAAAGCCAAAAAGCTTGAGATCAGGCAGTGAGACAGTAATTAAAGGAAGTGCTTCCCATGGGGGACTAAAGAGGCACTAGTCTGCAGCAGGTGGCAGAAGCAGAGCTTGACAAGTATCCTGGTGACAGCCAATCCTACTCACAGTGTGTTGAGCCAGCTGCTCTCCTCCCTGGACGAGGTCTGGTAGCCAGTGCAGGACGCATGCAGGGAGAGACAACATTGTTGCTGAGCCTAACTTCACTATCTACTGGTTTGGACAAAGAGCTGCATTTGGCTGCTGGTTGTCATTGCTGGGCCTGGTCTGCACACCAAATAACTCATGTTCTAAGCACCTAGCTGTCCTTGTGTGACACTGGTGAGAGCTGGATCACTGGTCCCTTCAATAAAGTCCTGCATGTCTTCACTGACTACTGATTACCACTGACCCAGAGAGCTGTGCGTTCTTCCCACACCTCGTAGATGTTTCCTGACTCTAACTGCCATAAGTTATTTTCCCTGTGTCTGAGTTATTCCCAAAGATCCTATGAAACTTAGGAATTCCATGGCTGAAATACCCTAATGATTCAGGGTTGCTGTGATTTACAGTCCTAATTAGATCCCTCTGTGCATTATGACTGATTCCCTAATTGTGGGATAGCCTGCTATGATCTCCAACAGGATTTCTGTCTCATCCAGTGAACATGATTAGCCCTGCTCTGGGGGGTCCCTTTTGCTATATTTCCAGTCCTTAGATGGCCTCTGTGTTTGTTAGTCTGACTACAAACCTTGTGCCCCAGAGTGCAGGTTAGGGAGAAATTTGGGTGTGTACCAACCCCTTCTAATGCCCTGATTTCCCTAGTAAGGAAACCCTGACACACAATGAAAGAAAACCACTGTATTTGCCAAAAAAGCATCTACTCTGGATAATCAGGGAAGGAGGGGTTTTGAGTGGCTCTGCAGGTAAAGCAAAATACAGCTTACATGACCTTCATCTTTTACTGCGATGGACTTTGGGAGGACACGTTCACAGCAAATGCTTTAGGGACCTGGAGAAGATGGTAGGTGGGGCTGTCATGGTTGAATCAATGTGCTGCTGCTTGGAAAAATGGATTCTGTCTGTACTGCAGCCACAGGGCTTGTGTGTGATGCTGGGCAGAGAGATTCTAACTGGGTTTTCTATATCCTGCCTGTGCACAATGCAAGCTGTGGAGTCTGTTTGTAAAACAAAGGAGAGAAATCAGCAACCAGACTCAAAGCAATTAAAGTGCCTCAAAACCTAACATCCCCTACCAAGTCAGGACTTTCAAATGCAACACCCAGCACAGCTGGACATTTCAGATGTAATATCTCACAGTCTCAGTTCCCCATCTCCATGGGAAGTAGCAATACCACATCAATTCTCAAGATTTGCTGTGTGTATCAATCAATTATTTTTGCAAACCACACACACGCTGTAATGATGAATATTTTAAAGAACTTAAGATTAATGTTGTCTTCAGATTAAGTCTTCACAGTGTACATAAATAAGGCCTGGGGCAGTACACAGACAAATTAAGATAAAATGAATTACTGAACAGCTGCTTCTGGGGGGAGTGAATCCACTGTACTCTCCAGGTGGTGAGGGCGCTTGAAGATGGTGTATGCGGGCATGAAATTAAAGACCATGACACGTGCTTTGCCCACACAGGGCTGAAGCAAGCTTGCACAGACCTCTTTTTTGTTATCTTTGATTTTGAAACTTTTCAACCTTTTCCACTTGATGTGATGGTTTTTGTTGTACTAAATGTACCAACGCAATGCGACAACTCAAAGAGATAATGTATTTTTGTCGGGTACATGAAGCACATTTAAAAAAGAAGAAAGCAACCCTCTCATATAAATAACCGTAACAAATGCTGGAAATCACATGGCTGGTAGTGACACATTAGTGCAGACTTGCCATGAACACTGTGGAGGCCATGGTCCCCTTTGAGCAGCATCAATACAATGCTCTTTCCTGGGTCATATTGTGTAGCATCCCTGTCGAGAATTCTGCCACCAGCCTTGGGTATCTATGTACCTTGGTACACTTTATTCCTGCATGGGCAAGGAATCACTGCTCAGTCATCTGCTGACTTTTTGAGGAAGGACTGAAGGAGAGAGAACCGAGAGGGGATCTTATCAATGCATACAAATGACTTAAGGGTCAAGAGGGGGAGACCAGTAGTGTTCTGTGACAGATCAAGGAGCAATAATCACAAACTGAATCACAGGAAATTTTATCTGAATACAAGAAATGACTTTTTTACTTTGAGGATGCCCGAGCATTGGCACAGGCTGCCCAGAAAAGTTGTGGAGTCTCCTTCTCTGGAGATACTCAAAACCTGCCCGGATGTGATCCTGTGCATTCTGCTCTAGGTGAACCTGCTTTAGCAGAAGGGTTGAACTAGATGATCTCCTGGTATCTTCCAACCCCAACCATTCAGTGATCCTGTAGCTGCATGGCTAAAAATCCATATTTTCCCTCCATTTTTCTGCTTCAGAGTCTGAGGGCTAAAATGGTGCCCTGGCTTTCTCCCCACCATTGACAGTTCGGCTGTAATTTAGTGTGAACATGAGTTGTGGTTGCCAGCAGCAATAAAACACTGGACCACGCTTTCTGGCTCAGCTTGAGTGTGTCAGCAGCCTATGGTGAGTGTTTCCCAGACACAAGAAGCACAGCCACCCTGGAGCTGGCACCATTTCTGCATCCCTGCAGTTTCATCAGTGCAGGGGGACAGCAGATGAGGACTGCTGCTCCTGGGGACAAGGCAGCCGAGCTGGTGCTGCTGGCAGAAAGTTCCAGGGAAGTAACTCGGAATAGCTCAGACTTCTCTGAAGCGTGACCACGGCTAGTGATGAATTAGCACACAGGAGTCAGTGAACTTCTAGCCCTGAGGTTTAGTGTTCATCCCCAAGGCTAAATTAGGAGGCTATGTCACAATCCAGCTAAAGCTTAGGTGTCTTCCTCCACTTGGGTGCATGAAAAATATGGGGTCAAATCATCCAGTGGTGTTCTAGCCACAGAGAGTCTCCACACGACAGCAATCAGAGCACCTCACCTGGTGGGAGATTTGGGCATTTTTTCTGCATGAATGTTTCTGCTATGGCTCTTCCTGGGAGACCAGACCCAGAGCCAGCAATGGTGGATTTCTGCCTCTCATCGTCTTCCCTGCCATATGCACCATCTTGCTGTACAAGACCTGAGCACTCCTTTGCATAACTAGTACTCTGTTGTGGAGGGAATCCAACCTTTACTAAATTACAGGTTGGCCAATCAGAGCTTGCCAGTTCAGTTTAAAAACAAACAATCTCATCTAATTTCCTGCATGTGTGTTTTTCCTGCATATCCTTTAGCTTTGCCTTGGCATTTCTATAGCAGCAGGAGACTATTAGCTTGTCAACAATGGTCTATTGCATTGACATTATCTCTTAATTACACAATTACTTTGTTATGTACTGTAGTACGAGCAATAAAACATTTGAAGTACTTCAAGCAAATACAGTTTTAAAGGTTTAAAAGAAAAAAGACACAACCCAACACTGATTCAAACTACCTGCTAAGTGTAAGCACTTTTTTTTTTTCCTCTTAGTAGATTAAGGAATTAATTGTACAATTAGGGCTAGGAAAGTGTAGGTGAAATGATTGGTAAAATGGTGCTCTTTGTCTTCTTATCCTGATAGACACATCAAGAGAACAGGGCTGCTTTACTCACATCACTGCTTGTCCTATCACCACGGGACCTCTCAGAAATTAACTGGATGCAGCACAGCACATGCCACGTGGCTGGAGGCATCCTGACAATGACCTGCACCTACTGGCTGTGCCATCAGGGAAGTGCTGGCCTGACCATGCTCCTGGGTGCTATGGGGTCACCTCCCAGCACCAGGTCCAAATCTGCAGTAACACCTCTGTGTTTTCACTCCAGAAAAGCTAACCTGGGATGCTGTGCTGGCACTGCTGGTGCCTGAAGGTGTGCTGGAAGTGCCGCTCACAGCCAGGCACCCTGGCAACTCCCATCCCTGCCAGGTTATTGCTTACTGGCAGCTGTGTCATGCCCCAGACTTGCCCCCAAAGGAGTCAAGGGTACTTTGTCATTGCCCTTAAATGACAGTAAACTTGGGTCTTTGTATCCTAGATAAAACTGGTGCACTTGGAAAAGGTTTTATTTTAGAAGCAAATCTCCTTATCCCCTTAGAAGTCCAACACTGCTGACTTCTAGACTTATATTTTTTCCTACAACCCCTGCTTTGCCTCTTGACAAAATCAATATACTAAAAATAAATAAATAAGCATACAATGCAAGCATCTAAATTGAAAAGCAGCAGTTGGCGGAGCCATGCATCTTTAATCTAGATTTAGTCACCCAGATAGAGCGAAGCTTTGCAAGACCCCTCAGGCAAAGCATTTGACAAATTTTCTGTACTGCACTTCAGAAGGCCATGAGTTGTTTCCGCATTACAGGTATAAAAGAGCAACAACACGGGAATGCTCCCAGTCACTTCTCCCGTAGCTCCCCTCAACTTCTCTCCTGGGATAGACAAGGAACATGATGGTAACTTTGGCTAAGGATTTGCATGTCAGCACAAAGGAGGAGGAAAGCCCCAAGGGTTGCTGGAAAGGAATTGGGGTAAGTTGTAGGAGCAGGCTACAGATTGAAACACCTGGAGCAGTTTCACTGAGATCCTTGCATTGTGTCAGCTCCTTCCGAGAGGAAACCCCGTTTACAAAGAAGAGCCCTGTTTCTCTTGAGGGTGCTCTATTTTTTTGATTTTGGGAGAACCCTACAGGGGGGATTCAGGGATGATGACTTGAGCAGGACTGCTTTTCTGCTAATGTTGCCAGTCAAGAACTGCACAAATATGTAATAGCAAGATATTTGCAGCAGCTCAGCTCCTCATCTACTCCCATCACCAGAGAATTTTACCTGGTACCATGTTCTGTGACTAGCTCTTTCTGGCAAGCAAAGAAAGGCATCATAATGTTGCATTATCAGGAGAAGAATGAGAGAGGAGAAAATGCAGGTCTGTTGTATTTCACACAGGGAATGAAAAATCAGCAGCTCTGAAGAACAATCTGAATGCGGATACCGCAGTGATGGCTAATGAATAAGGCAGTGAACAGAGCATGCAGGTGTTTACACCTCTGCTTCCTTGGGCCTCTCGTTGAGTTTACAACACACAGTTTCACTAAAATTCAATGGCTATTCTGCACTGAAATATTTTCCAGAGCTAGAGGTAAGTCTAAGCTGCACTGAGATGTCAATGGAGTTCTCAGCTCCCCGTGACATATTGGAGATGGGTTTGAGCCCATTCAGGCTTTCAGAAGTGTGAATAATTTTAGAAAGGATTTTGAAGGTAGAAAATATTAGCATTTTTGGAAGGAATCCTGTGCTTAGAAGTAGCAGGGAATGGGTGACAAAAACAAGAGGGGAATGCTTTTCCTTGCACAGAAATAAATGTTTCCTAGTAGCCCCTGGGTAACGGGTCAGGAAGTGGATAGAGATTTATTTGTCCTTTTAACATATTCATGTGTCTGTGGCTGTGTGTTGCATGCACTAACTGCTCTGGCAACCCTAGTCTCAGACTTGCAAAATGTTTTCAAAATAGGATTTCTGTGTTTGCTGCCTTTGGCCTGATGAAGCTATAATGGCAGAGAAGTTCAAAGACAGCAGATGCTGAACCCTGGCTCTTTTGCTTTTTCATCACATAGATCCAAATATCAGCTGTCAGCTAGAGATTATGCAAAATAATTCATGTTGAATGATAGGAATAAACACTTTTCAAACATCTGTATGAAGAAGAAAAACAGAAGATGATGACAATCTGAAAGACAGCGGGGCAAGGACAGCATAAAAAATTAGCATGTATGGGTAGACCAGAGAAGAAAGGGTCATGCTTTGTGACAGTTGTTGCTGCAAGTGCTGTACACTATAGAATTATGTGCTTGTTTTTGCCTTCTTTTTGGCACTGCTTCTCAGATAGGTCCTGCCCTCCTGTCCCACCTCTGCAGCACAGTGGAAAGTGATTTGTAAGTGTCTTTTGAGACAACTCATTTTTCAAGCCTCGGATGCAAGATTAGATTCCAAATGTTCTTCATAAAATTTGATATTTCATGGTTAAAAATGTTTATTCAACTGTAAAGACCAAAGTTTTATTTTTTCAGAAAGGTTCTCTTCAATTTAGATTGTGGTTGTTGAGGGTGTTTTTCTATTTAGAGGAAAATATGAAGTATTTTGCCACAATTTAAAGCTGATTCATTTTTTATTCTAGTTAAGAAATGTGATGAAAATAGTTTTATTGAGCACAATTCCTGACCTATTCTGTTATTGTATTTTGCCTATTCTGCATATGTTCTGTTTTCCAGCAACAAACAGCCCTGTAGGATCACGGGGGAACTTTGGTCTTTTTCTCTTCTCTGCCCTATTCTTCCTGCCTCGGAGCTACTCTACAGTACAGCATAAGCATTTATTTTTTACTTTCTTTCTTCCTTCTTCAGTCTTGCAGCATACCCACCTCACCGTGCTCCCACTCTTTTGAGTCTTTCTGCTTTGTCTGCGTTTCTGCAAATGAATCATTTTTTTGCATCTGTTTTCGTGAAAAGGAAAAAAATACAAAGCAAAACAAATGAGCACTGTGAAATGTCAAGGAGGCTGTTAAACAACAGTCTTGAAAACGGCACCTTAATTGCATCACTAATGGGAGTTCTTATCTAATTGAAAAGCAATGAAGCAGATAATTTTTTTTGTTGTAGTTTCCATTAACCACTGCCTGAGAAGTGGAGAAATGGAGAGGAACCACGAAACAAATCTTTGCAAGGGCTGGAGGTCCCGTTGCCAGAGAGAGGGATGAGACTCCTTGGAGACTTGGCTGCCCACCTTACTTGCTGTTGGAAGCACTGATGCTGCCTGTGGAAGCCAGTGGGAGGTTTAAGCATCCACAGAGAAGGGGTGGTGGGCAGTCACTAGGTATGCATCAAAGCCATCTTCTCACAGGGCCGTGTAATACCCACTGAGGTGGAGAGAAATGTAAGCCTCAAACTTCCGGGCTTTGCAGAGCCTGTTTTTATAGAAGTTTTATTGCTTAACATCACCTATCTGCAAGTAGCTGATGTGGGCAGCTGTAGTAGAAACTTTATTTTTGGATAAGCTCTAATGAAACCTTGTACCATAGACTGAAGGGCACAAAAAAGGTGCTCGTACTTAGCATATCTAAGGGCTCCTGTGTCAGGCTTACTGCCCATGTGAGGACTGGTTTGCACACACACATGAGCCCTTTCATGTCAGCAATTACCGCCTCTAGGATGCACTGAGGGTGCTGTCCCTCCACGACTCTCTTTTGAGATACATGCACAAGCAATCAATGCTTCTCATTTCTCATTTGAGAGTGGATAAGCATGTGAAAATTGATCTGTACTTGCCCACTAAGTCCTGCCCTCCCATCTCAAGGAAACCTTGACAGATTCAATCAACTCCACAGCAACCAGTAAGCTGACAATAAAACTAGAGCCTGGGTGGAAACCAGCCTGGAGCAATGACATCATACAGTTAGAATTTAATAATATGACACTTTGGGAGAGAAAGTGAGATGGGGTTCCTGCCTCACTGCTCTGTGCTCCTCTGGGAAAGAAGCTCTTTTGGGGACTCTCTTGGGCTATGAGGATGAGAAGCAAGAGATCCTTCTGGTTGGGTAGGTTAGCACCATTGTGCTGAGAAGCATTGGCAATCTGGCCTCAAAAAGGGTGTGGAACTTTACCCATAGCTCTTCTCATTCTCTAGTAGGTGTGAAAATCAACACATTTGATGCAGGGATGATGGGGATTCAGTGCCAGGACTTAGGACTTAACTATATTTTCTTCTACTTGATCAATTAAAAGAAAAGCTGTATAGTTTTCTTGCTGCTGTCTGTAATTTCTGTTTGAAAGTAGATATCGCGTGCAATCAGTCTGGAGGCTTAGAGCTTATCCATACCTAATATTTATGAGTGTTTGTGGTGCATAAGTGAAACAAATGATAACCTAAATTGTACTGGGAGAATATGAAGGATCAATTCAGCAAACAAAACAGGCTCTGATCTTGTTAGCTATACAAATACACACAAAAAATCGCATTCAGAGAGTAATACATATCTCCTGTTTCAGCAGCTTGTTTCACTCTCTGAAGCTCCCCTAGGGACTGTGTACCCAGGGATCCCATCAGACACGTCTTTGGCTATGTGTAGTAACTGCGAGTTCTGTATACAGAGTCCTTCCTGTCAGCCTGTCCTGCAGGTGCTGCGCAATTAACCCTAATCACAGATAATCACTAATTGAGTAATCGAGTAGCAATTGAGCAGCAAATGCTGCTCAATTGTCCAAGCAAAGGAGAACAGACTACCCAGTGGACTGGTGGGGGAACAGAGCTTGGCAGAGCACAACTGCCTGTGTGGAGAGCTGATATAGATAATATTCTTTTTCATGGAAAAGCAGCAAAGGTCCCTTAGTGATGATTCATAGATAAGGAAACCTCAGAATTTTTATTTCATCTGAAATACTTCCGTGCCAACAGTGGACCCCAGTCAGTAATAATACACTGGGGTAGTGGTTTGGTATAGACTCTGCTAGTAACACACTATTTTTTTTTTTTGTTTGCACCTCTTCATATGTGAGTGAATTATTTCCATGAGAAATATTCTCATCTCTGTTGGTAGAACAGTTTAAGCAGAATTTCGCAATAATTAATAAAACCAACTGGCCAATTTAATTTTACTTAAAAAAAAAATCCTGATTGGGATAAAAGTCTCAGCACTGACATTCTCCTCAGGGAAATTCTGCACAATTACTTTTTGATAGCCCTGACATTTTCTAGCAGCAGAAATCCTGCAGTGTTTCTGAAAGAGAAGCTGCTGTGCCAGCTTCCTCCAGCAGCCTGGCTCAAAGGCTGCTGCCAGATGTGCTGCTGGAGGTCTGCACCTCCCAAAGCCTTTAGGGACCCCAGCTGCACATTTTATCCTATTGCTGTACTACAGAGGAGTCTCTTAGTATTAGACAGTGACCTGGGCCATGGGACTGGGATCCAGGGATAGTTTTCAAACAGCTTGCTTGAGTGAATGTTAGGGATAGGGGGCAACCTCTGACATTACTGGTGGTTCTGAGGTTACAGCTCTGAGGATCACAAAGCGCTGCGCTGGGAATGTGGACATGACAGAGTGGTGAATATTAGATCTTCTGCTTGAGGACACACCCTGTGGCAGCAGGTTAGGCTATTTCCACAGATGGCAACAGGGGCATGGTGGCCTCCAGACGCTGAAATCTTGGCTCAGACTTTCAGAGACTCTTGAGGCTCCTGAAGTGAATTCAGAGAGTTCATTCACTCATAGGGAGTCTTGTGATCTAATGAGATGTACTGTTTGAAGGCTTGTGGCTAGTTATGTCTCCTCCTTCATTTTCTTTTTTTCTTTTCATTTCTAGTCAGATAAAACAGTGCAAATGAAAAGAACAGTGGAGGTGTTGAAGCAGATGAGTTTTTTTCCTTAATTATGATGTGAGCAAAATTACACATTTCACTTTAAATGAAAAGTACTATTTGAGGAACAGATAATGTCCTGGAGATGTTTTCTAAAAATGAATTTCTATTCTTTCCTTCAAGTAATGTCTCCAGGAATGTGCTCTATTTCTGTCTAGCTTTACTGAGGGTATGTACAAATATTGCCCCCCACAGAGAGTGAAGAGAACTATAAGTCTTTTCAGGTCACTTTCCATGATCCTTCCTCCTCTCTGTATCACCTTTGATGTTCTTCCTCTTCTGCTGTGAGGGTGATGCTGCACTCATCATTCACTCACTACATCTCTGAAGAAGTACCTCCACTCTTTTACTCCTCTCCCTGTGAATGGGGATTGTTCCTTTCTCACCTGTGTGAGAGCACTTCTCTGAGTTACCACCACATGCGGGGGCTGACTGTGCATGGGAGAACCTCCCTGAATAGTGCCTCCTGTTATGGTCCATCAGACTCTTCCTTACCATTTCTTTGCCATGATTTCAAGGAAAACAAGCGATGGGTGAGGGATGAGCCCTGCTTGCCAGCCTGAGGTTGTGTCCTCCTGCTCCCTCAGGTACACCCATGTGTCCCCTTGCACCTGCCCGTCTTGGTGCCATGGTCAGTGCACTTCTGGGGGGCTTCTATCCTTGGTGTTGGTCTCTCTACCATATGTTCAAATAACAATAATGTTTTCAATGGGCTTACTGGGCTGAAAACAATTTGGATCCCATGCAGAAATGTCTCCAACAGCCTCTCAAGCTGAAGGGCTGAGCCTACAGAGGTGCTCACAGGAGAAACACTGTTAGAAAGGAACTGGCAAGAGACTCTTGGAGTTAATAATAATAACAGTGTTGCAGAACTGAATCAGAGGAGATAGAAGTCATTAGGAATGAAGAGAGTTATTGAAGCAGAGTAGAAAAGTATTTTAGAGAACTTGGATATATTAGCAGGGGAGTGCTGATTAGAAAAAGTATCTACACAAATAGGCTTATGATTAAAAGCTGAATTAGTGAACATAGTTAAGAGGATTAAAATGGAAAAATTAGGCTAAATAGTTGAGATAGTAATAGTGCACTGGCTTCGAGCAGGTTTGGTTTATCAGACTGCAACTTGTGCTCTGCACAGAGAGAGCACAGAAGAGCTGGTTGTGCAGGGAGCCAAGCAGCACAGTAGGAGCTGCTGGTGCTGGGCTGCTCCTGGGGGAGCACCTCCCACACGCAGCTCCTCAGTGAGGCTGTGACTGAAGTACAGGGCAACCTCCTCATGCTGGGGGTGCCCCTTAGGTTTTGGGGCTTGTTAATATCTTTCTGCTGGAAGTTGCATCTCTGTGAGTGGTATCTGAGTAGACACCAAGGACAGTGTTTTCAAACCTGAGTGTTTGCAGTTATTGCCATTCTTTTTCTCCAGATGGGTGTTTGGGCACTAATGGTACTTGAGCAGGTAACGATGCTTCCTACTCCACCTTGTAGCAAGGAAGAGATTATTGGCACCTTTTGAAGAAAAGTACATTGCAGGAAAATTTGGGAGCAAATCTCCTGACAATGTAGTCAAGACAAGTCAATGACTTGACTTCAGTTACTGAGCAGCTTCCTTTCTCCTTGTCATGTCCCTACCTCTACTAGAATGGCGCTGCTGCCAATACTAAGTGGACTTTAGCAGTCCTTGAGAGCATCTAGCTCCCAGTCCTCTAGCAGCACTTCTTTATCATGACTTAATGCTCTTTTTCATGTGAAAGGGAGGTGGTTTCCAAGTAGAGACCAGTCCGCCAAAGGCATTGCCATGACTGCAACCCTTGCGCCCTGCAGTGCCCATATGGTGCAGAAGTGCTGAGGTAGTGTACAAAGAAAAAGATGAAAATCCCATCTCTTAAAACACAATACTGGCAAAAGTTGGGCTCATTTTATTCACACTTGTTGGACTCAGGGCCTGAAGCATTAAAAGGAGGGCTTTGGGAGTAGCTGCTAGCACCTACACGACATGCCTTTACCTTTGTGATTCTTTGATCCTTGAGATATTTAAGATTATTTCATGATACAATGAACGGGGGAAAGGGTTTTCCATGCCAAAGTAACCATTACCCTGAAATAAAAACTACAATGTTTTGAATTGTCTAGAATTCCTAAGAAATACAATGGTTCCAGCAAGCAGTGCTTTGAGACCCACTTGCAGTAGGTTTTCCAAGACCTGGTGGCTCTGTTATGTTTATTTGGCTTCGCTTTTAATGCTATTAACAGCTGGCAGCTGTAAGTGACAGCTGTCCTCAAATTCAGCCTCAAATTTCAGTTTCTTGTATGTCCATCTTATATTTTCTGTCTTAGGGAATTGTTATTCTTGCACATAACTACATGTGGTCCTTATTCATATCATTTACTACAACTTGGTTATCTCCACAGGCATTGTAATTACTGAAGGCTGGAGCTTTGCGGATACTCTATGGCCTGTCCTAGGAATATGAGGCACTGTGTTTAAGATGCATATGGACTTGTGTGTAAAGGCTGCTGGAGACGGAAAAGGCTGTTTTGAGGCCACCTGCAATGCCTCAAAAATAATGTTCTTTATTTCTGAGTGAAAATAAAGCTCTTTGAATACTTTATCCATCATAACAGAACCATGTAGGAACATTTCAGACTGGAAAAGCTTATGGAGCTATTTTACTCTAGCTATTCTGCTAGAGTTTATTTCCTGTTCTGATGAGCTGGTCCCACCTGCCTCTCAGAGATCTTCCTGGTGAAAGAGACCCTTACTTATAGCTAACAGTTTCATGTGAATGTTTCAACTTTGGAAAAACACTGCTCTTCCATAAAAATGCTAGATTAAAAATACTCTGGCCAGCTCATCATATACAGGTGTTTTCATTAGCATTACAGAAAAAATGTTTTTCACAAAGCTACTTACATTCTTAAGCTGTCATTATGCTAGCAGTGAGCCTTCTCCCCCCGCTGGCTCTCGCTGCAGCCCAGATCCACTGAGGTGTAAGTCATGAAATCCATGTTAGTTTCAGCCATGAGCTGCAAGAAAGCATTTGTCCCCTGAGTCAGCCTGCCCTAGAGGAGAGTCTGTCCCAGTGATTCAGAGTTCTTATTGCTGTTCACTGTCCTGCATTCCTCTTCTGACCTCTTATTTCTTCCTCCTCCTGTGCCTTGTCTCCAGGAGCAGCAGGTAATAGAGAGCAGGATTTTTTTTACTCCTTCAGCAAGCATGATTGAGACTTCAATTTCTTGCTCTGCTTGTTGATCCAATGGAGCTAAGCTCATATCCTTCATAATTCAAGGTGACATGACAAGGCTCACTGGGGACTCCCCCTGCACACTACATGAACGAACAGTCCTATAAATGGTCAAATAGTTTTCCAGTACTTTGGCTTCTCTGTTATGTTGTTCAGCTCTCAGAAAACAAAGATTACTCTGTTTCAGCCCATAGCATATTGAATTTGAAGAGCTCTTCTGTCCCTTGTTCTTTTTAATGATTGTTATATATTTGTAATAGATAATCTTTCTCACTCCACTGTGGGAGATGCTGCTATTCCTATTTATGCAAGGGGACACTGAGTTGTAAAGAAGTTAAGGGTACGGGCTTTGAGGCACTGAGCACTGAGCCAAAGCTGTGAGATCTGGAGTACTCAGCAATCTCCTCCCAGGCAGAGCCAGTAACAACACCCTTCAGATAATGCAGAGTATTTTTCTATGACTGCAGAGTGAGATATTGCTGCAGCAGTGAACTCCTGGACTAAGGATCAGCATGGGAAAGACTGCCAGCGCTATTGGCTGATTTCCCCTCTAATTGTGCCACACACTGAGTAAGTCTGTTTGAAGATGTCTTTTCCCTTCCTCACTACAGAGGTACTCTTTCCCTTGTTTTTTTTTCTCAAGTAATTTTTCTCTAAGTACTTTGTGTTGCTTCCTCACCCATCCTCACACACTGGCCATGTCTGTCTTTAAAAGAGGGGATTTTGGTGGGATTAAGCATGCAGACAATATTGTTGGTGTCCTGTTCCCTCCAGAATCCTGAAAAACACTGTCTTCTTGTTTTTTCATGTACTTGTCACTTCCCACATGGAGTCCCTGACCTACAGAGCCATTTTGGAAAAGAGAATCAACACTTTTGTGTAACTGCTAATCAGTCAGTGAGTCTGAGCTAAAGCTGGAATGCTGTGAGGGGAGCTGCAGCTACCAGTGGTACTTTCTGCAGATGGATGACCCAGCCTGGATAAAGGGGAACGAAGACATTCCTTCTAACACAGAGCCAAAATAAAAAGAAAACTCAAAAATAAATAAAAAAAAATCAATAAGGCTCTTTGGCATTTGAATAAATTTCATTTTCCCCTTAATTTTATTCTCATCTTCTGAACTTTGACTGGGACAGCACATGGAAATTATCACAATAGAGCACCCTTGACCAGGAGGACAAGTCCAGGAAGTTTGTCCAGAGAAGAAGGGTTCAGGTTTCAGAAAGCCATGGCTTACAGGACCCCCAGAATCTTTGGTCTGCCCTAACGGGAATTCTAATGGAAGCAGGACAACCAGCTGCTGAATGAAAAACACCTCTGCACCTTCTAATCTTCTTTTTTGGTATTGAACCTCCCTCTCCATCAGACACTTGGTATTCGGCTGTTTCTTCCACTTGGCTTTGTGATGTTGCTGTTTCTCTTTCTTGTAGTAGCGCACCTGCCTTGTGACATTTTTCCATAAGCCACCACAGACAACTATTAAGACTCAGATCATCCTTTCCTATAGTCAACTTCCTGCATTCATAAGTGGAAATTTAGAAGAAATTATTTGGAGGCTGGTGGTATCTAAAAGGTTCTGAGCTGGGCAAGCACATCTAGAAAGGCTCAGACTGTATTAACAGTTCCATCAGTCTCCCTGTTGCATTGCTTGTTCTGTGGTAGAAATTTGCACCCAAAAGAGAAAGAGCTTTTTCTCAACTACTGCACTGATTTCCTGTAGTGATCTACGTGTGCTCTCCTTTGTCTTGAGCCTGTTGAATTTCACCTTCACTTCCCACCAACCTAATCACATCGATTCCTCTTCTCAGCTGAAGCCTCTCTCTTGCCACTGTGTCAGAAGATTCCTTCTGCATCTTGTCTTCAGCATATCTGTCTCCTTGCTCATTAGAGCAGCAGTCACAGCAGTCTTTGCTCCCTCTCCCTGGCTTCCTCCTGGAACTTGCCCCTCCAGGGACTTTGCTGCCCCTCTCTGTACCCTGAGCCTTGCCTGCAGTGAGTGCCTTCAGTTGCTCTGTGCAGTGCGGCACAGCTCAGCCCCGGCTGCCTTTCCCAGGAGCCCTCTGAAGGTGCTTTACAATGGTTCTAGCCAGGAGAATAATGTTGTGCAAATGGTTTCAGCAAACAAACAAATAAAACATTTTCTATTTTTGTTTTTTCCCAGAAAAGCAGAGAGAAATGGAAACCCAAGAGGCATTCTGACATTCTTGGGTGAATCTCCTTTTTTTTTTTTTTTTTTTTTTTTTTTTTTTTTTTTTTTTTGTGAGTTAGAGGACGGTCCGATCAACCTCTCAGTTTTCGGTGGACAAAACCTGCACAGCAACGCTGTAGCTGTAAAGGTCATAAAGGGTCAGAGGAACATGCCGTTCTTCTCATCATCCCTCTAAATTCTTCAGAAATCTCTCTATCGGATTTTATTGCTATTTTTTGTGGCAAATTGAGGTCACTCTGCTGGGTGTTGTATAACACGGACAGGCCTGAATGCGGACGGATGCCGCCTGCCGACCTTTGTGCCCGGCGGTGGTACAAGACCTGCTGCTGGTGCAACCTCCAACATGTGCAAGTTCCTTCTCAGGCTGGTTAACAATCACCGACTTCTTCCAGAAGTGAAGGGTCATGACCTCAGTCTCCACACCCAGCTGCTGCATTGTCACTGTAACAATAGTGCCACTGCAACTAGAATGAGGGGTGATGTTTTCCAGGGATTCATTCACCAAGAAAGTCTCTGAAGTGTGAGAGATCTGAAGAGAGTAGTGAATGACAATTCAGGATAAAGGCACTCTCTTTCTTCTTGGAAAGTGGTAGAGAAGAATAATATGATCTAATAAAAGGTATTATGTTTCATTCCTACACACCTTGCCCCTCCAATAAAAAGATGAACTAGAACAAGTAGTTTGGCCAAGATAGAGGTTTAGCAACTGTTGAATTATTTCCAGCTGGACAACAGGCATTTGGAAGCACTGGAGGCAGTGGAAGGGAACTGGGAATAGCTGTTTGTCCAGTCTTGGTTCTGCTAATATTGATTAGCTTTCTTCTCCTTGTGCCACCACTGCACAGATCTGTAATTGCTGACATCTTTAAATGTGTAGGCATGACTGCTTGAGCCAAGTGTTACTCAGATATCTGCGTGTTTAATTGTGTGCACAGCTGCAGTGTTAAATATTCAGGCAAACAATTCCTGCAGCATTTGCCTTCTTTCAGAGTGTGACCCAGTGAACCCCTGCAGTCTGCCTGAACTGCAGCGACAGCCTTGCCAGTCGGGCACTGTGTCTGCTTCAAAGGCCAAGCTGTCATGTCTTACACACCCAATCTGCAATTCAAGCAGCCTCCTCTTCACATTCCCCAGTCTGCATCTGAGCCGTTCCCCCACAGCCTCGTAGTCTTGCTCTGTCCTCACCATGTCACCTGCTCGAGAGGCTGAGACCTGGCATGTGCAGAGGCTGTCTGGGCAGGCTCTGTGCTTTTTCCATCCTGTGACACCATCCCTGGGAGGGTGAGACCCCATCTGTCACTTATTACATGTGGGCTGGAAAAAGGAAAAAGCACCTGCTTAGCTTGTTGTTAACTTAAGAAGAACCTGGATCTTGCGATTAAGGAAATGGCTGGGGGTTGAGGGCTCCAGTCCCCGGGCTCTGCATCTGATACAAATGTCCAGATGGACTTGGGCAAGTCACCTCACCACCTCAGGAGTCTGAACCCATGCTGTTTTCCCCTATCCTATTGCCTGCCTCACCTCTTTGCATCCATGTGCCTGTCTACTCTTGAGGACCACTGTCAAAATGCCTGAGCAATTAAAACTGGCAAGCTTTCCGGCACTAGGATTGTGATGCATCCACCTACCATATTTTCCACTTTCACAGAAAAAGAAATCAAGTGTGCCACAAAAGAAAACAAAATCCAACAATGAAAATCTCTGCTTGAGTTTGTCAGTTGGTGTAGCAAAGAATTATCCTGGTTTTCACCGCGTGTGTTGCCTCATGCAGCACAGTGCTGACCCCACACTTCAGCAACAACAAAACAAAGAGATCCTACTTCTGAGAATAGGTTTTGTCCTTAAAGCATTTTTTTACCTTCTGGATTTGTAGTTCCAAGACGGGAATGCCTTCGCCCTGCCCACCACTCTACCTCTGCCCAGGACGTCATAATCTATAAGAAGCTTGAAGAGGGTAATGGGATTTGCTGTCTCTTTTTTTATCTGAGATTTGAAATCTGCTGCATTTTTTTACAGCTGAAGAAAAAAAGATCTACTCGTATATAAGGGTTAAGTCTGTTTTCATCCCACACCTCCTTCCACATCTCCTCTCATTCCTTTTAAAGACAGCTTGACTGAGGGTATGAAATACAGTGTGGGGGGTCCATACATTACTTCCCCTGAAGTAAATCAAGATCTTTGCTGTTTCACAGTCATTTTGCCCGAGCTATTTTCTTAGTCTTCCCAAGGTGCAGGCCTGGCTGTTTGCTGGGAGATCCAGGACTCAATTGAGCTGTCAGTCCTCACTTCCCTTCTGAGGGCAGCTGCTTCAGTGCAGCCATCGTCAACCTAATACCCGTGTGCAAACCAAACCAGGTTTGTGCTGCATGAAAATTGCAGCCATTATGATGCTCCTTTTCCATTCCTCCACCTGATCCTCCAAGGAGAGCTTCAGCTATCAATTATTTGTGAAATTGGAGCCATCTGTGGGGCATGGGGAACTTTATCTTTGCATGCTGTGCATAGCAATGATACGAACTGGGAGTCCCATAGGAAAAACACTATTATTATTTAAAGAGCTATTGGCTGTCATTGCTCTGCCCTCCAGAGAGGTGTCTACAGCTTTCTGATTGCCTGGCTTTTTGGCTTTACACTGATTTATTGTACTTACATAAATAGGATGAATAATGTGTTTTCCAAATGGTAATTCCGCACCCAGCTGTAACCCCCCTCTTTATTCTTCATGATCCCTCGGGTGTTATTTTCTTTCCCATACCTATCTTGGATTGCCTTGCTTCTTCTGGGCTTCAAGGGTGTCTCTGGTATCTTCAGGAAGCTTTGCTTGTGTAACAGTAGTATTGGCAGGGGCTGGGAGACCATCTAGAATCAGCATGTCCAGTTTTATCCCCCCAGTGCAAGACATCAGCAAAATGGAACAAAATGCCCTTCTGGGTGGATGACCATCAAGAAGGTCAAGGAGCTGGAGTGCAGAACAAAAAAGGATTTGTTCAGCCTGGAAAATAGAAGGCAAAGTGGGATATTACTTCCCCTTTTTGCCTGGCTCGGAAAGGATATAGGGAAGACGGAACCAGGCCTGCCTCAGAAGTGCACAATATCCAAACAGGAAGAAAAGGATACAAGTTACAGCAAGAAAAATTCTTCTTTAGGAAGAAAAATAAATTCCCCAGGAAAATGGTGCAGCACCAAAACAGGGCCCAAAGTGTCTGTGGATGTCCACCACTGGAGACATTAAAAATTCAAGTGGACAAGGCCCTGAGCATCCTTCATTATCTTTGAAGCTTTCCTGCTAAGAGTAGAGCTTGGAGCAGACAGCATCCTACAGTACCTTTGCAACCTGAAATTCTGCAATCCTGACCTCTTTCCTTCCTCCCAGGAAAGTGCTGGGGAGAGGAGGAAAGCCCCTCTCAGCTCTTCTTTTTGCAGCTATCCACAGTAAAATAAAGCTGGGAAAGGAGCTCTTGACAGGAGGGGGAGTATAGTCCTCTCTCCCTATTAACATTACCTGATGTCACAGTCTTTTCCATTTGGGCAGAAATTTTTCAATAAGGAAAAGACAAATTGGGCTGTGCCTTGCATTTTCAGATGTTCCGTGCAAATGGCTGCGTGTCCAGCCTTGGCTGTGTTGGGCTGAGCAAGAGCCAAGTAAGCTGTGGGAAAAAAGCAACAGGTCAAACAAACTTGCTGTAAGGAAAATCTCCCATTTGTGACTTCAGGGGGGAGGAAGGGATTTATCAAGTAAACCTCTGTCTTGTGCTGTCTCTGAGTTTGTCTGTGGCTTTATTTATTAAATGGAGCCATTAGTAGAACCAAAATGCTCCCCAGAGTCATTCAGGATGAAAACACTTTCCCTTATGTCCTAGCTGCTTCTAACCACCAGAAGCAATTTCCAGTCTCTGGGAGGGTTTTGCTACACACAGCATGTAAGTGATGGCCTAGGACGGCTGTGCGATGTCACCCTAAATCTCTGCTTTGTCGCGCATGATGAGTCAGAATAAATTCAATAAACTGCCGTGTGTCAGTAATGGGAAAAGCAATGAAGCAGGGTCCAAAACAAGAGCTGGTCTCTTTGCAAATAATAAGTCCACAGATGATAGTCAGCAGTGATCAGAAAACCATGGCAGTCTTGTGGCCAGCATGTCCCCTCACGTGAAATGGGCTGCAGGCTTTGGTCCAGCTGCTCTCCAGAGGCAAGTGTGGGGTGTAGAAAGGCTAAAACCAGTGTGTCTGAGGCAGATTCCGCAGCCTCTCCTTCCTACATTTTGGTGCTTCATAAGGATCTGAATGAAAATGTGTTGTTGGATGTGACCTGGGGGATTTTGGCTCCAGCAGAGACCAGTACAAGTGGAGTAAGTAAGCTGGCTCATTCTTCCGTACCTCATTGCAAGAAGAGTCAGTGGGAGCATCTCATTCAGCGTCAATGGGATTGACCTTCATTGCCGCCTTAGAAAAAATTGGCATGAAAGTATTTTCCCTTAGAAGACATTTTTCTGCTTTTCTGTTCTGACAGCAGCTCAAGCCAGACTGAGAGTGGCTGCTGATCTGTCCTTGCCTATGCCTTGCAATAAGCTCCTCCAAAAAGTCCACTCAAAAAGGCTCAAAAAGCCGGTTTGATTTAGGATGCTGATTGAAGCTATTAAGCTTCTAAGAGATGGAGGAAACTCAGATAAGGAAAAGAGAAAGAGTGAGGAGAGCCATTTCAGGGCACCACAGGCAGGGGAGTGAGTTAAGAAATTATTCAGTTTGCTGGGTGTTTTTCAGGTGAGAAAGAAGGTTTTTGATCGGGTGAGGAGTGTGAGAGTGTGACCTGTGGTAATGACAGACCATTTGTCTGTTCCTGTGCCTGTCTCCTACACTGACCAGAATCTTTTCAGAAAAGGGGCATATTTCCACTGCAGAAGTCTAAAAATTCAGGGAGATGAGAGAGGGAGCTATATCTTTCTCTCCCACTATTCTGCATCTCACATCAACAGTAGGTCTCTCCTTGTTACTATAACAGACAAACAACCCCATGTAAGCCCAAAACTCTTTCAAAACCCACCTGGAGAACCCAGGCCTGACCTACTGCCTAAACATTGCAGGGCTTCTCAGCCCCATTTAAGAAACAGGAAGCTGTGGCCGTATTTATTCACCAGTAACTGTATGGGAGTTATTTCTTCTTTTCCATATCCTGACCCCATGTTGAAGCACATGTGCAGACACCTACATTTGCAAGCTGAAAAACAAGCAGTCTACAGTGAGCATTTCATGTAAGACCTTTATTGTACTAAATATTTGAACAATTCCATTAATCTTGCAGTTAGCTGCACCGAACTGCATTACCTCACCAGCAACAGCTGGAAGAACAAGTGCCTGACCACACTTCTAACTTGTTTACCCTCCTTTCCCACTTTGAAGTCCTTGGTAGTCTAATCTAGGGAATCTTTTACAGAGCCAGCATCCATTGGAGACAGTTCTGTCCTCAACATCCTTTGCAAATTACTTCTTGAAAGAGATCCCCTCCCTTACTATTTCTCTTCTTTTTCCTTCCAGTAGACAAGCAACCAGCAAACTGTATAGAGTATAAAAACACGAGAGAGGGAATGCAGGCAAAAAGTCCAGGTGGAGGGGATTCATCTCTTCACCTGCCTCCTTCGCCACGGTTATCTCCTTCCAAATGGATTACAAATCAGTGCAGATGAATATCTGAGATATCAGCCACAGGCCCTATCTTGAGACCCATTTCTGATCCTGGTCTGCTTCTACCCGGCTTCCTCACCAGTGGGGATGTGGTTGCATGGGCTCAGCTGAGAGGTGCTGAGTGCTGGCACTGGTATTCCCGGACTGAGGGTCTGGCTCAGATCCATTCAACACACCTTGTATTCCCCTGTCTCCTCTGCAGTCGCTGTCACATTCAGGAAAGAACACTGGATGTCAGAGGTGGTTCCAGCTCCCCTGCCATGCTCTATCCTATTGCAGGGCAAGGGCAAAACATCTCTACTGAAATGAATGATGTGTGAGTAGAGGTGAGTTGACACAGGTGGGAAGAGGAAAATCGGGCTTAAGGTTTGTGTGTAAAGTATAATAATCTGGCAGTTTCTCCAGACTGGACCTGCTCAATGTGGAACCAATTCAGTTTCTTGTGATTCTGGAACGCCTCCTCATTAAAACTGTACCTTTGCCTTTTTAAAGAAGTGACATACAAGATAGTGCATATTGCGTCATATTAGAAAGCAGAGAAAAATTGCAAGCACCATCTCACTTTGCTAGGTACAGCAAATACTCTTGGCATCACTAATATGAAAGTTTTAAATTTGATAGTTTACATTCCATTAGCATCCCTCATCTATCAAACCTGAAGCGCATAAATGTAGCACGGCGTACAGTGCTTTGCATTTGCAAAGACGCTGCTGTGACGTGAATAAGAAAATACATCTTGAGGCTCTAAAATGCCATTTTCAACATGATCTTGCAAAACTGGAAAGGAGACTGAAAGTGAATGGACTGTACTGACATTCTGAGAAAGACATTACAGAGTTACATTCACAGCCTCAACACAAACGTCTGTCTGTTTACCTACTGACCAGACGATTGCCTTATCTAATGGTCCTTCTAGTCTGATACTGTACACTTCCCAAAAACATCACTGACTAAGAGGCAAGGAAGAAAATAATGCCCACAAACTCATTTTCCTGGAGGAAGCTACTTCCTGACGTTTCAGACTGTGATCAGCATATGATCAAACATCAGTGTCCCTTGTTTGTTGAATCCTCTAATAAAAATTTTCAGATAGAGGTCCTTAAAGATCTCTGTTTTGGGGTCTAAAATTGACAATCCCATCACAGATAATGAATTTTTAGCTGCTAGGTGCTGAGTACTCTCCAAAAATTATGCTCTTTTTAAAGAAAGATGCCAAAGTCCTGCTGCCCAAAACCACTGCATGTTTTGGAAAATACTGGCTGCTCCTTTTGGATAAGATTAGCAGCCTCTTGGAATGAGTGGAAAAGGTTACTTCTCCTTTCGTCTCTGTGCAGAAGTGCACTGGTGCAGACTCCCATTGTGGATAATTAAAATGATTGCATGTGAGGCTACTTGTCCTCTGTTATGTGTTTGATTTTATGCATAACAGGGGGCCTTCTTATGGCCCATTTGACACTAGGCAATAATATAAGCACAAGTAATGGCTGAAAGGAATTAAGGGAAGAATCCTAACACAACTATTTGTCTCGGCAGTATAGCATTGTCCTGTGGGACTCTTTTGCAGAAAGCCACTCAGGCAAGGTCAGACTTTGGTAAACAACAGATACTCTGTGACAACTTGGGCTGCACAAGATAAAATAAAAGTAATCATCCATGATTCAAGATAAAATCCAGCTTCCCTGAGCTCCTAATGCTTTCTTTGTCTGATCTCTGTACAGGAAGCATTGCATCTAGACTCACTTGTCATTAGAGAGTGCTTGGACTATTCCCTGACTTAGCTACACAGCAGTTTCTCTTTGAAGGGAGATTTCATCTGTGGTGCTGTGGATACCATGATGGTCTCTGACTCTTATACATCCTCAGTCGTAAATGGAGTTAATTTAACACTGGGATGGCAGGTGCATTTTGGGGAGGGATCACTGCTTGACTGCTCCAAACCATGGCTCAGTAGTCTAACCTGATATGAAGAGGCATTGCCTGAAATCCTTCCATGATTTTGTTCCTGGCTCACAGGAGTGATACCTGCGCAGGTGCTCACACTGTGATGGGCTTGCAGGGGTCAGGGCTGCTTGGTTACACCTCAGATGGTGAGGTGGCCAAACTCAGCCTTGCTCCTGTTGTGCCTCCTGACATATTAGGAGACCAGCCTTCTCCTGGAGACATCAGGAATCATGAAACTCTTGGGATTGACTGGGAAGCAGAGGCTTCTCTAAGTACTTGAAAAAGGGCTGAGCTCTATGTCAAGATTTTGGGATGATCCATGTGACTGGTCTTTCCATAGTGCACTTCATTGCCCTTCATCACACTAAGCTTCAGGGATCAGCCTGTGTCCAAGTCTGGTGTCTAAGGAAAGAGCTAAAGAAAAAGCTCTATTTGAAGTACTCATGGGATTTGCAACAGTGGGATTTGCACGTGCATTTTATGCTCTCCCCTGTGTCTTTAATTTGGTTAAAACAGAACATCACGCTGTATGTGAGAAACTTACATGGACTTGAAGCAGGCATTTGAGCCAAAAATCTGGATTCAAACACTGTGCATCCGAGTAGGGATTTCTTCCTAGCCTCAGAGCATCTTGTGTCTTCATCCCTGCTGACTGTAAACAAGCAAACAAAATGCACCAAGAAAAAAGGTCCACCAAGAGAAACTTAGCTGCTGTCATTAGCAGAAATTTGCAAGAAACAACAGAAAATGACAGCACACAAATCCCAGAAGGTGTTGTTACAGACAGCGCTGCAGATGCGAGCACAGAGAGCAGATGCTTTGAGACCGGTTGTGAAGGACCCAAGTCAAACAAAATCAGTTACATCAGGCTGATTCAGAACAACCAAGGAGAGCTGAAAACCTCGAACCATGAAGCCTGTAGCTCCTTCAAGCAGCCATCAGCCAACACCTACATGTGTAAAGAGGCTGAATCCTCCACAACTCAGATTGATATTCCCAATCAGATGCACTCACAGGTCCTAAAGGAAGCTCCTCATGAACTAGAGATGACAGGATATCTGCCAAGAGCCATGTGTTCAAAGTAAACTCATTCATGGTGGCATCCATTTCAGAGTAGTATTTCAGCCCAGTAGTATTTCAGTGTATAGGGGTGGATTTGGAGAGTATTTTGAGGAGTCATTAAATACTTGGCTCACCCTTTCTTCACAAGACGGCAATCCTGGTATTGTTCACTTACGGAGTAAAGTGCTGCTATGCACTCACCTCCCCCACATCTCTCTCCTTCTATTCTCCAAGAGGTTCCACAGGTACCCTCCAGCCGTGGTCAGTGTCACAGTCTGTTCTGACAGCATCAGTCTGTTTGCATCTCTGAAATACTTGCATCATACACCGTGTGCCTGCTTCCAATCTATTCTTCTGGCACTCAGCTTTCATGCAATGTGCCCCCTTGAACTTGCCTCTTCTCCCACAGTCTTGTGACACAGTTGGAGTCAGCCTCAGACATAGTCCTCTTGTGGAGGAGGCAGATCCTAGACTCAGGTGGCAGCTTCCACTCCCTTTTGTACCTCATCTGAAAATTATCAGAAGTAAATTGCCTCTGTCATGTCCCCCAGGATGCCTTCAAAAGGTCACTGGAGACCTCTACCTTCTTTCACATGCGGAAATTCAATTTTGGAAAATACAGGTTCCCCAATACAATGCACTGGGGTGCCTTTGGAGTGTGGCAAGCTGTAAGTGGAGTCAGCACAATGCTTCTGTGTGAAGAGAAAATGCATTTCTGAAAGGAAACAACAAGCACCTTTCAAACCTGAATACCTCATACAGAACTTAGTGCCTCTGCTGTTGTTGCAGGTGACCTTTTACTCTTCCAAGTGGGTCTTGAGCCCAGAAAGAGGCCAGCACGATTATGTCACATATTTAAAGCAAGATATCCATCTGAGGCTGCAGAGCCAAATCCCAGCTGTGTTGTAGCCCTAGGACACACACAAATTCATATAATTTTATATGTGTGCATTACATACCTTTGCACTCTCACATATACATACACATTAATGTATATGAACAGCATTTTTTGTGTATTTCTGTTACATGGCAGTGAAGTAGGTTGGCTTCTTTCATTGAAATCAGTAAGTGTGAGGTTTTCAAAGCAGAAAAACAAAAGAAGCAAACCCTTCCACCTCACATGGCTCAAAAGTGGTTTCTAATTACAGTCACTGTTACAGATCACCACTGCTGAGAATGCAAAAGAGAAAAGCTGAAAGCTGAGGGCAGAATTGCCAGCAGCTTTCAAAGCAACATGTAGACTGGTAATGCAGAGTGTGGAAAGCTTTAGTACTGAAAGCCTCCAAGCATGAGACACAAACAGAAATAGGGAAGGGAGAATGCACTGGCTTGTCACTGGCAGGACCCCAAAATGAAATCTTTTCACCTATGTTTACTCATTAACTAACAAAGAAGAAAAAACCTTGAAATATGAACTGCTACCAGGCCTATGAATGGGATTTCTGTGGAGCAAAGAGAGTAAATAATCAGAATCAGAATATTATATCTAGTGTTCATTCAGTAGTTTGCTGAAGCATTCACACTGTGAAACAGAACAGACTTCATCTCATCTATACCAAAATAAAGCTCAGTTTCTGTGCACACAGAGAGCAGTAGGATCAGAATCCAGACCACTGAGCCTTTTTTACCATTCATTTATACTGGTTTCACACTATATTTAGTTTGCAGAGTTATTGCAGCCCAGTGGAATGGAGACTTCTCAGTATATTCAATATTTACAGAAGAAAAACCAAGTAAAATTGGATAATATTTAATAGGAACTGTGATACAGACCAGTAATATTCTAGAGATAGACTCCAACTACTAAGAGATGTCCGTTTCTATTGTTTATTAACCTTTGACTAATATTTATTTTGTAAAGAAAAGCTTCAAAGGCTTTTCTCTGAATTCAAACTTACTACAACAGTGTGACAGATTTCAGTTTGAAACATCTCAACAGATTTGAATAAAGATGGATATGACCTGCATGGAGGCAGGCATCTTGAGGAACCCTTACTTCAGGAAGGATCCTGCCCTGGGCAACGTGAGGCATCTCAGGGTTAAAAAGGGAAAAACAAGAGAAGAGGATATGCAGGTGATGTCAGAGGCCAAAACATAGGAGAGAAAGAGGACAGTGATAAGTGGTCCCAGCAACAGCCTGTATATTGATACCTCTGGGATGGGAAAAAATTATAGGGCCTTGGTAGTGGAGCTTTAGTCTTTTTTCCTACCATCCTTTATTGGGTAGTATTCATCTTCCTTATTATCAGCCATTTAAAAACTGGTTTGGGGTCATCATCTAGGCTTGTGAAGACAGTGAAGAGAGGGAACAACCTAGTACAGGATCAATTAATTTACTTCTTGAAGTATTTTTTTCTGTGTCAGCCAGGTTATTTAGGGAGTTGTCTAACTTTTAAATGGCTGCTGCTGAGCAAGATGATTCCTACACTTAGTGGGTGTGACTCTTTGCTGGAAATGTGGATGTATTCCTCCAAAGGAATTTGAATTTTGAGACATTCTGCAGGGGACAGCACAGAAAAAACACAGAAGCAATCTCAAGAAGAGCTGTGGGATTAGACTGTCCTCAGACATGGTGGGAGTCAGAGGTTTAAACTGAGAGTAGGTCTTTAAGACAGGCGCTCTATATGGTGACATGCAATTAGTTGCAATAAAATAATGAGACAAAAACACTGCACTGAAAGCTGAGTCTCTGCCTTGTCTGGAGTGACACAGCTGGGCCAAAAGCAGGACCTGGAAGTTGTGGCTGTTTTTTCCACACCAGCTTATTACAGAATCACAATGTGTTCAGGGTAGGACAGGGACTGGTGACTCTGTACAAAGATTTTCATTTAGCTCAAGCCTATCTATCAGTGCATCTATCAAATGGAGACCCAGCTTTGAAAGAGCATGATGAAAAGCAGATGCAAAGGGAAAACCTTTGTGCCATTGGAAGCATCTGAATTCTGCATTAGTTTACCCCAGTGTAAAAAGAAGATCAGCCACTGCATTTGCTGAACTATAAAATTAATGGCTAAAGACATAACACAGACACTACAGAAACTCTGGGAATAAATGATAACAGGATGGAAAATTAAGAACCTAAATGAAACCAAGAGCTGATGTTGATACTATTAAAATATATTTTTTCATTAGAAAATCAGATTAATAAATCTTTTCCACCCAAGACAAAAGTGTTGGCTTTCACAGAAAATCCTACCTTGTGATTTCTCCTGCTCTTTCTCATTTATTCTGATCTTACCTTTCTCTCTCTAGTAGACTCATTTTCTTCCGTAGCTACTTGCCCTTATGTGTCCTCACTTAAATTATCAACATTTTCCATCACTATCTTCCCAGTTTCCTGTAAGTCTGCTGCAACAGGTGTGGTTATTCCCACATTTCCTTAGCTCTCTTTCCCAGGCAGATATTGACTCAAGGCTGTGCAAGCCATCCCAGTACTGTCGTCTCTGGAAAATCAGATCTGTGTATAGACTTCTACCCAGAAGAGCTTAATCGGGTCTGCAGTTTGATTTTATTGTTTTCTGAATTATTCTGTGTCCTGTGACATTATTTTTGTCCATATGCACTCTCTTGACATTTCTATTTACTGTTCACTTGGTACCACTATTTTCCTTTTCTTTTTTCCCCCGTTTCCTCTCTGGAAGGTGCGCTGGACAGATGAAGGAACTTCTAGCCTCACAAGGACATCCTCGGACAATGTGGGGGACCTATCATTTATGAATGGGGGAGCAAAGCACAAAGAAACTCAGTGACTTGATCACAACAAGAAAGCCATAGAAAAAGGGGGGGAGGGGATTGAATTTGAGTGTTCTGAGTTCATGCTTAAGGTACAGATCCATTCTTCCAGACAAATAAATGAATGTATCTGTAGGTGTTACTGATAAACTAACATGTTTATCACGTTTTGACTATGCTATCTATCAGAAAATCCTAAAGATTTCACCAAGAACTGATCTAAACTGGCATCTTTTACATTTTCTGTGACTTTTTGTTGCTGCTGGGTTTTTTTGTTTGGTTTGGTTTGGTTTTGGTGTTGTTTGGTTTTTTTTTCTTTCTCGCTTCATGGAGGGGTAAAGGAACTGAATTTAAAAAATGCAGAAAGGCATAAAAGTGCTGCTTTCCATCATACCTAGCCCAAGGCTACTTCTCTTGTCAGGAGGACAAGAGGCTTATTTCAGGGAGGAGCAGAATTGGAGGGTGCTGGCTGGGGAAGATGGCCCTTTGACTTCTACAGGCTGCCTTCTCACATGCAGAAGAGGAAACTTGTGTCTCACTGAAAGGAAAAGCATACTCTAGTACCAGATTCTACCAGCTTGCTTTCTACTACCGTTTTTAAAATTAATATGTTATTATGCTCTTTTCTACTTCGTGCAGCTTGTCAAGGACTTTCCACGTTACCTAGAAATAGCACGTAATGCTACATTTTAATAAAAAAAACCTAAACATCTTGCTGCTGCTGGCTAAAGACCATCTACTTAACTCCTTGGTATCCAGATTTTTGCAGAAAGCAGGCTGTAATAAAAACCATCATGATACTGGAAGCCTTTGGCACAGTTCCTATAAAACATGTTAGATATTTCAGGTGTTAAGGAGCAACTCTTCCTTTGTGAAATGGTCTTTACTATGTATTATTGAGGACTTCATACAGACAAGGTGCAGTTACATCTGTCTGCCTGCTCTGCGTGTGTTGGTGCAGTGATCATTTAGTTGGCTCCACGGGCTGAAAGCTTTGCCGAGTCTTTCAGTGACAGCAACCAAATGAGGGTGCATTACTTCAGGCAGCATCAGAATGCTCTCTGCACAGTGCCTTAGGTCTCCCCTGGATATAGGTTGCCAGGTCCTTCAGTTTTCTTGACGTTCTCTCCACCTATAATACTTCTCTAAGGACAGCTTGTAACATATGGCCTTGAACTAGATACCTCCCTGAAAACCTGTCAGCCCCCAGACAGCTCCCAGTGGAAGTGTCAGTTCTTCTTGTCATGATAATTTCATTGCTCTAACCAGCTGCAATATAACTCCTTTTTAACTGTATCAGTGTTCTCTCCTTTTCACCCAGGAAGCACCCTCATTGCTGACACATTGGTATGCTCTGCATTCTTGTCCCTCTGCAGCTGGATTGAAGAACCTAAAATAACACAGTTAAATTCTTTCAATTTGGGTTCCTTGAATCTCGTGCATTAGGAAGTTCTTTGCTATTTGTGCTGATTTCTAGGCTTATTTCGGTTTAATTCTCAAATGACACCTATTTGTTCCAATATCACTTTGCACTGTATCGCAAAGTGATGATTCTTTGTGGGCTAAAGAATTGTTTCACTTTGAGTGGCAAAACTTGAACAAGATTGAATAACTGTTTCCCAAAATTTCTCTGTGTGCATAACAGTGGAGATGCATTCACTGTCTCAGGTTTTTCTTCTTGCTTGCTTGTATGTGGAGCTCCTTAGAAGATTAATGGCAAAATTTTGGAAGTTTTTTCTGTCCCCTCCCTTATTTCCTTTCAGCACAGCAGCCTGCATTTACTAAAGACTGAGCTTCTTCCCAACCTTCTGTTGATTAACTGGACACATAAACACAATTTCTGGTAAAAAAATATTCTTTATTTCCTGACCTCACAGACATGGCATAAGTGGTGGTGTAAAAGTTCAACTTCCAGTACCGTGGCACTCCTCACTGTTTATGATTCTGTTTTCTAACCTGTTTGAGTGAAATTGGCGCTTATGCTTAGGCTGATAAAGACTTTTTTGCATGCCGCCTGTGAAGGAGTTAGATATGTTTATCTGGGAAACTGTGATAGCTTATCCAAACCTCGCCTTTCTAGAAATCTCCAAGATTTTTGTTTCCTGTTGAGGAGTGGTGAGTGTGGTGGTTTCCAAGGCGGAGGAGACAGAAGAGTCTGCTGGCAGAGGACTCATACTCTCCTCAAGGAGAAACTCCCTAATCCCTTTCTTCACAGCAAATGCGCAGCAGCAGTTCCCTGTGTCCCTGCTCCTTTGGAGCACATCAGGAAGGCAAGGAGGTAGTTACAGGCTGAGAAAAGCAAAAAAGCTCCTGCCCTCTGGCAATGCTTACCCGTTCACCCGAGGGATGCATTGCAGTGGAAGGGATGGTAACACACATAGGAGGGATGGTGAGGGATGGTGTACAGGTATGAGGGAGGCCGGGAAGGTAATGGCTTTTATTAGACTGGCCTATTTATTTAGGAAAAAATAATAAGCCATCAGGTTTTAATCAACAACAAACCAACTGCCCAGACAAATGGCTTCATAAACCATTATGCTCTGGCACTTTTCCATCCAGTATTTGCATGAGAATTTTGCCTTATAGATGAGGAGAACTAACATCTGTACAAAGAGAAGGAACTACCTAGGGAAAATCTCCTACTGGGATTCCTTTCAGTGAGAGGACTTAGACTGCTCAGGGTAGCTACCAACTGATTCTGCAATTTGCTGCCTCATTTAATTTTCTCAGCCCAGTATTACATAATCAATAATATCCTGGAGTCCCATAGACAAAAAGTGCAGACAGTGTACCCTTCTGGCTTGTGTTGTTTATGTTCAACTGTGGATTTCATTGTCTTGTAATTTCCTTACTTCTCTACTGGAGGTAACACTGGATTAATCTGTCTCCAGTTCTTATAAATTGGTAAGGAAAGCTTTAACAGTTAGAAATTATCAGTTTTCTAATGCACATTGCTGGTGTATTCGTGTGCCACAATTTAGAAGGTTTTTTCTTGTGTACTTTATTCTTGTGTCCGTTTATCTTGCTTTTTTGCAGTTGGGGCTGAGGTGTGATATTCTACATGATGGTGAATTTTGAGATCTGTCTGGAAAACAGTAATTTATGTTGCTTTGTTTTCATTATTTTTCCCATTCCTAATCCTGTTTTAATACATTTAAGACATTTTAATACATCTACAATGCTTTTTACAAGATTATTCCTTACTAAGATATGAATCAGTAATTACACTTTATGGCCTTTGGCTTTAGCAGGAAAAATAACAATAACATCAAGGTAAACCAAATATTGAGTGGTGTGCTCTTATTACGATGAGGAGTCATGTGCAGCACAAGAGACTGTCTCCTCAGTACAAGAGACTTGGAGTGGGTCCTGAAGAGAGTGACAAAGGATATTAAGCAACTGGAGCATCTCTCTTACCAGGAAAGGCTGAGGGAGCTGGTCCTGTTCAGCCTCAAGAAGACACAACTGAGAGGGGACCTCACCAACATATGTCAGTATCTGAAGGGACGGTGTCAAGAGGATGGAGCCAGGCTCTGCTCAGTAGTGCTCAGCAGTAGGACCAAGGGCAACTGGCAGGAACAGATGCACAGAAATTTCCACCTGAACACGAGGAAGAACTTCTTTACTGTGTGGGTGACTGAGCATGGGAACAGATTGCCCAGAGAGGTTGTGGAGTCTCCCTTCCTAGATTTGCTCAAGAGCTGTCTGGATGCAATCCTGTGTTATATGCTCCTGTGCTTGAGCAGGGAGCTTGGGACACATGATTCACTGTGGTCCCTTCCAACCCGACCCATTCTGGGATTCCATGATATGTTAACTGAACACAGCTAACCAAGCTGACACACAATTGGGACACTAGACATGAGACTGATGTATTATCCAGGGAAAGAAAAGGAATTCACTGTAGTTCAAAATAAGCAAAACCAGATGAATTATACAATTAAGGAATTAAAGATTGTAACTTCCCTGTGGAATGAGTATTACTGTTACAGAGAGTCTAAAAATTGAGATCATGTTCCCAATATACAGTCACATAAAATGATGTGGTTTTCTGACTAGGTTGGTGTTAGATTTGCACTTTAAGAGTTAGTTATTTGAAAATACTAAGGTGAACTGCTCCCAGTGAAAGCAGCAAATAACTGAATAAAACCATGAAGCATCTTTCCAAGGCGAGTCAGGAGAAGTCTGGTTTCAGAAGCTGTGAGACAAAATCAGATCCAGTGTGACCTGCATTTCTGAAAAATAAAACTACTTAATGTGGATGTCTAAATAGGGATGTAGGTTCACTAAGAACTTGAGAGTGAAATTCTGTTACCCTCCTCTCACTAAAATACTTTGCTGAAGACCTGGAGTTGTATCAAATGTTTACGTGGCATGTCAGAAATCCATGTATCCCATACAGCCATCACTGTGACTTGTGTAAGCTATTACTCAGTTCTGAATATTATATCTTTTTTTTTTTTTTTTTTGTGCTGGTCATTACAGGAATCATTTTTAAATGAGAATATAAAAAGTGACACTTGACTTTCACAGACACAGCACAGAAGATGCCTGATTTCAGAAGGTGTTTGAACATTGCACATTTAAAACATAGCCAGAGTGAATTTTATGGTACAGTTAACAGAAAAGTGAAATATTGCTCAAGATCAAAACTAGATTATAACTCTTATGTGCTCTTTTCAATATAAAGTAATGAACTTAATCCCCCTCTTTCTTACTCTGGTGTAAAGACAGAATAACCTAACAAAATTAATCCCGAAATGTTAGGCAAATTAATGTATTATCAGGCATATGGTCATTGAAATCAACAGGGTTATGAGGCTGTGGACAACATGTCCTTCACCAGGCAAGAGGTGCTGGAATAGTCTTTATGTTTTTTGCCTGGAACAGGCTTCAGTTCTGCCACACCTGCCAAAGAAACCTTTATTTTATTCTCATCTCATTATAAACTGTGCAAACAAGTTGGATTGCTAGTCTAGATTTATAAATGCAGTGAGGTATAACACAGTGAAGTGTACTCTAGCTTGTTTGACTTAGAGAGGAGATATGTAAATTGCCAGTCATCTTCAATAATTTAGTCTGATATGACAATATGATGAAAGCTGAATAAACTGCCAGAAGCTGTGGTCTTGCCTTCTGCACTTATGATCTGGAATTGAGATTTTGCTGGAAATTATTTAGTGGACTTCTCTGTCTGATGGAAGAAGTTAATAACATGGTTATTATTAATACTCCATTAACAAGCATGTGGTGTTAGCTTGAAAAGGAAAAAAGCAATTTTCCTGAGAGGAGCAAACAAGTTTAAAAGCTCCTGCTCCCTTTGCAGTAGAATAAACGTGACAAGGCACAAAAGCCTGAGACATTAGCAGGATGATCACCATTAAGCTATTAATCGTTTGCCATTTTATTGCCGAGGGTTTATAAAACGCAACGCAATTCATTACATCTTTCCTGATACATCTAAAGCTGAATCCTGAAATGCTTTTTGGTGTTAAATAATACAACATAGTAGACACTATAAATTACAGGAAATGCTGGTGTGATGGATGCTGGATGGTGAATAATTTACGAAGATTAGAACAGAGCAAGGGGAGGAACCAGTGGTGGAGCAAAAAATTGAAGTGGAAAAGAAGTTTTCACAGGAGATCTGAAGAGTTAATGGAAGAGGCAGACCTAGGAAGTTATTTCAGGTGGCTTGAAAAAAAAATGTTTCTATGCCAGAAATATTCTCATACTGGAAGACATGCTGAAACTGTTAATTTGCGACTGAGGTAGAAATGGTCTAATTAGTAGTGCAAAGGAGTCCAGAAAATTTTGAAAAACAGTGATCTTTGGAAAAAATCCTTAGTGGGAGTGGGGGGTTCACTTCTTCAGGTGTCTTCAGGGAAGGCCAGAAAGGAAAATACCATTCTTCTCCAATCCTTGAAAAGGTCACATTTTGATGTAGTTCTGGAGTAGTTTCCAAGCAGCCCTGTCTGATCACCCCCCTTCCCCACTTCAGTTCTGGCTGGGGGTTTCACAGCCATATTACATATCCTGAGGAACAGGGTTATACCATAGATAAGATTATCCTACACTGAGCTCCAGAGCTCCTGCCACAATAAAGAAGGACTGGTGCACTTCTGGTGAGTAATACTCCATTAGACACAGGTGATGTGCTGGCCTCTGGAACATGGAACAAGGGACTGCCATGACATGTTTACTACCACCACCAGAGGAGCAATTTGGGACGACATTGTGAAATGTAAACAGTAATAAATTATTAATTAATGGCTTTTAAATGGTCTGAGTTCAGTACATGGCGGAGAGGCTGCGAATGGAACAATTATTAAAAAATTCATGTGTTCCTGGTCATAGAACTGATAAATACTGCGAAGTGCTCTTCGATTACCACGTGGCTGGCAGTTCACTTGCACACCACATTTCTGTTTGTAGTTGCCAATAAATGATGGCTGTGCCCATGTTTGTCAGGCTCCCTGTAAGCACCCAGCTGCCGTTTAGCACTTGTGGGCACACTGGCAGAGTATATTTTTCTGAGTGTTTGAAGACTAATTTGAATGCCTGACACATAGCCTCGGCTCTCCTCACCTCTCCCTCCCTTCTCTAGCCTCCCAGCCCCAGCTTTTACAGTGTCAAGATAGCACAGACTAGCTATTAGCAGACATTGCACTTCTGCCATTTACCTGATGTCTGGTCTTCAACATATCAGAAACACATATATTTGAGAGTTGCTTCACTGCTAAAGTGCAGGAAATGATGTAATCACCCACCTGCACAGAGCATTTTGATATCTAAGAATGAAATATATATTGCCATTAATTTGTGTTTTGGGGAGCTTTGCAGGCCTGAAGAGCCTGATTTGTTCAGCAGAGCATTAGAACCTGTTTTTCAATAAAGTAAAAGGGAAGACAGAATACAGAGAGCTGATTCAATTTGCACCCCCCTACTCTGTCACAGCTATTGTGATTTTGCACCAACAGAGAGTTATTTCACTGCAGCCATGGTAGAGGCATAGATTAGCTCCCGAGGCCGTGATTTCCAGGCACAGATTGATAGTGAAGCATCTTTTAATACCAGTATTTGAAATTCACTGTGTACACTGAAGAGAAGGTGACATAATTTCTTAGTAAAGAAATTCTGCAAGGAAGAAGGTTTCTTCCTGCAAGCTGATGCCAGCTGGGTTCATCAGAGGGTGTGAATGGAGCCATTGCTCGACCGCAATTCAGGGCCTGCCCTCCCTCTGGCTTGCTCTAGGCTGATTGTCAGAGCAGTCCTGCTGCAGGAGGAGAACAAACACAAACCTCCCCACGCAGAGGGGGGAACTGAATCCCTCCTTCATGACAATAAAAAAAAGCTTGAGCCATCAGATGCTGGGATGTTCTGGGACAGAGCCCTCGCCCCTCTGGTGCAAGCTGTTTGCTTCTGCATGACTTGGTTAAACAGTCCATGTCCCAGCATGGCTCCACAGGACGTGTACTCTTAGAGGAAGAAAGGCAGTTTACAGTCACTGCTCAGAAAGGGGATTATGAAATGAAGCTACAAGTCTAAGAGAACTCAGGTCAATTCAGGCTGATGAACTGCAAAACCAGAGGTGTGGCTCAATGCAGGCTGTAAACTAATATGGACTCTTCAAGAGTGTGATGGAATCCTCAGAGCTGCTTGTACTCAGTTGCACTTGTGATAAAATCCTGAGCTGGCCATCTGTGTTGGTACTCCCTGAAGGATAGCAGGCATTTTGTTTGGTCTCTGGAGCCCCTCCAGCACCAGGGAGCATGATCCCTCTGTGAGGGCTTACTCCTAAGTATGAGCAATGCTACAAGTTTGACACTGCTTCATTTCTTTAGCAATGTATTTTCTTCTCCTTATTTTGCCGTCTGGTGTGAGAAAGATTTTCACCAAAACCTTGCTCCACTCCACAAATTTCTGTTTGCTCTGAAGAGCCAGCAGTTTCCAAGATTTCTGGGCAAAGAGCAAAACTTTCACAACAGCAAATCCTAGGTTGACAGTGGGCACGGACACACAGAGAGCAGCAGTAGCAAGCAAAGGGCTATGAGCAGTTGCTTGGGGCGTTGAGTGAGTGTCTGTGACCACTTTTCTGCTGGAGGTACTTGTGTTTAGCTGAGATGTAGCACCACGGTCCAGCAGGGTCCCTGCTGTTGAGGGTGAGTTAAATAAATACTGTGTATCAGAAAGGAAGCCACCCTTGTAGGATTCAGGCTTACAGAAGGAAGCGAATTCTTACTCCTTCATGGACTAATGTAGGGTGTTTCCTCCTCAGATGACTGTCACTGCACATACTGAAGCACAGGGAGGTTTAAGAAACCTCAAAGAAAAGAGCTGAACTTCTTTTCCTGCCTGTGTATGTGCACTGTGTATGTATGTCTCACAGCCCCCCTTGTCTGAGCCTCTATACCTGGAATATGTCTTTGGAGAAATGGAAATCACCCATTAAAGCTAGGGTCCCCTAACATGGCAAGTAATACATGGGTGGAACTTTGTCCTCTTGGAGTGCAAGTTCAGATGAAAACAGCTGGATGTGTCCTGGAAACTCAGGCACCTCATGCATACAGGTGCAGAGCTGCTTACTGGGTGGCCTTTTAAGATCTGTTGAGGAGAAAATAAAACGTGGGGTGACAGAAAAGGCTAATAACTTTATTCCAAACTATCCATTCCCAAGGTACATAAAAAAATCAGAAGACTACTAAAATCAATTAAATCACCATCTAGCTGCAGGTCTGTCCCAAGGAGCCTGCAGCAGGCTGATCCCCTTCAGCCATGGCTGTGGTGGGTCTCCATCCCTGCTGCCCAAAAAGCAAAGTCCCAAGAAGAGCATGGAGAGCGCAGAACTACCTCAAACAAGCTTTCAGAGACTTATGAAGTGAATGCCAGAGGAGTTATACAGTCTTTAGATGAATTTTGTCTCTGACAAAAATTCTCTGACAAGAAAAAGGAGAATTTTTAGGCAGTTTATGTTGATGTCACCATTTGCATTCTGGGCAGTAGTATTGAAGCAGTTAGTGAGCTCAGCCCAGGCCTTTGGGCTGTTGATTAATTTTCCAGCTCTTGGAACCATACCTGTGTGACAAAGACATGGGTGTTTTACTTGCATGGCTGTTTGTAAGATGTTTCAAGCATGTGGTTCTGGAGCCTGGAGTTCTGCAGGTTTGGACCCTCTTCATCAATCTTCTATAACTGCATAAGAAAAACTTGGTTCTCTTATTAAAAAAAGAAACAAAGCCTTTTTTTTTCATAGTGCTACAATAATGTTTGAAAATAAAATTAAATTCCATGAAAATGCTGAAGATAATACTAAAACTGGGCCACTTCAAACCTCTTCATCATGAACAGAATTTAAAAATATTTGCCAGAGGGTGTTTGGTGTTGGCTAATTTTTAATTCAAAGTAGGTTGCAGCTGCAGGTTGCACACACAATGATGTGCTGGAGCAGGCTTAGACAACTTGGAAATTTGGTATCAAGTTTTGATCTTACTGCATTAAAGCTGTATGTCCTTGAGAGAATGGTTTCTGTCCTGGATTCTGACCTTTTCCCATGGTGATATGAGCCTTTCTCTGCAAAGAGCCTTGCAATTCTCATATAAACAGTAATACTAAGAAAAGAAGTAGCAAAAGTATTATCTATATGTGTGCATTGCTTACAGGAGGTGAGAGAAATATTTGCACATATTAGATGGTGGATGAATGTCAGATCCAAGTTTTGAGAAAATAAGTCTTCGTAGAGTGCTCTTTTGCCCTGCTAAATCCTCCTTGTCTCCAAAGGCTTTGGTCTGAAACAGAAAATTACCAACCAGCTCCAAAGGAATCTGCTGGTTCCCTGCTGGAAAGAGCAGATGCCCAAGATACCACAGTTGCTGCTCTGTGCATATGCTGATTTCCCCAAAGGCACGGCCTGGGCTGCTCTCTCTTCATCCTTTTCAGAGGGAGAAAGGCTCCATTATTTTCATGCCAGACGCACGTGGTCATGCACGCTCAAGCCCTCATACTGCAAAGCTCTCATTCACCTCTGTTTGAGCCTCCAATCTCATTAGAATTCTTGCAGGAAACATGCAGTCCCTCAAGGCCCAAAGATGTGCAGAAATGCCATAATTCCTCCAGTCCTCAACATACAATTTATTCTCATCACCTTGTCCATGACCTTCCATTCATTTTCAGATTAGTTGCAGCTCCATCTTTTTCTCTTTCCCTCTCAACTTCTGGGGTAATAGCTTTTCTACTCCAAAATCTTCCCTGTAATTCCCAGCTGGACTCCAGTTTATGGGAGCAGGGCGCTTGTCTAGAGGTCAGACCTCAGTCACTAAGGTTTTGTTCTTAATTTACCTATGGATGAAGTGCTGAAAAACTGGGAAATTTTATTCAGAAGGCTAGAGCAGGAGTTCCAGGAGCACAGGGCAAACCCATTTCTTTGATGCTCTGCTGATACCAGGACCACAAAGAGCATTGGCTGCAGCTGCTTTGACTGGGAAGTTGCATCTTCTCCTTACTGGTGGTGCCCTTGACTTCCTTACCTCCTAGTTCAACAAGTCTCCAACAGGGGAAAATGCCTCTGGCCTGAGCATAAGTATCAGCTTGACTTGTTTTTAAGATCTCCTTCTCTTCTGCAAGCTCGATGCTGTTCCTCCTGTGTAGCTGGCTGCACTGTGAAAGCATATTTGTGTTATATTATCATACAGAGAGCTAATGGGATAGGTTAGAGAAGCACACAGAAACAAGGGTATGAGAGTCCTTAGTTTCCTGAAACACGTTTACTGCTGCTGCTGAGAGGACTGCCACGTTCCCCTGCAGAGCCTGTCCAAGCCTGCTAAATGCCATGCTGCTTTGGGAAGGGCATCAAACACTTTTTTACTACCAGTGGCCACTGAGTATGCTGGGTGCTCGATAACCTCAGGAAACAAAAAGATTTGGAAGCTTGTGAAAAATCTCTTCTGTCCATTTGCCTTCCTGGTTAGGGATGACATAATGCCATAGGTCACACCTCTCCCTGCCGTGGTGGGGAGGTGATTTCTCATGCCCATGATCAGCAGAGTTGCTAAGCTACATGCAGGAAGAACAAACTCAGACACTTGCTAAAGAAGGATGAACTGAAGAAGGATTCCCTGCTGGGCTCTGGTCCATGCTCACCTGTGCTTCCAAGGGGTCTGGTAGCTCATGTCATCACCACCTTGGTACTGATTCTTTTCAACCAAATTAGGGCAGGCAAATGGTTCCAAATCAGCAGCCCCAATAAAAGAAGCCATTTTGGCAATATGCTCTTGTTCTTTATCCTATAGTAATGAGCTGGTGAGGTCAGGGCCTCCCTCAGCTGGATGTTATCTCTCTCTATCAGATAGCTAGTGAGAGACAGGGCTGCCTGGATGAAATTATTCTCCTAGAAATGAATCTGGGGAAAAAGGGAAGTCTTAAGATACTCCCTTACAGACACAGATCTGAACATGCTGAATGGTTTCCCTGAACTCTCAGAAAAAGTTGGGGGTATGCCAGTAGGTGAATAAAGACCTTCTGAGGACGAATGTAGCACTCTCTTTTGCATCAGTAGTTCTGCCTCTTCTTTGTCTCTGTCTTTTGCAATATGTTAATGAAGCTAGAGGACAGCCCAGATCCACTGGCTCCCTGGTGTCATTGTGAAGAGCCCCACAACTGCTTTGATGGAGCTCTTTATGCTGCCAGCTCTTGTGCAGCACCACTGGAGCTCAAATCAGTAAGTGGAACATTCAGGACACTTTAAAGTAATTTTCATCTGGAAATACTGATTTATCAAAAACAAAACTCCATGTGGAACTAGTTACCCTTTTGGAAAATAGGCTTGTTTCTTACATTTTAAAGATTTTATGTGGGGTTTTTTTAATTGAAAAAGGATGATGTGGGTGTAGGAAGTTTTTTGTTGTTGTTTTTCATCTCATTTCACTATTTTTAAAGATAAAAATTCTTGTGAGGCTGAACGTGATATACATTCAATACACATCCTGAAAATCACCAGATGGATGTCATCTGGGAACAATGTCACCATCATTTCTTACCAAAGTTAGATATCACTCAGAATTTCACAGGGTAGGTATTTAGGTACATGTTGCTGCTGAGAGGAATGCAGATATTAAAGATGAGACTCATTTTCCCTTCTCAGCCATGGTTCCTCAGTTGTCCTCATCCCCTACTTAATGTTTCCTTGCATAGCAGTCAAGCCAATCACACATCTAGAACTTGAGAATTCAGCTGTCACTTCCCCATTTCTCCACAATATTCCCTGAATTCTGACACTCCATCCTTGAGTTCCACCAGAAATAAAGCTTCATTTAATGTTGTCTAGAAAAGTAAATAATTAAACAAACATACAAATTAATCAACTCCAAAAATTCACACCTACTTTATCACACGTGTGCTTGAGGTTTAAAAGTACATTTCCTTATAAACCTGAGCTAACAGAATGAATATTGTATGGCTGGAGCATGCTCCACTCGACAGGGGAGAGATTCTTGTTTTCTTCTCTGTATTCCTTCAAGTATTTATGAATTCTCAGGATATTTTTCATGGGCTGCACCTTGTTTTTCCTCTTTTTTCCTCTGTAGAGTTTGGTGTTATTAGTATTATTATTTTGCTGTCTTCTTTATCAGGTTTATATAATGCAATTGCAAGTGAAACATTCAATAGGTAGGAAATGAGAGCCTGAGTACTTCCACTGTATTTCTTTACAACACATTATATTAGCTGATGTAGATGACGGGCTCCAAGAAGGGACTGTAAGGCTGGATGTAACTCCCAGCCCTGCTGCTGGGTGGTTTCAGCAATTTTTCCTGTCTTAGTTCCCTCCCCAGGAAATGCAGACTATAACACCCCTCATCACTATCCAGCACTCTACTATCAAGTGATGAAAAAGTCTGTGTAAGACTCATGTAATCAAAGAGGAAGCAAGGTGAGAGTGAAAAAGAGAGAAGTCACAATAGATTACAGAGGAGATGAAGCAATTTAATCCCACTCTTCCTCAGGTTCAGTATGTTTCAAGGGAAATATAAGATCTGACAACATGCAGACTTCATGCATAAAAATAATACAAAACCATCTTTCCACTGCAGTATCCTACTTTGGATTATATGCACTGATACAGTGGTTAAAAAATCACTTTTCACTGCTAACAATGGCAGTTTGCTTTGTTCTTGTACTTGACCTGGTTTAGATACTTATGCCAGAGCACATATATTTTCAAGGTTTGTCTCGCCTTGGTTTGTACTCATCTATTTCTTTCCTTCAAATCCAGTACCACTGAGGGGAAAAAAAGAGTCTGTGAGTGCAGCTACTGAAGCTGCATAAATCTTCTGAGGCGTGGGCTCGGAAGAGACAGACACAAGGCATTGTGGTTTGGCACCAATAAGAGAAGAGAGAGAAATTTCTACTCAAACGGACTTCTAGTCCTTGACTTCTTTCAGGCAAGGTGTACACGTGAAACACCATTATTCCTTTCCCTGGTTAAAAATCCAATAAATTGGGAATAATAATGAATCTATTTATTAAAATCCCTTGTGGAAAATACAGTAATCATCAAGCTTCTCTGATGCTTGACCACACAGAGAGTGTTTTGACCTTTGAATCAATGATGAATGTGAAAGACTAGGAAAGAAAAAAAGGCTTTTTTGTGCTTCATAAGATATTTGCTCCTTCATTCATTCATTTCAATTGCATTTGCAGATAGGAGACCTGAGGTGTAAAAAAGTTGCTTTTGACTCATAGCCTGGGACTCATAGCACAAAATTTGCTGAAGGAAATGTTTTTGCCCTCCCTTGCATCCATTGTACCCAAAGTGGTCCTCACAGGGAAGAGACAGCTGAGAGGGTGATCTGGGATGGAAGAGAAAAGGCCAGTGGGACCCTGCTTTTCACCTTGGCTCAGGCCCTTCTCATGGGAATCGGGCACTCACAGGCTGCTGTGCACTTGTAGTGTCAGGGGGAGCATACAAAGTACATCACCTCTGCTGCCTTCTTCCCCAGCCTGAACCAAGCTGGAGGGGCTTCGTAGTGTTTTCTGACAGGTCTCTGTCCATCTCCAGTGTTGAGAAGGGTTCATCCCCAGAGACTGTACTGTCTTTCATGTGCTGCACTTGTCAGGCCCCATTCTTTGCTGGCAAGGAGACTCTAGCAGCAATGAGAGGAGAGGTCATCGAGAACTTGCAGCATGGCCGGGCAAAACTAACCAAGCAGCCAAGAAAAGTGAGATTCCCTGATGTTGTTTTTTGTGATGTTATCACTGCTACCTCAGATTCCACGGAGTTGTAGTTTTTGGAATCAAGATAAAATGGTCAGCTCCCCTGTGCCCACTCCAACATGCTTTTCCCCTTTTCTCTGCATCGGTTACCAAGCACAGCACCCTTCACAGTCAGTCACAGCAGGGATCAGAGGGGTTTTAACTCATCAGAGAACCACACAAGCAAGCTGGTAAGTTCTGCTGACAGCTGCCTGCATTGCCTCATTGCCACATCCCTCATCTGTTCCCTGCTCATACCCATCTGGTGCTTGTCTACCTGCAGAGAATTTGGTGGGTTTTAGTGATCCCTTGGCTGCTTGGCTCACACAGGATTTGCTTTCCCTCACCTCTACTATAACCACATGACCTCTCTCTGGTGGTTTGGACCAATTTCTGTATTTTGCTTTATTCCTCATGCACAAGCCTTCTGGTAGAGGCATGTTCTTTTATGAATGCATCTATTTGGAGGACAAAGATACTGCCCTCCTTTAACCTCTCTGTTGCTAAATTTTCTGCTTGATGAGGGAACCACTGCACATGCTGAGTACCTTAGCTGACATTAGGAGTTGATGAAATGGTTTTTCTGATGGTTTGAGGTGTCCCTGCAAACTTCTATTCTCTTCTTTTGTCTGTGTGTGGAAAGTTCAAAGGTAGGTTCACTTACCTGGGAAAACTTACGAAAGAAAGAGAAAGACGTTATTCATTCCTTCTGGCTTCATTTGTCACTTTCTCTCCTTTCTGTGGTTCGCAGCAGAAAAGGCCACACAAGCTGGTCTGGAGAGTCACTGCCCTTCACTTCTATTAAGACATTAAACCAATAATTAGGTTGTCTACTGAAAATGCAGAGAGAAGAATAAATGATTTATGAAGTGCTTGGCATAGTAACTTGTATTGCCTGGAATGAATCAGTCTTTTCAAATAGTCACTGAGGAATTATCCCCTTTCTCTTCTTCCTGCCTCCAAATACAAATTGCAAAAGCCCAGACCAGTCCGGGGGCTTTATCAGTGTCTGCTGGCAGACAGAATAAGAGTAGGAGGTCTCAGCTAGTCTGCACCAGGTGATGCAGCACGGCACAGAGAGCCAGCTCTGGCTGTGGCCGCCTGGCAGTGCTCTGTTGAATTCCGTGTTGAATGAAGTCTGCAGAACCCACACGTCAGCCAAAACATTGTACAGCCACTGCATTTGGGCACAAGCCACACTGCACCATGTCCTAGAGCTGAGTGCTGCCTGCAGTCAGCCAGGGCTTCTCATGACTTGTTTTTTAGCTCCCATGTTATCCAAATATCCCATTAAACACCACAACTGTCCCCATTCATCAAGCTGTGACTAAGTTTCCATTCATGACCCACTTCTACCAGGACCCTATAAATAAACAGGCATAAAAACATCCCAGCCTGACGTAAATTACAGTGTCTCATATTTTATGACTTATTACATGAGAGGATTCATGTCACTCAGACCATTCCATCTCAGGGCCAAAAGTGTTCAAAGTACTTTTTGCTTAGCTTCTGGAATAGGTCCAAATCTCACAGCTGTTTCCACATTGTTGAAGCTCTATGCCTACAAACAGCATTCATGGTTTTTTTTACCTGACAATAGATGGTGCTCTTTCTATAATTATCTGTCTCCACAGTCCCTGCATATACCTTTTTTTTTATTTAGAAGAAACATAACAGATTATCCTTGGGTTTGGTTATTACAAGATTCCAAGCAGCAAAGGTAATAAATAACCACCTGCAAACAAACCTGTGGCACAGATAAACTCTCTGTTATGGCTGGTCTTCCACAAGGACTCAGAATAGATCCTCAAATCTTGAGTGCTCAGGTGATGAGGGGCATTTAAATAGACAGATAAATAGATGGAACAAGTTACAAAAATAATAAGCAATGATCCAAATCTCTTCCCTAGCCTGCACAAAACAAAACTCCCACTAACTCAGAAAAGATTTGCCATGGTATTTTCTTCATTCTGTGTTTGAATAAAAAGGAGGGAGATGCTAAACAGCATCAAGCTTTGTTTTTTCCTGTATTCATTTTAACTCTTTGCAAAGTACAGAAAAGGGTTCTGTTTTTTCCAAGACTTACAGAAGTCACAGTTGTAACTAAAATCCAAGACAACCATATTTCCCAGTCAAGTTTAGAGGAGGGAAAATCATAAAATACCTTAAAATTTACTCCTCAAATAAAGCATAGCGATCAGCATCTAGAATAGTTTAGTAACTGCAAAGCTGTAATTTTTGGACATGATTTCCTCCCATTCTTGTTATTTGTGCCCAAATGAAAGTCTTCAGCCTGACATCCACCTTCAAATCTTTTCTATTCACACAGATTGCATAATGTGTCTAATTTTTGTTCTAAATTGATTTTAAATTGAATGTCAGCTTGGAGGTCCTGTTCCTCAGGCTCTTTAGAGACTGAACAAGAGTCTTTGGAGGCTGACTAAGCAGCATCTCAGCCCTTTTCCCCAGTGCATTTGAGCCCTCCAAATGTAATCCTCGAAACCATCCTCGGTGCTTGCAGCACTGAAGCTCTCCAGATGATACTTGCTCTCCTTTGCAAGCAGAGCAGAAACACATGGTTTGTGTCTTCCTGAGGGATGCGTATGGCTGCCCTACATCAGACAATGAGGTAAATACCAGTGCTGACCCACTGCTCTCTTATCCTTCACCCCGTGCTTTCAGCCCTCCTGCTGCGTCTAGGGAGGGCTTGGTGGTGTCTCATCCAATGATCTCAAGTCTACCAGAGCTACACAGGAGCTCCTACCACCGATGGCTACTCATGCATCTCCAGTGCTTAAATTAGGAGCAGAGCCTTGCTAAAGTGGTGCTTCTGGTGAGTGAGGAAAGGGGGACTTCTCAGGGGGAGGTCATGCAACGTGAGCCAGGAACTTTGAGTTCTTTCTTCTTCCTTCTTCATCTTTTTGCTGGCAGGTTCTTCTAGTCTGTTAGACTTAGGGGCTTTGCTGGTGTTTCTTCTCTCCTGCTGTGTTTCCTCTCACTCAGATAAATATACCGTCTCCTCTTGCATCTTTCGCCCACGCACTTCATCAATATGTAAAAAATACAAGAGGAGAATACTGTGTTAAAAAGGGTAATTTGTGAAAATATTAATCTGTCTAATTATCTTTTTGGTCAGTAATAGAAATATGACCAATTCCTAAGAAAAATCGTAAGGTTAACAATATTTAGATAAACACATTATCTATAAACTGAAGGAAAAAAACCCTGTTTCTTTCATAGAAATTATTAACATTTCTGACTGTTGGTGTTAGAACTTGATGAGAAACAAACCAAAATGTTGAAGTGAATTCTAGGCTAATTAACGCTTCAGGCTGGAGAAAACAAAAATATTTTAGAGCTTTGAAGCTTTTTACTCTTATATTATTAGTGGATAAATAAAGAAATAAGTTAAAATTACAATCAGAATGACATAATAATCATTCTAGCTTTATCAAAAGCTTAAATTCTGATGAAGACGGATTTTTGAGTGTCAGGCTAACATTCTACTGACAAATGCTCAGTTAACCTTTAACATCCATCAGCACTGAGTGTACTGAAAGGAAGAGAATATCATGCAGGTGACTTAGAAATGATATTCCTTCTTACTGTGTTAACAATATGTCCATTGTTTCAAACACTCCTCATTTTCAGAATATAGACACCTTCATGTACAATCTAGACTGCAAAGACCAAATCCTGTTTTCATTTATGTTCCTGTAAACCATTAATTCCTCTGCTGAAGGCTGTGGAATTATTAAATTTATGCCACTATCATTAAGAACAGATGCTGCCCTGTGATCCCTAATGCCCTATGTACCCTAATGTATCATAATGGGTAACCACTGAGGAGTATTTCTGAAGAAGGCACACAATAACATTTCAGTGGAGGACACAGAGGTACTCAAATAAAGCAACCGTGAAATCAAATGACCTTTCAATCTGTTTATGAGAGACTTTGTCATCTCTGCTTTGAGACAGATGGAACAACAAGTGAGAGATCTTAATCTATATCCCAGAGAGTCTTCGCTTCACTGAAATCCAAAAATACACACAGGCTCCTCAGCTGTCGTGGTCCTGTTTGTTTTCCCTCTACAGGTTTGAGCACTTGAGGAGCTTATGCCTTTTGCGTGCTCAGGGTGGGCTCTCATCAGCCCTTCCCCAGAGAAGGATTCATCTGTAATATACTACAAGCAGTCCTTGAGCAAAGATATAAAATGGATAAGGATTAGCACGATAAAAAAGAAGTTTCATTTTTTTTCCTGTTGTACTGCAAATAAAGCTCATCACTGGTTTACATGCTTGGCTGCTTGCCTTAATACAGTAAAATCCCACCAGCATTTATGGAGTGGAAACTTTGAGCCTTTGGAGCCTCTGACAAGATAGATCCTGTATGGGAGGTCCAGTGAGAGGTTAGGTGACACAGAGACCTCAGTCTCTCATTAATGCCTCACCTTGGGCCAGGCAGGAGGAAAGCCTGAGCTCTATTTGGGCTCAAATGGACTCAGAAACTTCACCAAGGCAAGACCTAAGTGCATGCCCTCTGGTCCCTGGTCATGATGTCCCTCTGTGTATTCTTAAGGTGTGGGACACATGACATGGTGTGTGCTGGTTTGGCTGACAGAGAAAAGCATTGGCAGAGATGCCCACCGGACATCCTCGGGCATCTTGCTGCCTCCCGGAAGGAGGGAGCTGAATGTTGGTGTATGCCAGTCGGGCACCTGGTGTAACACCACTGAAGCCAAGGGAGCCAGACTTCTGGAGAGCACAAGCTGGCACAGATCCACTGAAACAAGTGGAGCCACCATAAATTCTGGTATCAGCCTATAATTTGTCTACCGTCAGCTTTCCCTGAGTTTGACTCAAATAACTGCTCCAGAGAAGAAATTACCATTTTCCAGTCCTTACAGCTATCCAGTCTTCAGTTATGGATTTCAGTTTCTTCTTGCAGGGTGCAGTTCAGCCCTGCACATATCTCACAGCAATCATGCGCATCAGAAATTCTGCTTAATCCAAGAAAGGGCCCTAAAGCAGAGGGCAAAGAAGAGGATCACGTGCTGAAAGGATTCAATTAAAGCTTTAATGACAAATACACTAGGTTGAAGAGGGATGGAAGAAAGAAAGCTGCTCATAGGATTTTTAGTTTAGAGGATTTTTGAAAATGATCTACTGTTAGTGTTTTCTCATCTGTGTAAGGTGCCTCACTATTGGCATGCATGCCATGCAATACTGGGTGGTTAGCACACTGTACAAGTGGCATACCATGGAAAATGCTCTATAACAAAAAGTGTCACACTAGTGTAGGAATACTAAATGCCTTCTCACGCTTCAGCATCGAATCCTCTCATTTCTGTTGCTGCTAAGACTACAGAAAGAGATATGCTAAAGTGAGTATGAAAACTTACAAGCACCACATCTATGGCTTTGTTTGGTTCAGTCTTAGAAGGGTCAGGCATTTTCACTGGCTTGAAAAAATATTTCATCAACTGAAGGGGCTTCCTAGTACAATTTTTAACTGAGTCTCAGTCTAGATGTTCCTGTGCTCAGATTCATTAAGCCTTTGTGCTTGGCAATATCAGCAGATTCAGGGAATATAATTCTTGTCCATAAATAGCTTTGTGCTTGCTTTGCATAGGAAACAGTTAAAAGGAATGGTTTTTAAAGAGAAAAGTGTTCCATTTAATAATTGATTTTTTTTCACATCAAAAACACTGGCTAGCATGGTGAGTCACCACTAACAGCAACAGTGACTTGCATTTCAAAGAGCTGCCATGGAAAAAAAACCTGGAGAGTTAACCTAGTAATAAAAGTTTCACAGCTCATGCAGCTTTAATTATTCACCGGGACACAAAATCGTAACCATAAATTATAATGCTATGAATGATTGAGGGTTTCTAACAGGCACAAAGCAAAAAGAAACACTTTGCAAGGCCAAACCATTGTTGAACTAATTAAATGTCTTTGAAAAGGTCCTAATATCTCACTCTGAATTCTCTTATCTCTGCAGGTGTCATTGCAAGTTAGCATTAGCTGCCAAAACTGGTCATGCTTGAGCTGATGTTCATCTCTGTTGCTTGTTGCTCAAAGCAAGCCCAAGGAAGCTCTTTTGGGCAGAAGATGCTTTCCCTGGGCAGGAACAGGAGAGAGAACTCAGGTCAACACAACCTCCAAGTGACCCTTAATGGTACAAAGGTCTGCCTCAAGCTGGCATGAAACTTCTTGAAGACAGAGGCTTATTGTTATTCTGCCTACTAAAGCAGAAAAAGGACTCATCTCAAGAAAAGAGTGAATTTGCTCCATAGGACTCTCAAGGGAGTCTGACGAGACCTAGTCTTCTGCCACTATGGATTTTATGCTTCACACAGAGGTGGAAGTTGGTCTTGGAGAAGAAGCGAAAACTTCTTCCCGCTATTAAACTGGAACAACACTCACATGGCTGCCTGAGAAAAGAATTCCTACCTTCAAGTCACTCAGGTAAAAAATCCCTTAGACTTAAGAATCTAGGAGCTGGCAGGAAACAGACATCGCACTGTATGTTAGAAAGAAAAAAACCCTAAACAAATAATGAACAAGGCATAGGTTATATGTAATAGTTTCCAGTGTTTGAGACTCAGAAACACTAGGAATATTACAGGAAAAAGGAGCGTAAGACACTTTCTCCTTGGGAATCTTAGCTCTGAGATGGTCCCTGAAAATATATAATAATATGGAAAACTGGTCCTAAAGACACTGAGGTGAAATTTAGTCCTATTGGATATGTCTTTTAGCAATTTTAGTGTTGAATAACGCCTGTTCTTTTGATGATTGCTGTATTGTATTGCTGTATTTTAAAACTTTACTGCTTGCCCTCGTAATTTTGAATGATATCCCATTTTATTTGAAATAAAGAAGATCTGTTGCCAGCTTCTGTGTCTGTGGCAAATGACTGTGACATCAAAATCCACATAAAACCTTGGGAAAGTAATTTAAAGACCAAGGGGTTTGTTTTATCATAAGGTTTTGGGTCCTGACTGAGAACTTAGTTATGGCAATACAGAGACAGGTTTTCCAAGGGGAATTGGTGCTTAGCAGAAGCCTTCAGCTGAAAGCTTAAGCTTTACCTGTGGCCATGAATGTTTAAATTTTAAGCCTTTACCCCTTAATGGCATTTAAACCCTGAAGCCAGATGTCTGTGTTCACTGTACAGTCCCTGGAGAGGGATAGGTCATATCAATCCCTGGAGATGAGGCACACTGGGAGAGCCCACAGCAGTGCCTACCTCCCAAATGAGACCTGCACAACCTGTTGGCAGTCGAGCTGGTAGCTGGGAACTGCACTTGAGTTAATAAACCCTGCTTCTTCATCAGAGAGAAATAGCAGTGCCCCTGAACATGAAATGGGTGCAACTTGCTAGCAAGTGATGATAGCATGACCAGAATTTCCTATGATCATGACTTGATCAGAGCCTTGAGATGGAGATGTTTATTTTATGAGTTCCACAAAGCAGAGCAAAAAGCTTTAAATTAAAAAAAAATTAAATAATTTTAAAACCAAACAAAAAACCCCAAATAACCCCACATTAAAGTAAAGACTACAATCTGTTGCTCTGTGAACAGAAAAAAGTGTCAAAATCAATATAAACAGAAATAGAAGGAAGGGGCTTATAAACTGACCCTGCCAAGCCCACTGCTTCCCTCCATCCTCCTTTGGTTTCAGTCATTCTGTGACTTTACCAGCTGGAGAAAACTGTGTATAGCCCTGTTTTGGTTCCTGTCAGCCTGATGCTGGGATCTGCCAAGGAGATTTTGATGTCCAGACAGTGACAGTTTAGGCAAGAGACAGGCATCTAGCAAAAGATGAAAGAAAACCTAAAAACATTAAGTAACCTGAAGTATTCATGCTATTGTGACAGTTTCAACACATTGTGCCTTTGGAGAGACATGAGGTCCTTTGCTGTTTCAGAGGCTGGTGAATGTGCTTGTGGGTAGGTCTCCATCCTCCCAGCCATTTGAAGCTAATGCAAAAGATAAATTGTTGTTATCTTAAAAAGAACAATACCATAAATAAATAATCAAACAAAACCTGAGATGGGTTCTAAATCTGAACATGCAGCATTTTTTGGATATCTAAGCACATTTATACCATGTTGGGAAAGTTCGTTCATCAAAAACTGCTTTGATTGAAATTTTAGTATCTAATAAACAGCCTGACCCACAGCTCTGTTCTTTAATAAAACAGATGGAGACTGTTTTGAGTGTCAGCACTTTGACATTTGTGATTGTGACATCAGGAATAATGTGTCCCTCTTGTTTGCAAGCCCAGTTGCCAGTGGGGCAGGGGCTGAGAAGCTGAGCCCCACGGCTTGGAGAGGTCTGACCCGCACTGGTGCTGAGAAGTCCTCTGTCTGTGTGCAAATATGACAAACCTGAAATTACATTTCTTACATGTTTTAGGCATGTTATAGGCATGGTGATCTCAGATAAAGTAGAGTCAATAATTTGCGGAGATGATGAAATAGGCCTGGTGGTAGGAAAACAGGATTTTTGGGAAGTAGAGGTTTTTTCCTATGGCGGATGTGTGGAATGGCTGCAGACTGATGAGCAGTTGTCCCAGAGCATCATAGTGGGTAGAAGCTGTGCTGCTGAGGAGCTGAGGGAGAATGGAGAATCCTGGCACAGGATACTGGGGCTGTGCAGGTGAGGACCTCGATGTGACCTAGGCAACTGTTTGAGATGAAGTCCTGGGGGAAAACAGTAGAGTTTATGGAGCATCAGCCTTGTGTGTGTGGGATAGATGTCCCAGGGCAGTTTGTGATAGCAGCGTTTGTACGTGTGGTGTTTGGAGGGTAATCCATGAGGGCCACAAACAGCAGCAGGAGCACGGTGTGTGTGCCAGGGCCATGGGCACTGGCTCAGGCTCCGGCAGAGAATAGGCCTGGTTTAAGGTTGTATGGGGCAGTTGGTGTGGGTAATCACTACAGCAGGAGTCAGCTGTGGTCCTGGGGTCTTGCAGAGAGCGGAGAGATTCAGGGTCAGCGGAGCTACTTAAGCAGGATGATGTAAGCCATATCTGAGAGCTAGGATATTTCCCTGTCAAGGATGTGAGGGCTGATCTGGATCTGCATGATAAAACCTTGTGTTTTCAGCTGTATCATTCTTTTATTCAGGAAGAGGGGAAGCAGCATACCAAACTTCATTCCCTTTCATCCTGTGTCTGTTAAAGATTCTGCCATTCTTGCTCTGTAAATTCCAGGATGGTCTCTAACTCCTTGCTGACAGCCAAAAATTTATCTGCTGAATCAAGGCTTCTGCACTGAGATTTCCTTCCAGGAAAGCAAGGAAACAACATGACTTCTCTCACTGAAATGGCCTGCCATTCTGAGCAGCTGATTGGAAAGGAAATATCAAGACAGAGAGCTGCTTTGTCCAGAGCTGGATAGGAGAGGCTGAGAAAGTAAATCCCCCGCAAAGACTCTCTTCCCCAGTCTTGTTCTTGCAATGGCTTTGTTCCAGTATCTTCCTGTAATATAATACAGACAATGAAAGCAGGCAGACTAAAAGGACTCCTTTAATATGCTACTCCAAGGACCCCCAGGGTGTAGTACAGATAGTGCTAGTGTGGCACATTACTTGCAGCTGCTGTTGGAGATTCTGACTTCTTTATACCATAAGAAGTTTGTGTCAGCTCTACTGAACTGGATGGCAATATGGCACGGACTAATGCTGGCATCTGCTGCTCCTTCCACTTCTCAGACCCCATACTCAAAGGGGCAGGTTCTAGGGAGCTGTGAATCAGGGCAGAACAAGGGACAGAGAAGCAGGAAAATCAGAACAGCTTTAGGAGATGGGACATTGGTCTCTGGATGTGCTGGTACCTAGAGTGTTGGGTGAAAGGACTGGGATGATAAGAATGCAGGAAGTCCTCCACTGCTGGTAAGAGTATGAGAAAGCCTGCTTCAGTACTTGAATTAGTCAATCTCTTTCCCACTCCCTCTTTTTCACAGTGATTCCGTTCCCTTCTTGCAGCCTTTCTGTCACAGCCTTTCCACTCAGGTGAAAGAAGAAGAAAGATTTTCCTCTTAAAATTCAGCAGAGGTGTCAAGGCTTAGCTCCTGGCAGAATAAAAAGTGCCAGACAGTGGCAGGGCAAACATGTTAAAGAAATCTTATTGTTTCTGAAACTGTAAAAGTTCTATAGATAGCTCTGTATAGAGAGGGCTAAATAGTATGGCCAGGAAAGGCACCAAAAAGGCTGTACCACAGCAGTGCATGAACATCACTGCCTGATGCTGGATGGAGACAGACAAGCCACCTATGCGCTTCAGTCCTGCTGTTTCCATTTTCCTGAGCTCATGAGGCTGAGGGCTGAGCTTTGAGGGATTCTTCTGACCCTGCTGCTTCTCTGTCACTCCACTCCTGGGCTTCAGGGAACCATAAAGATGAATATCATACAGTTCTCAGGAAGCACTCACTGCCATGATCCTCTGTGCTAATGCCCTCTTCATTGCCCCTCAGACAGCCTACAGTGCTTGTTACTAGCTCTTTCTCTTCTGTAGAGTGCGAAAGGGTAGCACTTACCTGACACTCTAACAGATGACTTTTTATCTGCTCTCAGCAGAACAAACTTGGGCTTGGGGTTTCCTGAAGGAAGAGAGCTCTGTGTTGCAGCAGGTAAAGAGGCACAGAACCAGGATAAAAACTCCTCATCACCCTGTTGAGCGAAAAACGGATAAATAAAATAATAATTTGATTCCCATCTTTCTCAGCATCTGAAGGGCTTTAATGAAGTCAGGAGACTTTGAGTGATCCACAGTGATAGCTGTGGGTCTATTCCAAATTCCCTTATATAAAGGGAATACATAAAGGGAATATATAAGGGGAATAATGTGCTTCTCATAAAGAGAAGAACATCCTGACAAAGAAACTGTACATAGTGCTATTGTAATCTCTTTTGCATCCTCTTGCTTGCATCATAGGACCGCATCCCTCTTTATGCTGGGGAAATGGTATAGGAGGTCAAGAAATGAGTGGACCCGACTCCCATTTCCTTTGCGTGCCAAGGGTGTGCGTGACTCTGCAAGGACTCCCAGGATTTATCACCGGAAGACTTCATCTCTTCCACAATGTTTTAAATGTTTTAAACCTTCTGCATCTTGGATGATGTTTTCAATAAAACTCCCATCTCCAGGAACAGCTCTGCAGGGCCCTGCCTACCTCCTTGCTCTGAGTCTGGTGACCTCAGGCCTGAGTCACTTCTTGTGGCTGGCAGAGATCACAATGTCTGGGACCTGGGACAGTGGATGAGAGGCTTAGGCTTGAGCTGCATATCATGGAACTTATGGAATACATCTAAATATATGAGAGATTAATGAGGAGCAAAGCTCACTGTTTCTTCAATAGATTCGCTCTTCTGTTACTGAAACCAAATTTCAGCCTCCCAGATTCAGAGGCTTAAAAGTGGAGTGAATTTATGTGGTGTGCAAGTGGCATGATGTTGGCACATACATCCTGTTGAGCCCTCCCCTTCTGAGGATTTTAGGTGGAATGAGGGAGAAGGCTTTTTTATATTCCTCTTAACTTGAAGCATCAGTTCTTGCTATTATGCTTTCTTAAACAAAACAAAACTAAGTCAGTTAAAATTTTTTACAGTGTTTTTTTCATGAGGAAAAGGTTTATGAGACTGGGATGAGTGCACTCAGGTTATGTGCATCTGATACCCAGTCTGGGGAGAGTCCACTTCCCTCTTTCCCCCTTGTTATCTGTTGGGAAATGGTTTGGTACTAAACGCTCCCCAAATGAGTGATCCCAGTGTCTCCAGTTTGAGTCCATTACCTTAATGGTAGTTATTCATCAGTAATGAACCATGCAGTTAACGTGCTGGAGACAGCATGGCTAATTGAAGATGAGGCAAGAGGTTCTTTTAATATTATTTTTCCACCATTTGCTTTCAATACCTCTTTGCTCCTCAGTGAGATCTGATGGAAGTTTTAATTACCTCTGAGAACAATAACTATATAAAAGCCCTACCTCTTTGTCTGAAGCAGTTTGCCTAGAGATGAGCGATGTTGTATGTTCAGGTCTCAGAAGGAAGCTGAATTTGACAGGGATGGTAAATCCTTTTTACCCGCTGAAACCTTGGAGTAGTAAATTTTTAAAACTATTTCCATTCTGGCCAATCTGTCTTACCTTTCTGTCTCTTGTAAAGTATTTCTTCACCTGTTATCTGTCTGCCACACACAGAACAGTGTAAGTGGAAATATTAATATCCCTATGAAATATTCTTTGCCCTAACTCTCTCATCACATTTTGGGTACAGATATTTCTTCCTTCCTTCATTAGCTCACCTTTCATGTTTCTCATGTTTCTGGCACAGGTTATAAGTCTTTTAGAGGTTGTAAGTCTTTAGGCAGATGATGCTGGGGACAGACCACAGAGAAAAGCTGAACCCAGACCTTTCTGTTCAGCCCAGTCTCTCCCACAGCCTAGATGTCACAGTAGTGGGTGCATTAGGAATATAATGAGTGAACTGAACAAATGGCACACAGTTGTTGCTACAATGGCACTACAATTTATTTCACAGTATTATGAAAAACTCTTCTCGAGCATAGAGAAAACTTTTCTTGGGGAGGGCTGGTGATAGAAATTAATAATTGAGAAATATATGTTATGTGGAAACTTGCAAATTGTTTCCATTATAAAGAGTTTTGGATTTGTTTTTGTTATATTTAGAGTGCACTGCAATTTTTTAATAAATGTTGTAGAGATTCTTTGTGTTGCATTTACCAAAAATTAAAAAAGAGTCTAGCAAGAATTATGAAAGAACCAAGAAATAAAAATCCTTGATGATAATTTCAGTAACAATTCTGACAGTGCACTAAGAATGTCATCCAACACTTCATAAGAAATAGACAGTCTAATATCATATTTGCTTTTCAGGGTGCTTAAATAAAAAAAGCCATTTACCAATGAAAAGCTTTTGCCTTCGCAAAAATTCTAATTAGTTCTGCTATATGTTTGAGAACTGGCTTGGATTAAAAAGCAGAATGACTTGTCCTCCCACCCTAAGCTTGACAGAGCTTATGTAAGTTCAGAAAAGAGTTTAAAAAAGCATTTTTTTCCACTGGTTTTTGTCCTTTTTTAGCCTTTGCATTCCTATCTAGAAGGACACTTGGCTCTGTATCTTACAATTTCCAGCTTCACCCAAGATGCCACAAATCTCAAGATGGATGTTATCCTCAGAAGACCTGTAGCCCATGCCTTGGCTTTTCAATTGCTATAACTCCTCAGCTGCCTGGAGGGCTTAGGTGGTCCCATTCCATTGAAAATTAATGGGAGCTGAGTCTTCAAGTCCCTTAAGTGGATTTGAAACTTGCAGCCAGGAGAAGCAGAAGAGAAGCATCCCAGCTTAAATATCAGGCTAAAGTTGCTTTTGCTTCACCAGCACTGTCATGGCCCTACTGATGCTGCTGCATGAAAGTTCTGCTGATCTCCTCACTCCTTTTCTGTATATGTTATGCTAAAGTATAGCTACAGAGAAATAAAGCTCTTTGCTGGCCTCTTGCAGGCAGCAGGGAAGTTTCTATGGAGACAAAAGAGGATGCAGAGGATTTATGCCGTTGGCAGCTGGGAAGGACCAGCCTCACTGACAGGTCTCAGCTCTTACCTGCCGTCACACTTATGGATGCTGAGCAGCAATGCTGCATGGTCAAACGTGGGGCTCCGGGCTGTGCCTTGCTCAGTGAACTCACCCCTGTGTTGCCCCCTCAGCTATAATTTCAGAGTCAAGTGGAATGACTCCAGGAGCTGGGAGTTCTTATTAATGAACAAGGATCACTGCCAATCCAAAAGCCATCATCAAAAGGGGCAAAGTCTCAAGTTCAGAGGTGAGAGCACGGCAAAGAGTTCCAGCTAATCTCTGGGGTTACAGAGAGATGGTTCAGTCACAAACATATATTTGGCCAATTCAAAATCTTTTGGACAGAGCATTTTTCTCTTTGTCATGGATAGTTGCTCTGATGGGGCCATGGAACACAGACAGCCATGCCTGTTCAGCTGCCCTTGAGGTGGGAAGCTAGCCTCCAGGCACAGAGAGAGCTGGTGAAGGATATCTTTGCAACAGCTCTTCTTGGTTTATCTCCAAATAAACTTGCTTGCAAAAATGTCCCCCTCTTGAAGCATGCTGCGCTGTTGAATTTTCATGTGATTTTGGTGCAGTGCTTTCAGGGAGAATCAGGGAAATAAACAGCCTGTTGAGCAGGCAGAAACAGAGGGGCTTTTTTTTCTTTGGGTAGACAACAACGGCAAACTTAAAATTCCTTCCCAGAACCACATCGAAGTCTCTCTATCCCACTGTGCTGATGCCAGGCCCTAATGGGTATGTGGAGAACCTGCACAAGAAACATACACAGACAAAGGGTTATATCCTGAACACCCACCTGGCTGAGAACTGTTCTGGGCGCTGCGAGCCAGAAACACCATGTTTTGACCTTTCCCACTCTTCCACTGCTGGCTGTGACTGGCTCTGGCAGTAATGTGGCGAGTGACTTCAAGTGAATGCTGAGTTTTAGAGCAGGAATCAAAGGGTGACACTTTATCTGAGCTGTGGATGGGAGTAAGCAGGTAGTCAAAAAGTGTTCAAGCCAGAATTCTGCATAAGGCCGAAAAGAAGGCTCAGTGAACCCTTCTGCAGTGAAAGAGAATCATGAACAGTCTGTGATGGGAAATGCAGTTTGACCCCTCAGCCAAAGAAGGGTTTTTCCCAGCAGCTAAAGGGGAGTCATTTTGTGCAGAGGGCCTCAGTTTACCAAGGTATGAATATGAGGTTTTTCACCACCATTTGATACTTTCAGAAGGACTTCTAAAATAGTTGAAAAAACATTTGTCAGGTCTCTGCACCCCCACTTCTCTGAAGCAGCAGAGTGTGACCAAAGACCAGAGCAATCTCTATGTGTTCCTGTACTTGAGCTATCACTGCGGAGAATCAGGACAGTTTTCCTTAAAAGTATTCTGCCGTGTTGGACAAATAACCGTCACTTGGTTAATTCAGTGTGACATGTGTCTGCTCCCTTCCCAATTATCATGTCATATTGTGGCAAGTTTATGAGCCAAAGGAGTCTGTCAGTATCCAGGGTCCTGTGGGGCCAGCAGGCATGAGAGATGACCCGTTATCTCTGAGCCTCATTGCTTGAAGGTGCTGAACTTTGGCATTACTTTGACTTAATGTAGGAACACCCCTACAGCTGTCACCGTCTCTTTTCTTCCCAGCCGAGTTCCATGTGGGGCACTTATGGTTTTTTTTACCTTAAATGACATGAAATACAAGAGTGAGGTTTTTCTGAGGACCGACAGCTCATCCTTCAGAGGCGTGTTTGCTTCATTCTAGGCTGATCCAAAGAGGGGAGGGGAGAAAGGAAGAGTTTAGAGGATGGAAGTGGGGGTAGCACTTTATAGACACGTAGAGGAGCATGATGGGGAGCAGGGAATGATTGACAGGGAAAACAGGGCAATGGTAATCACAGGGGCAGGGAGGGGACTTTAGAACAGCAAAACAGTTGTAAACCATGTCTGAGTCAGTGTGGGAGATGAGGGGTGTAGGTGGTGGCAGAGTTTGACAAAAGCAGAGAAAAGAGAATTGTGCCAACCTGTCCTAGAAGGGCAGCAGCAAGACCCCTATGAGTTACAAGCTGTAGGGAAGGGAAGACTCCGTGGCTTGGTGCTTTCTATGATCTGCTGATCTTTTGACACAGAATGTGAGTTGAAAGTGAGTCACTTCATTGTCAAGATGTGTGTGAGCCCGAGAAGGTGGTTGTGGTGGTAGAAAGCATTCGTCTACCATGGATCTCTCAGAGCAAGAGTAGTGCCGGGTGTCAACTCCTGCCCTTGCAGAGCTATACCCAAATCTGCCTGCCTGCTATGACACAGCCTGCTGTACTGGTTTCCTTTTCCTAATGCAGCAGAAGGGCAAGGGGAAGTGTTGCAGTGTGGGATAGGATTGCACGTGCCAGAGCCAGCCTTGCCTGTGGGATGGCTCTTAAGCTCTCCCTCGCCCACTGTACGAAGGAAGGCAGCACTCACCCAAGTCCCTCTTTATGTTTGTGTACGTTCATAATTCTGGTCCGCTTTTTTATTTTGCAGCAAAAAGACAATTCATTCTCTTCATTTAGTGGTTTTGACTATAAGAAAAACAAACCAAACCAAAACCAAACCAGTCCTATATATCTGTTCTGCTTTTAGCAGTCCATGCAGAAGTGTCTCCACTTAGCCAAGCTTGATGTGATTCTCCACTTGGTAAGAGGTGAGGGGTTCATGTCCGTGGAGTAAACTGCAGACCTCATGGAAACAGAACAGGTTTATGGATCCAACTTTGTTCTTATGAGTCCTACCTGGCAAAATGTTTGGCTGAGTCTTCACTGGTGAAATATCACTGGTTTGAATGGGGCTACACTGATTTCTAACTACTAGTTCACATCCAGTGTGTCCATCTCCGTCTTGTGATCAGCTGTCTTCCTCAGAGCTCACAGAGCTGGAGTCATGCTAATGCTGGATTTCCTCACCTTCTGAGAAAATTTGCTAGCTATGCAGTGCTGGTAACAGCTTGGAATATCAAATCCCGAGATACAAATGCACAGACAAATACAGAGACCACTCTAGTGCAGCGTTTTCATTCAGTCTTTTTTTTCTTTCTGATTATGATTTAGCTCACACCCCTGATTTGTAGTTAAATATATTTCTTTACTCAGAGATGCATGCCAATAGTGTTAACCTTGAGGCTGGAAGCTTGTAACTAATTAATTTTGCTCAGGTCTATATTGAAAACCATTTTTGGTTACTCCTCATTCCTGAGAGGAGATGCATGATTGTTTAGGGAAGCCAGAGAAACAGTCTCTGAAATTTAGCTGAGACTGCAGACAAAGTGATGAAGTATCCTGAAATTTGGCTGGGAAACCCTGTGCAAGACAGGTCTCACAGTTTCTATGCAGCCATCTGCCACCTATCACTGTCTTACGCAGTAAACCTTCCATCTAAAATAAATGACTTCTCCTAACGAGAAGCCAAGTCTGGCTCTTTTTGCCCTTGTGGAGTCAAAGATCTGCTTGGGGTCAGACCCTGGTGTCTGATGTTCATAAAGGGATGCGAAACACGTTCAGAACCAAGTGCTACTTTTTTATGTATTTACCAGTTGGGATTTTTCCACATGTGCTCAAACCCTGGAGCCAGGCTGTTTAAAGGTACAATGGGTATGAAAGAAGCAGTCAGGACTTTGGTTTTGCACTGCCACAAAAGATGCCACCCTTAGTAAGGCAGAAGGTGTGTCCAGTGCCAGGTCAATGCCCCTGCTCTGTGACTATGCTGATTTTCAGGGAGGCGTTGCTCATGTGAGATTCCATGAGACTGTCAAGCGTGTTTCAGACCAAAGGGAGGACAGCAGACTATGCATCTTCTCCCCTGTTTGGCTTCTTTTTATTTTTCATTTGTCCTATAGTTTTGCAGATGCTATATGTTCTCTAACTCAGCAGCTAATTACTACTCGTGTTATACTTGACTTTCAAACTTTTGATAGTTCCTTGATAGCTCCTTGTAGCCATCAAAATTCAACGAGGGTAAATCAATATTTGCTTTTATATTGCCTGTTGTGAGAAAAGGTGTTCCAAAACAACATAGTAGCTATGCCTTCTTATTGATTTGTTTGCTTTTGTCTTTCAAACTGCCAAGGTTTTAAAACATTCTTTTATTTTAAAGGTACTTGTTTCTAAATTCAATAAAACTAGAATATTTTCCCTGTGGAATTTTCTATTAAAATCTATACACCTGGTACCACTGGCCTGTGGTTTTCTTATCAAACTAATTTAATTCTGAGGAGAAGAATAGAGAAAATAAATGATCTTAATTGCTCAAGACATTACGAAAAAGTCAAGAGATATAGCTTTAGATCAAAATAAAAAATTTTGCTCACAAAATGATAGAAACAAGAGATGGAAAAGGTCAGCAAGGATATCTTCTCCCTTTACCCTCACAATCAAGGCTCAGCAACTACCTAAAACATTTCTGGCAGATTTTCACCAGACTAATGATACCTGTGTAGCAATGGCTGAAACTCACCCCTAGGCAGGGCTTCAGCAGAGAGCCTATGACCTAGCCTATGACCTACAGCTTACATCATTTAAGCTCAGGGACATGAGATCCTCATTCTGTAAACCTTATGTTTTCTCTGTTTTTTCATGGTATATTCAGGAGAATCAATTTTAATGATACTGGAAGTATTCTGATGTGGAAATATCTGCTTAGGAATGCCCTGTCTCAGGCAAACCACAGAGCCTGAAAAACAAATAATCTTGTCCCTGCCTCATTAGTCTGTAAGGTGAAGGCCATGGTGGGTCACCCTGGCTCAAGCAGTAAATCCAGAGCTCCCCATGGTATTTGTGCCAGTAACTAAACTCCATTGCTTGGAAAGGCAAGCACTCCTGGTGCCTGTTGTTGAGCGTAACCTTGAGTGGGTTAAACTATCCACAAAACTGATATGTACATAAATCTAAGTTCTCTTTCCATTCATCTACAGCTAAAATTCAACTCATCCTATTCAACTTAAAGAGTGAGAAAAAGCAGTTCCTGAATATCTTATAGGATCCATGCTGGTTTTGAACAGCAACCTATACATGCATTCAGAAAATATAACAAAATACTTTAAATTTCCACTTTGTAGTGAAGTTTGCATTCAAGCAATTCATGTTAGAGCCAATCACCTTGATTAATTTTATCTCAGTTCTTAAAAAATTTAATGCATGTTTTTAAGTGTGAAGAACCACATGTACTGCTCTTACGAATGGATGGTGTAGGTTTAAATCAGCTCCTGTCTTTTGCCCAGGCCCCTGGCAGCAGGCAGTCACGTTATTGAAGTGTCCAGCACCCCAAAACCCACTTCCATTCACAAGTTCTTTAATAATGGCTGATTCGGTCTATTATAAAATGGATTATTTATTTATAGACACAAAACTCGCAGACATAAGACTTAACACAGACTATTAGTACACAGGAAGAAGACAAAAAGGGAACACTAGTATATACACACAGAGTTAAAGGTACCATTAAAATTACAGCTAGCTAAGAAATAGTACAACTTATGATCCAGTGTTTCTTACCACCTGTTCTTGAAGTGGTACACATCGAAGTCCTCTCTCTCAATCCCTGGGGAAGTGACCTGGAGTTGCGCTTTGCTCCAGAGAGAAATCTCCTCACACGTTCCCAAAGGAGTGTGTAAGAGGATTCTGCTCTGTGATAATTGTGTGGGCTTTTAGAGACATAAGAACTGTGTCTTTTGGTCAAGAATATCTCTTTCATCTCTTTCCACATTTGCTTTCCGGACTAAGATGTTGATTCTTAGCTGGCAGCTTGAGCTCTTAGGCATCAGAGGTACCCCATGCTGGGCCTGTGACCTGCCTGAGTTATCTTTTGCATATGCACCAGTCATCTGGTAGAGAGAGGGGGTAGGCATGTCCTGCCACAATCCACCCCTGTGACCAAAGACACTGGTTTTTATCTCATGAAATGATAGTTCAGGTATCTCTTGCCTTCATGCTATAAAAGCATCCACTTTTATATATGTCTGTACCATCATTAATTATTTTGATATACATTGTTTTCCTAGGTTATACTATTTCTTTAAAAGATATTGTATTAACATTGATAAGAAGCACTTGCTCTTGCTTCAGCTTATGTAACACAAATACTCGTAAGGCATGGTATTAAATTCAGAGTGTACATGATAGTTAAGGACAATCCAATTATCACTCCACGTAGGGTAGGCTGTTCTCTCACCCCTTGAATCTTGAGATCATAGAAGGATGAGATGTAAACCACAAACAGGGAAGAGTTCTTGGAGGTAGTTCTTGAGTTGTAGCAATTGAAAGAGTCCGGTGGATGATTGGTGAGCCTTTTAATTTTCCTCTGTGTTGTTTGGTTCAGTTTGCTTTTCTTTCAGTGAAGTTCAGCTTTGCTTAATGTATTAAGTGTTAGACAATTTTACAATGATCTAAGCAAATACACATACATATACATACATTATATAACAGTTTGTCTCGGGAATCAAGGATGTAATGAAACTTAATTGTTTTTGCTTACATATGTTTTACCTTGAAGAAGTAAGGAGAGAAAATCAAAACTGATTCCATAATTATACGAAAATTCAAGTCACGTTTAGGGTGAAATCCTTTTTACCCACTGTGACAATCAGAGTGAAAGTACAAGCATTTTAAGATAATACTTGTAGAAACTACAAAGCATATACAAAATTAATCAAAATAACTAAAACTATCAAATTATTTGGTACTTTAATAGTACTAACTAAGGTTTTAATGCTATGTGAACAAGGTTAAATTTATTTTTTTGATGTTTTAGAGAAAATGGTTATTGTTAGATTTATATATTTATTAAATTCAGTTTTGTAAATTTGGAATATAATTTATGTATCAAACATAAACGTTAGGATGTGGTAATTATACCAATTAATTATTTTTATGGCCATATTTAAATTTGGAATTAATGAGATAATTTCATTGACTATATTTTTCTTTATTCTTTTGCATTTCATGAAAGATTTTAGTATTCTTTTTAACTTCCTCCAGATCAGTTTGTATTTTTAGAGTTTGATTTATGTATACACAGTAATTGTTGTTGGTAGTTGTGGAAGCCAAAAAGCAAATTTAAAGCTATTTGATTTTGTTCAATTACCTTTGAAAAGCCAATAAATTTTGTTTTTAAGACACTGAGTATCATCAGGTATGGTTGATTTGTGGAGACTTGGGTTGTCTCTCCTTTTAGGAGGAGTATCACTCCAGTTAGAGAAAGGTTTAGAGAATATGTTTGGTGTGGAGGTCTCACTATTTGAATACTTGCATGAAATGAATAGAAGACTGAGAACAAGCAGCCATTGCAATTTATTATCAGTGTCACAGCTTGCATTAGCTTTACATGTGAACTTCCCTTTCCAAGGGTCAGGTAACATTTGCTGTATGTGTATTTACGAAAAACAACATTATTAGTTTTTGTTGGAATGGCTGATTAGCCATGTTGCATTGTTGCAAACATTGGTTTGTAAGCATAAAAATGTAGAGAATGCCATAATTAACATTTCTAGTTACAGCAGACTCACTAGTTACTGTGCAGTCCAGTATTGTTTTTCTGGGTTCAGAGCTGGTTTTATTCGCTTACAGGAGTCCAGGAATTGTAGTCGTTTTCACAGTTGTGCAGGTAGTGAACAGTCCTGTCATTGCTGCTTGAATGGTTTCTTGATCCACATCCACATCCACACCTAGCTTTTGTCTAGTGAGGGTATACTTAAACATTCAAGGTTATTGTAGAAATCAAAACAACAGAACTTAAGCAATAATAGTTTTGTTTCCCAGAGTGCTGTGACAGCGGTTCCGTGTTTGGCCTCTAGTTGCAAACTCAGCACTACAAACACTGCTGTCAGATGGGGGCAGTGGAGGAGCGACTTGTGAGGTTTCTTTGAGAAATGTGTTGTTTCAGAACAAAACCAGGTTTGTTATAGAAACAAAGACATTTTAGAGTGTGGGGAACACGCATCCCAAGCTAATCCTGTGTTGGTGGCCATTAGAATCAGCAGCGACTCAGGCCATGGGTCTTTGAGTGCCTGTCAGAGTCATAGGTAAGTTACTCTGAAAAGTTTCAGTTTTGTTATTTGAGGTTGTTTTAAAAGACATAGGACACAGGAAAGCTTGTGATACCGGGTTGCCCATTGGCCCACATTAGTTGTTTATTTGATACAGTGCAAGAGTTAGTCTTTTATCCCACCCAGGCTTGTGTGGCTTAAGGTAACATTTTAGTAAACTACTGGCATGTTCTACAATCCCGTTTGCTTGAAGATAATAAGGTGTATGAAAAATCCATTTGATACCTTCTTTCTTGGCCCAATCTTGTACCACCATGCTGGTGAAGTGTGACCCATTTTCACTGTGTACAGTCTGGGACAGGGAGACTGGAAAATTAGTCACTGAGTTTTGAAATAGTAGGCTTTGTATCAGCATGCTTGCCTTTAGTGGTAATTATTTGTAACTGTTAAATTGTTTAAAGGTTCAATATAACTCATTTGCCAGGTTGACTAGAGTGGTTTATTATCTTTTGATATGTAAGGATGGGCTAGTTTTGGATGGTTTTTATCCAAGCCTCAGTTGGCACTGGGAACACTGTATAAAGTGTATAAAGTATAAANTTGGCACTGGGAACACTGTATAAAGTGTATAAAGTATAAAAGTATTGCTATAAATGCATATTATAA
>VXBT01007841.1:0-75891 GCA_013400235.1 Oriolus oriolus
GCCTGGGCACTACACCCCACCCTTGTCTCTGTAGCGTGGGAACCAGGAGTGGGCTGGCTCTCACGGGCGGAGCTGCCGATGGAAGGGGCGGGTACACAGGGAGGGGAGGCGGGGGCCACAATGGGGGGGGGATGCCTGATAGAAGGGGAGGGGTGTGACGCAGACACGCCCATTGCTGCAGAGGAGGGGGAGTTGGGCACGGTGACATGTGCAGAGCAGGACGGGGAAGGGTCGGGAAGGACACGTGCTCAATAACGCGGGCGCGGCTTCCATGTGGCTGGCACCATCCTGTGGGGCTAGCCTTGCCATGTGGTCGGTGCCATCTTGTGTAGCTGAGGAACAGCCAGGCAAGCATGCAACAGGGGGAGATGAGACAACAGGGCTCGCCACGCGGCCGGCGCCATCTTGAATGGCTTGGCAGGCCACGCAGGGACTTGGATCGGAGGGGGAAAGGACAGTGGGGCTGGCCATATGGTCAGCGTCATCTTAGGGTACAGCCAGGGGAGATGGAACTGGGTAGGTGGGGATTGGTAGGAGGATAAGGGGAGAGCCCAGAATGGCATGGCCAGTGCCGTCCTGGGAGGTGGACAGAGGAGACTGGGAGACATCAGAGAGACGGCAGCAGCTCTGCTCCCTTAGGCAGGATACATCTCCCAAGCTCATATGCTGCAAGGAACAGGGGTTAGGGACACAAAGGCAGGAATGCAGGGAAGGTTTTTGTAACTTGGAGTTTACATTTTCCGAACTTTTCTCAGTACCTTTAAGATATTTAACGGTAACAGAAAGCACCACAAATACAACTAAGTCCCAAGAAACATTAGGAAAACGTTTAAAAAACCAAGGAAGGAAACCCTTGAAAAGCCAAAGAACAAACTCCTCTAGCTCTCCCTTTGAAAAACAAAAGGTTTTCTGAACAAGGGAATTTTTAACTTCAATATAAGCTTCCCGTTGGGGGTAAGAGGTCTGCTCCCATCCCCCCACTCTTCCCAACACCCTTTTACACTTTAAAAAGGGTAAAAGGCAAAAAGGTGACCTGAAATACTCTCACCGAATCCTGGGTCAAAAGAAAACCTCTCGGGGGGTCTGCCGTTTTTTGACTGATCCTCTATGCCCAAGAGGGTTGCCAGTTGCCTTTCAGATCACCCTGATAAAACTCAAAGAGTTCTCGGCGGGGCAGCAGCTCCAACCACGACTTAATTTCCAGCGGCTAAAAGCCAGAAGGAGACGCTTTTTTGAGTCCAAAAAGGCCTCATATTGGGACGCCACTCGTCGTAAGCTGATGGCCGGGGTTATTCACACTCCAGCTAGCTTCTTCGACAAACTGACGGCAAAGAGACGGGAAGGGTCTTTGCACAGGGTTCCATGCAGTAGGTTTATTCAAACTACCCAGTGAAGGGTCCAGAGGCAAAAACGTCTGAACAACAGGGCATCTAGTTTTTTATATGGGGGCGGGGAGAACATCAGGGACCAATGGTCTGAGGGCACAGGGGCGGTACATAGGCGGGGCTGGGGTAAGGGGACAATAGGGAAACTCTGAGGCAGGGACAAAGGGACAGGGGCCAAAGGGAGAACGGGGAGGGAGGAGCTTTCTGGACTGGAGTCAGGACAGGGGCAGGGACCAATCAGGGGAACAGAACTAGGGTACATGCTCACTGGCTCCCACAACTCCCCCTTCTCTTCTACAGGATCACCACTTCAACAGAACCACATCCATCACTTCAGGAGGACTGCAGCCACCATTTCATTGGACTGCTGCCGCCACCCTGACTAACAGGGTGTCAGGTTGTACCCTGACTCTGTCAGTTTAAACAAGTGTTTTCTGCCTTTATTTTTAATTTTTCTATTAAATTGTTGTTCTGACTTGGTGTCTCCCACTGGTTTGTTTTCAAACCAGCACAGATCTTTATTTAGCAGATTCTTGCATTGATTCCACCAATAAATGCTGAGCTTCACAAGGAAAGAATGATCTTTTAAACATCATAATTCTGCAGTGAAACAATAAAGAGAAGACAAGGTTATAATCATAAGAAACCAGAAAGGTAGACAGTGCTGCTAGTAGAATGTGAGGGAGTGCTGAGTCACTCTGCTTCAGGTGCTGCCATAGTAACTATTTACCAGCTGGTTGGGAATGAGAAGAGACTGAAAAATCTGAAATAAAAATCATGTAAACCACAGCTTGAAAGATACTTCATATGCTTCTTAAAATATTTAACAAAATGAAATAATTCTGAAGGTTTTTTAATAGTAGTGTTACTTGGGGCAAGCAGATTGTATTGGACTATTGAATAGACACATAAATGTATTCAAGCAAGAAATAAACTGATTTCTTCCCAGCTAGGCTAATGTTATTGTATCTAATTGTGAGAGCAAGCAGGAACCGCTTTGTATTCATGGGGAAGTGATAAAGTGCCTGTTCTCTATAACCCAGCCCAGGCTGTGATGCCAACAGAAGATGGGGGTTCTGGCTGTAACAGCTTCTGAAGTGAACTGGAAAACTTAACATACTTTAGAGAGCTGTAAGCTCAGTTTCCTTGGCCAGTTTCTTCCTCTTGTTGACCTCTGCTCTGACTATTAGGAAGGTCGCTGCTGGTGGTGGCTTTAATATCTTGGTGGCTGAAGGTCCTCTGAGGAGTGACAGCTCTAGTAGAGTGGCGATTGGAACACTTCTGTGAATCTAAGATTCTGGGTGGTTTCCTAGCATGGAAAATTTCAGCACTATTATGACAGGTGTCTGTCACCACAACACCTCCAAAGGCAGATATTATACCAGTAAGTGAGAGCACTTAAACTGATGTTGAAGTGCGGACAGCTTCAGAAAACTGTAGGTGGACCTTTTGATAATCAGTTTAGCCAAATTTGCCTTGGACTGTAGTTACAGAGAAGCAGAAAGCTAGCAAAGGTTTTAAAGTCAAGAGTTAGAGAAAGGTTTACGAGAACTCTGCAGAGAGGCAGGAAGTTTGTGTGAAACACAGGAAGTCACTTGCCTTTTTTAAATCTGTCTAGAGCTTGAAGGAGCTGCTGCAGGAGATGATGAGGGGAGGAAAGCTCTGCTTTGCAGAGCATAGGCAGACACCTTGCCACTCCCCAGAGCAAGGGCATGGAGGTCCAGGTGGGATTTGTCATGCCAGTGATCTTCACTCCTATGGTAGATGAACAAAAGGTGTTTCCAGGACTCATTGTGCAACTGCATGTGCAGATCTGTTTACATAAATCTTAGTGAAGTTTTGGGAGCTAGTACTCTTCAGCCAGTTTCCTCTGATCCCTCAACTTCCCTAAGGAAGTATTATTCTAAAAGGCCCATCACCTCAAAGATCAAAAGATCCTGGATCATAGAACATTTTTGGTTGGAAGGGACCTTTAAAGGTCATCTAGTACATCCCCTCTTCTGTGAGCAGGGGCATCTTCAACTAGATCACGTTGCTTAGAGCCCTGTCCCACCTGGCCTTGAATATTTCTAGGACAATTTGTTTTGTTGTATCAGTCAGCTTCAGTATTGTGATTTCCAGCTAACAGATTTCAGGAGCCCAGAAGCAAGACTTAGTAAATAACACTGGTGGTTCAGGGAGAAGTCTGGGCTTACCTAGACATAGGAACTGTAGGATCCAGGTAGCCTGCAGAAGATGAGACATGCTAACAGCCTTGCAACACATAATTTGCCACAGGGAGGCAAGTAAAAACTGGGGTAGAAACTTGTTTTTCGTTCTCGAGAAGGCTGTAAGAATAGGCTACAAATGCTCTTAAGTAAAACAGATTGTGCAGTATTTAATCTATACTCTATCTTACTCTTAAGCAAAATACACGGCAGTAGAAATTATTTTGCCAAGTCCAATTTATAGCTGTTATATTTGATTTTATGGCACTTGAAGGAGTAGCTGAAGTCCCAGTTGTTTTAGAGGCATTTATTGTGAGAATTGCAGTCTGAGGAAGCAGATACAGTTCTCTTCAGTTTCCAGCTCACTTGACAGAGTGTGTGATGATGGTTTTCTGCCTTGAGACCATGAGTCTTGGGAGACAAATATCCCTTGACTAAAATGGACATGGCAATTTTATAACAGCTTTCAGGAGTGGGCAGTGGTGACTCTAATGCAAATCACATCAGGTTTAATCAGCTGTTTGGCTTCTGTACACAGGAAGTTTTTTTAAGTCCTTCTCATATTGAATCAGAAGGAAACCACATGGTGAAAAATTTTTTGCCATGGAATAGAAATCCTTCATTTTCATATGCTTTGTTTTCACCTTTAAGAAAATCAAAAGCTTTTATCTGCAAAGGAAATGTGTGACCTTCACAGCTGTAATCACACCTGAAATAGTGCTAATTCCTGCTACAAGCAGGGAATTTTATTGGTGTATCTTGGCCCATGTTCCCAGAGTTAAACACCTGCATTCCCCAGCTTGGAGCAGGCAGTACTGTCTGCTGTGCAGACCTGCCATGTTAGTGACTCAAAAGGCTGAATAAAAAGACAGCATCTCTTCTACCCTTTGGCACTCCCATCCTGTTTACGCCACTGGCACTGTGACTCCCAGAGGGATGCAAGACGTTCTCACCACTGGTGCAGCACTTTTCACACCTTCTTCTGCAAAACCCTTCATGTACCATAGAGCTGGGACATTAGGTTTTTTTATAACTAGCTTGTTCAGGGAACAGTCAAGAACACAAATCTGCTCTTCTCTCCTCTCTCCACATATTTAGTATCACACACAGCTTGCCTGCTTTTCTTAAAATTGTTTAAGTAGCCACAAGCTGTATGATGATGAAATGTCTAGAGGCAATGCCGAGCTGTCTCTGCTGTTGAAGCTGGGTGTGTTTCAGCATCTCTGATGGTCTTTACTTTCCTGTTGTGGAGGTCACCGGCCAGCTGCAATTTCATCGGCCAAAGGTGAAAATAAAGGTATAAAGGAATAAGTTTCTCCCCCTCGCTCCNCCCCCCCCCGCCACCGCTCATGAATCCGAGGGGGCAGGGATGCTCTGACAAGCACCCGCGCACCACCGGCAGCGTAGCCCCTTTTAGGAGGGATCTGGAGGGCTCGGCAGGATGGGGAGAGGAGGAGGGCTGCTAAAAACACCGCCCTCCGCCGGGGGAGCGGCGGGGAGCGTGCGGGGCGCGGCGGGCCGGGCCGGCGGGGTGCGCAGTGAGCGCCGCAGTGCGCGGAGCGGGGCGCGGGGTCCGCGCCGCAGGGATGCTCGCCCCGCTCCTGGGCTCCGCGGGCTCCGGCTGGCTGCTGCTGGGTGAGTGCTCCCCCGACCCGCTTCGGCAGCAGGGGTTTGTCCTCCTCCCCGCCTCTCTCCCTGCTTCCCGGCTCCTTTCTCCGCAGCGGGTGGGGACCCGCTCCCCGCCCTGGCACCGTGGTACTGGTTTGAACCCTCCGAAGCGGCCTCTGGGCCCGCGATCCAGCTCTCCCTGCTCCGGGATAAAGGGTATTCCAAGCTCTCCAAAGGGAAGAGGCAGGAGGGAGCGGCACTCTGCACGGGGATGGGGATAGGATGAAGCTCGGCGCGATGCGTGCGCCGGAGAGCCGGCACCATGAGCCGCTATGGCAGTGGTGCAGAGCGGGATGCATTACATAATTTCTCTCAAATAGTCCTGCTGGTTTATTCCGCCAGTCCATCTCTGGTAAATTTATCGGGGTGCTTTGTCTGTTGTGGGTATATGAAATAGGGCAGCGCACTTGGAGGGGTGTGTGCGTGTTAAGAGCTGTTGGGCAGAGGGTGATGCTGGATCCTATTGTTTCGTGGGCATGCAGTGACGATTCCAAGTGGGTCTGCATTAGGAAATTCTTGCAAGTCTGAAACAGGAGGATTTCTGTAAGGTATTTAAAGGTTCTTCTTGAACTGATCTGCTGTGCTGATTTGAAATTGAGTCCTTTGAATCTGTGTGAAGTGTCTTTCCTAAAGAAAGGTAATGTTTAATGTCTGTGCTATTTCCCCTTTTATCTATCAAAGAGCTTCCCTCTATACAGGCAGACTTCCAAAGAGAAGAAGTACAAAGGGGAAAATGATTTTAAAAGACAGCGTCTTAGCATCATTAGGTAAATGTTCTGAGGGGTAGTGTTGATAACGGAAAAGATTGTAATTGTTTATGTTCATGCCTACTTGCTATTCTTGATTATGAAAAAGGATGTTTCACACTGAAGAAAAAAAAAGGAACCTAAAATTGCTGGCCTGAATTTGCCTCTTTAAATATCCTAGTGGGTGGCTCTCATTAAAGGCAGTGGCCTTACAGCTGCTTATATCAGCACCTTGAATCAGCTGCTTTAGAACTGTAGCAAAACTCATGGAGTGAAATATGGCCCAGAGGGAATTATATGGGTGAAACAAAAAGGAGGACTTGGCTGGGAAGCTGTGGGCAACTGTTTGTTACTGTATTTTGGGCCCCAAGGTCCCAGGGACTGCTTTGAGCCACATTACTGGTTGCACCAGGCTTGTTTATGACAACAGGAGGAGAACAGGACCCACTGGGAACAGGTCTCCTGTGTGAGCTCCTACCCTCAGGCCTCCACATCCACCATGTGGTATTGATTTCTGTGCTTCACATCTCAGTGTTTCTGCTGTGTTCCAGCTCCTCTCTCTCGTGCATCGGGCTATCCCAAAGTGTGTGTCTGGGGCTTCACTTAATACTATGCTTGTTTTATTTTAGTGTGGACATGACTTTAGCCCAACATTTCTGTCTGCAGAGTAGGTGCCCTCAGAAGACAGACATGCTGTTACTGCCTTTTGCAGTGGCACTGACACGTATGCCACCACAGGTCATCTCTGGGAGATGGATCCCACCAGAGAACCACTGGCTCTGCCTGACCTGGCAGTGTGGCACCTGCTCAGCCATGGAGCAGCAGCTGTTGCTCTCATGTCTGGTTTTGGCTTTCTGGTGGCCCCATCCCATCAGTCACCACTCCATGTTGTAAAGGAGTCACCATGGCTATGCTGATTTACTGAACAAGGGGCTCCTTAGCCATTACAGCCCAGTGAAGCATTCTTATTTAATTCAAATTAATTTCTGCCGCCATTAGAAGAGTTTTAACAAGTTGAGGACAGGTCTATAATGTTCATCTCAATGAAATAATGGTAGAAGTCACTGAAAGACAAAGCAAATTATTTCCTACTGTGCAGTCTTGAATGGTCTAATGGATGCAGAGAGTGGTATAGTAAACAAAACACAAACCTAATGACAAATTCCCCGAAGGATTTGCACATTGCTGGTTTGGTTGAAGTGGTACAAGAATTCACCTTACCCCTTGAATGTCTGGGATTTCCTACTTTTACCCCTCTCTTCTCTTTCATGTGGCTGCAACCGTGAGCCTCTTGCCTGCCCTGTCAGTCCTGCTTTACAGAAAGGAAGTCTCTGTTCTCTTGCCTCCTGGCAGCAGCTGGAGGCCAGGCAGGCACCTGCACTTGTGTGGAGGCACAAGAAGGGGAATCTGCCATCACAGTGTCTCTTCCCACCAGCACTAGTGCATCTCCAAATATTTCTCAGTGCATGTTTGCAAAGGGCTGGGAGGTTCATCTGGGGTTACAATAGACTTGTACAATCCCACTCCTGGTCCTGGCTCTCATGCTGTGACACAGGAGTCCTTGGTGATGCCCTGAAATTCAGTTCTCTGGATAAGACATGTTTTCTGCTATGCTTTGTGTACAGAGCAGGTGCCCAAGGCCGCTCAGCCCAGCCTGTGGAGTGCCAGGTGCTGCACAGGAGGCAAAGCCCATGGCATTTGTTGAGGTATAGTTAGTTGCTTTTATTCTCCATCCCTCTATTACTGCTCCACTTGAACAGTTGCTAGATACTATCAAAAGGAAAGAGTAGATGCATTTGGATTTCCCTGCTCCCTCATAGGAAAAGACAGGACATAGCAATTTTTCTCTGCTGCTCCGGACTAATCTGGACATTTATTTGATTCTTGTCTCCACAACAGAACTATGGATATTACAATTATATTCAAGTAATAAAAACAGGAAAGAAGCTTCAGAGATAGATGGTAAACTGCATTAACTGAATACCCTCAGAAGTAGGAAAGCTGATTTGGGAGTGAGCCAGAAACAAAGAAATACAACATTACATCAGTAAGGGTATAATCGCCCTTTTGACGTCACTAAACATTGCAGAGCACCGGATGGTTTAAACCTCTCATTGTGAGTACATTCCTGAGAGCACTTTGAGAGAAATACCAACAACTTCTTCCTTCATTACTGCACAGCTGCAATCAGCACCTGGATATCCTGTAGGTAACTGGAGGCAAGTCTGGATGAGATGAAAAAAGATGGTGGGTAACGTGACACAGGCAATTACCTTTTGATAGATTGACAGGCATCCAGGGTAGCTCTCTTCCCATGGCCATGTTCTTAACTTTGCTACATTATTTCTTCATACAGACCCACATAAAATATCGTAATCACCTTCTTTCTGATCAGAAATTAGCATGAAAGAAAAACGTCTATTAATTAATTCTTTTATTTTTAAGTGCTCTGAATATCAAATTTGGGGATGGGCCAATACAAGTAATGAGGTTTTTTCCATCACTGCTATTTCTATCTCTTGTGCTACTGTGCGAAGACAAAGTCCTGCAGGTCCTTGGCACTGGGACCCATCTATTCTTGCTGTCATCCCCGCAGGGCTGTGGGTGCCAGGAGCAGAGACAGCTTGGAGGAGGGACAGTGCAGAGCTCCAGTCCTGCAGTTCACCGGCCTTGTCCCCTCTGGAGAAGGTACTGGTGGTCCAAACTGCTTCATCCTCTCAATACTTTTCCCACTGAACAGGAGAGTTTACAGAGCTCGGGAGCCCAGATACCCTCTTACCCTGTGAAACCACTCAAATACAGTGGAGAAAGGTGTATCAGAGAGCATGTGGCTATTAAAAAAAAAAACAAAACCAAAAAACCCCCTGTAAAATCCATTAATCCCCAGCAGGGACCCTCAGGCTCCTTTCCACACTCCCCTGCATTTTGCTGTGAGCCATGTTTCTTCTCAGACATGCTGATTCAGAGTCTGCAAATCCTTTTTGGAGACTTCAAGGAACTGAGTGTTGATACCATACAGCATGATACAGGGAAATGTTTTGCTGGGCTTGGATTGATTGTACAGTGTGCCACCGGGGCTTACTGATGACAAGTCATTTACTGTGTCAAAGCCTTCTGGCACCATAAATGTTGTCACAGAACCTCCAAGGTGACCTGAGGCTGGTGGGAGGGTGGGTGAGGAAGCAGACATGGGGTTTTGCCTGATTCTGCTTCTTCCTACATTCTGTATGTAGGTGAAATGATAAATATTTCACCATCCTGCTGGAGACTGCACTATGGAAAACATGGTAGCTGGTGGTGAGAAAATACGACACTGAGACGAGTGGTGATTTTTAATCAGGAAAGAGTTTCAAAGCCACAGGGGTAGTTCAGCACCTGTGAGGTTGTCCCCAGCTCCCTGCTGCAGCCACGCTTCAGCACCCTTTACTCACTGCTTGGGCTTTTGCAAGCAGTGATGTAGCTACAGCATGTAGCAGATACTTCAGAAAAGCATGGCTGAAAATGCAGCCCCTTCTTGTCATGGGCTGAGTCCACAGCAAGGTTTTGGCAAGACACCATGGTGATTCCCCCACAACCCCCAAATTAGTGCTCACTGCCCCTCCAACTCCCCTGTCAACCACACAGGGGGTTTTTCTGTCCTCTGTTGGGTGGGATACTCCACTCTCATAAACATGGAAAGAAGCTAAATCCAACCAACTTGTCCAAGTCCTTTTCTTCTGCACCACGGTAAGAAAGTGCCACTGTCAAAGAAAAGCGTGTCATTCAGTGGAAATCACTTGTTTCTCTAGGAAAGCCTGAGTTCAGGGAGGAAAAGTCTTTTTATTCAGACCTGTGTGCCATGGTGTTGCAAGACTGCAGCTCACATTTCCATTTGCTCAGCAAAGCGGCTTCAGTTGTGTAGATACAATCTCAGAGACACCACACGTGAACTGCAGTGAGGAGTTTCCACTCAGCATTGCGCAGTCAATGCTGAAAAATCCGTGCTTGATGTGTTGGCCTCTTTGAGAGTAACAGGCTCCAAAGGCACCTGAGGGTTTTTAGGTGGCTTTTCTCACTGAGGTCAAGTGCATCACTTGGCCCAGGAGCAGCAATTCCACATGCTGGGTTATTTGGAAAAACAACCCTAGCAAAGCGTCCCTTTATCCATTGCTGCCTGTGGCAGAGGTGGGTAGCTACCTGTGTAAATCCATCTTTCAGTGGCCAGATTCCAAGAGACCCTTCACTGCTCTCACTGCTGAGGGTTTTGATGATGGCAAGGAGGGGAGCATCAGTCCCACACCTGGGAACAGACACTTGGATGCTCCACCTGGACACCAGAGTTTGTGTTTTGACCACAGAGGAAGGACAGCCACACCAAAGCTATCAGCCAGATCAGTCACTACAATGGGACTTTCTTCTGAGCCAGAAAAGGTTTACGTTAGATTTTAGGAAAAATTTCTTCAAGGAAGGGGTGGTCAGACATTGGAAGGGGTTGCCCAGGGAAGTATTGTAGTTGTCATCCCTGGAAGTGTTAAAAAAAACATATAGATGTGGTGCTTAGTGGTGGGCTTGGCAGTGCTGCATTAACCATTGGACTTGATGACCTTTGACGGCTTTTCTAACCATAATGATTCTATGATTCTGTAATTTCTAAGATCCAACTTTGGGTCAAGAAGCAGAAGTGCTGAGGTGGCAGGGACCTGGTGTGTGGTGCCACGTCAGCTGATCCTTCCACAGAAGTGTGACTCTGTGCTGTGAACACACTTTCACTTGGGAAAGTTCTAGAACCTACAAACTCTTCCAAGTTACCTCTCAGATTTGCTTATGACTAATCCAGACCCTGCTTATTTGGATGCCAGCATGATGTCTCAGCCAAGCTATTTGTTTTTCCCCAATGTTTTCACCCCAGACAATGGCACAGCCTCCTCTCTGGGATAGTTGGCCATGTGGCAGATCTCTGCCCCATCCTGTCTGCTCCTGGGGCTGTGCCCCCTCTTCAGCCTGGCATCTTTCGCGTTTGAAAAGGATGGGTTTTTCCCGCTGCTGAGAGCATGGGCAGTGCATGGATGGGTGCAGAAGGCACCATGGCTCACTTTGGGCTGCTGCTTGACCTGTTGTTGGATGGAAAACTGCACAGCCTTCCCCTCCTTTCCTGGGTGAGCCATTGCGCTTGTTCATGGCTGAGAATCAAAGGGGTTGAAATGACCTTTCCTTCTCCCACCAGCCATTCGAACATTGTGGGTGAGTTTCCCCCGTGCACAAGGTAGAGCAGTCCCTGGGCTGTGCTCGCCCATGTGGGCCAGTGATGGTGCCCAGGGAGGGATGGAGGCTCAGGAACAGCCTCCTCAGGGAAGGACCTGCACATGCCTCTGCATGGTAAGGATCGGAGCCCCCCTCCTCTTAGCCTCCAGAGAAACGAGCCCTTTCCAAGGGCTATGAAATCCCTAAAATCAGCTTCAGGAGCCACACAGACATCGCTAACATCGCTGTGTCCGCCGGGGTGTCCCACTCGCTGCTAGATAGCCCCAGCCGAAAGCCAGAGCAGGGAAAGCACTGAGATGTTTGCTAAGCTGGGATTCCTTTTTTGTTTTCCCCCTCTCCAAGGGCAAGTATGAGGTGGTCGGCACAGGAGCCAGCACTGAGACTGCTAAACTGATTTACTTTACTTTTTTGTTTTCCTCTTTGAGAAATTATCTAGAAAACCATCAATCATTCTGCTGTTGATTGAAGTGAGATGGAAGCCATCTAAGCACTCAAATTACAGAAGATGTGAATGATGCAGACTTTATGTCTTTTCTGCAGAATAATATGTGACCCCAACCCCCTTCCCCCTCTGGAGGGAGCGTCTCCCGGCTGCTTTCGGGAGCCCGGCTGCCGCTGCACAGCCCCCTTGTTGTTCGCTGCTGCTTCGGGTTTTTGCTACACTTTAGCCCGCCACCGCTTAGGGTTTAGTGCTACGCTTCAGTCTGGGATCCCCGGAGTCTGCTGGTCCCTGCCGTTCCAGCCGCCGTGCCGAGGTTCCTGCTGCAGCCCACCCCGCCATCCTGAGGGGCACCGGCACCGGCTGCCCCCGGGGCCTTGCCAANCGGAGCCAACAGCGCCCCTGCCGGCCGTGAGCGCACCGGCACCGACGGGGAAGGCGCTCGACAGCCGAGAGAAGGCTGTGGTTGGGCTTCTGCTTTGGTTTGTTCGTGCTGCTGCTGCTGTTGGTTGGTTGCCGTGTCATATATATGTATGTATATATATATATATATATATTCTAGTAAAGCACTGTTATTCCTTTTCCCATATCTTTGCCCGAAAGCCCCGTAATTTCAAAGTTAAACTAATTCAGAGGGAAGGGGAGCACATTTTCTATTCCAAGGAAGGTCCCTGCCTTCCTTGGCAGACACCTGTCTTTCAAGCCAAGACACCAATACAGCTCTGTAAAACCATTCTCCATAACTCCAGATGATCTAATTCAGAATTATCTTTTCTTCAGCCAAACGTTCAAATAGCTCCTTGGAGCTGAGAGCAGCTTGTGGGAAGCCTGTGAGTACCAGCTTGTGAAAGGTCACCCAAGTTGTGCCAGTGTCCTGATGTCCCCTGAACCTTTGTTCACTGTGGGTTTCCCTTGCACACTCCGCTCATGTTGCTACAGGGCACGGACCCCTTCCACTATCCCAGGTTGCTCCAAGCCCCATCCAACCTGGTCTTGAACACTTCCAGGGGTGGGGCAGCCACAGCTTCTCTGGGCAATCTGTGCCAGGGACTTACCACCTTCACAGGGAACCAGGGTTTTGAGGTGCCGGGGGAGCCATCCCCAGTGACCTCCTCCCTCTGTCTCCTCGGAATACCCGAGTCCTGTTTTTTTCCTGCCTGAAAAGGGTCTTTTTGTGCCGCCTCCTCCCGCCCGAATCTCCCGCAGCTGAGAGGCTGCTGAGGGTGGTGTGATGTTCTGACCTGCCAACAACAATTCAGGGCTGTGTTTCCTTTCAGAAAACGCATTTGCATATCCTCTATTCACTTAATTTGGTTAAATATATTTGAAAAGGCAAAAGCTCTGGGTCATTGAGACTGCAGAATGGGCCGTCTGGGGGCCTCCTCCGTCTTAACCCTTTCGAACCTCGCTCCAGCATCTTGGAGGTTTAAAATATTCAGAAAAAGATATTTTAAGGCTGTTTTTGCAGCAGGTGCGGGGAAGCAGGCTGGAGACGGGGAAAGCCCTGAAAAAAGTCAGCAAAGATGTGCCATATACCTTTGAAATGAAAATTCACTTATGTGCAGCCACAGACAGACTTGCAGAGAGTTTGCAAAATTTAGCATGGACAGAAATGTCTTCAGGGTGGCTTGAAAGTACCTGTGAAAACAGGAGAGAAAAAGCAAATTACAGCAGTTTAGGCACAGAAAGGTGCAGGGTGCTACAGGGTGTGGGATCCGCAAAGGGAACTGCCTAGAAACAAAAATAGAAATAACCTAATTTCTGCTTAATTAACAAAATAAATAAAAAACCCTGAAACAACAACAAAGATCCTGAAACATAAACTGTGTGTTTAAAAAACATTCAAACAATGTAACTGCTTGTTATTAGTGTCAGGAGAAAAAAAAAGGTTTCAGGGAGGTATTTAATTTGGAATATTTAAGGACATCTCAAATCACAGCCCAACCACAGATTTCTCAAAAACCCTCCATGAGATGATGCCAAACCCGCCTTTTTCCATCATTTTCTAGCAGAGTGCCAGGCCCTTGCTGCCAGGGGAACTGAAGCTAGATGTGGGATGTGGTTTGGGTCTCTGGCTGGTGGGTGCCAGAGTGCGGGAGGGACCCCCTTGGACTGGGCCAGGACACAGCCCCTGCACCTCACTGTGTGCTGCACCCACCACGCTCAGCTGCAATGTGGAGACTGTGCTTCTGGATGCCTGTGAAGTGTTTTGAGGATGACAGCCCGGAAGAGATGCATAAGCAACAAATTCATCATCCTGGGTTTATTTTTGTTCCTTTGCCATCAATTGGCATCCCTGTGGTGTAAGGAGACTGAGGGCTAGAGGGAGAGGAGGCAGAAACACTTGCCCAGTAACGTCATATTAATGTTCCTTATTATTGAATTAATCCTCTGTTTGTGCTGTATGCTTCCTTCCTGCCGCTCTTTGGAAGTGGTCAAAAATATAGGCTGTATAACCATAAAAGCATAATATCTGATCAGAAGATACAGAAAAGAAAAGGAGACCACTAAAAAGAAGCACAAGGCAGTAAAGTTCCCCTTTCTTACATATTATTTGAATTAGTGTCTGGTTTTTATTTGTACTTGAGGCACGATTTTCCATGGATGGGCCTTCAGGAATGTAAAGATACTGTTGGCAGATTCTGTTCTGTAACTGAAGGTATGGTTCTGGTTTATGGGAGTGTCCTGAGAACCATAGCAGCAGCTGGGGTTTTTTTTGAGTTATCCTCAGAATTCTGAAGGGCCAAGTGGGACTCTTCCATAGAGTAATGGAAGCTCCCAGGCTATCTCAGCTCTGTGTGGTTTCCTGGTGGTACAGCCTTGTTTAGCTGCTCTGATGACTCTACATAGAGTCATAGAATAGTTTGTGTTGGAAAAGACCTTTAAAGTTCATCTAGTTCAACCCCCCTACAATGAGCAGGGACATCTTCAAGTAGACCAGGTTGTACCAAGTCCTGTGCAACCTCACCTTGAATGTTTTCAGGGATGAGGCATCCACAGCTGCTCTGGGCAACCTGTGCTAGTGTGTCACCACCTTCATTATAAAAAAATCATTCCTTATATGTAGTCTGAATTGACCATCTTTTAGTTTAAAACATTACACCGTGTCCTGTATTCTCCTGGCTATAAGCAGCAGTGTTTAAAATTCAGCCTCAATCTGTGTTTCTCATTAATTTTGATAAAGTATAAAAGCATAGAGAGATTCTATAGGTTACTCTTTTTTATAGGACTCTTTAACTTTCTGTTTGGCTGGGAGCATTAAAAGCACTGTGATCTCCTGATATATCTTTTTTTTTTCCTGGATGGGTCAGGTCTCAGCCAAATTCCATAGAAGTCCTTTGAAGTCTTTCCACTGATTTTACTGGGTGTTGGGTCTCACTGGGCTTTAGACTACGCACAAAAGGTGAAGTCTAATTTCCTTTGTGCTAGTATAAACTTCCCTACTACTTAATGCTCTAAGGTGAAGGGCAGTTTGGAGCAGATTTCTACAGAAGCAGAAGTCACCCACATCCTGGTTTGAAGCTCAAAGGGTTTTGTGGCTCCTACTGCTTTGGTGTGGTGCTGGATGCTCAGCATCTCTGCACTCAGCCCCACCAGCCCTCAGCTTTCTCTTCTGCAGGGCACAGCTCACACATATGCCCAAGGATCTGAAAACAGACTTGGTCTGTTCTCTGTGCTCCCATGCCAAAAGACCTCAGAGCAAATCCCTGTTTATGGAGAACTGCGTGCTTTCTCTTGGCTGTGAGTCCAAAAAATGAGGTTGTCTTCCCATAAAGCCCTGTCCCCATCACTCTGCCGTACAAATTACCTGGTAGAAGATCCTGGGGCAGGGGAAAAGCTTTTACTGAGTGTATTACTTAGAGTATGCTTACATCATTTATCCCTTAAGGTAGGCAGTCCATGTCCAGCTTCCTCCCTTTGTTCTCCCTCAGATATCTCCGATGGTTGTTTCAGAGAGTGAGTCTATATACAGTATGTACGTGCAACAAAAGCAAGACAAGAGAAAGGGAATTACTGCTCAGGTTATTTACAGAGGAGGTAAAAGGGTCAGCCTCTACCACGAAACACGTTTTACTGAGTCTCACCACCTATGCTGAGGGTATATTGCCCATGGTGAGCTTCATGGTAGTAGGCAAGACCAGCCCTTACCAGCAGGAGCTTGAAAGAAGAGCTCTGTAGCCCAGTGTGTTGTTTTTAATCCAGTATTCATTTGAAATCAGTATTCCCACATCCCCTTTTGGGCATTTCATCATGAACACAGATGAAATGTGGGCTACTGGCACTGAAGTGTCCAGCCAGCCCAGGGCTGTTCACATACCTAAAATATTTTCCTGACTACAAAGTTTCTGTCAAGCTGTGGCTCATAAGGAACAAAGGGGCAGGAATCTGAGTTGGTGACTATTGCTGAGGTCCCATTAAGCCAGCAGTGTGATGCTGATTTGCACCTGCAGACCATTCAGTCTAGTACTCTCTGCCCTACCCTGGCAATCTGATGAATTAAGCCTGATTGCAGAACACCCCCCCATGTGACCCAAAGGAGTGATATTTGACAAGCTTGCCGGAAATCTCATTAAACAGTCTCTTCATTCATGGGTATTAAGTGTTCTTTGAGAATTCTCCATTATGCACTCCAATATCGCAAGTAGAATTTAGGACAGGTCAGACAAAAACTTTATTAACTAGGGTAATAGTGAGTGTTCAGACAGCCTTTCTCCCTCTGCTCTCCCCTTTTCTGCCAAGTGGTTGTGGAGATCCAGCCAGGAAAAAAAAGGAGTTGAGGAAAACAGTAATTTCAGTGTTAATAAAGCCATATATCCAGCCTCTGGAAGGATGGACCCCTCAAATGCCTTCCTAGCAGCCAGAGTCCCAAGCAGGAATTGAACAGTAAATAATGAACAGTAAATAACGTGATGATAGGGAGCAAGGGCTCCTGGGGGCCCAGGGGTGGCACACCCGTGTTATCTTTGCTCAGGAGTGGGGAGTTGGAAGCTACCAGACACTGTTGGCTTTCAGTTGAAAGGAATGTTCTTGTAGTTAAGAGAATATCTCAGCCAGATCTCTCAAATGTAAATGTTAATAATTTACCATGACAAATGAATTTCAAAGTTCTGGTCTTGTTATTTTCAGTGTAAATTAACAAAACCTGGTTTGGGCTGAAATACCAGGGTGTTGGGTTTTTTCTTGTAATATATATAGCAGTATAAGGATGATGTTGGCAATAGTTACTCTCTTACTATTTTATTGATTCAACTGATTTGTATTTATTCCACTCGATCATCACAGAATGTTTTGAGTTGGAAGGGACCTTTAAGCTCATCCAGTTCCAATCCCTCTGCCATGGGCAGGGACACCTTCCACTAGCCCAGGCTGCTCCGAGCCCCATCCAACCTTGCGCTGGACATCCAGGGATGGGGCAGCCACAGCTTCTCAGGACAGCCTGCACCAGTGTCTCACCACCCTCACAGGGAAGAATTTCCTCCCAATATCTAATGTAACCCTGCCCTCTGTCAGCGTGAAGCCTTTACCCTTTGTCCTGTCACCATCTGCCCATTTAAATGTCTGCCCATATCCCACCTCTGAAGTTTCTAGTTCAGCAGACCAGAACTGGTGGCACAGACTTTCTGAGTGTCAGAAACCTTCCTTTATGATGACTTTTCCCAAAGGAAAAAAAATGCCGTTTCTAATTTTAAACAGCGCTTTTGCAGGAAGGCTTTACAGTTTTACACCCAAAAGCCTTGCTTCGAGCCTGTAAATCCTCCAGTATGACAGAGATGTGCGAAAATACTGCAGTATTCAGGAGCGGAGGGCGTGGGTTTTTCCTCTCTGGAAGGCGGCTCTCACGGCCGGGATGTGGAACCTCAAGGGTTACAGCGGGCATCGCTGCTGCTGCTGCGCTAATACAGCCTAAGCCGATATTAGCCAAGCTTAACTTCTTTCAGCCGTTCGCAGATGGGAGGGGGAGGGACGCCCTGGAGTCAGCAGTTCTGTGCGGGGACTGGGAGGGCAGAGCCCCGGCCATGAGCTGACCGGGCACCGGAGGGACCGGGGGGACCGGCGGATGGTGAGTCCCGGCGCGGGTTTCGTTATTACTGCAGTGCGTGTGAGGGGCCCGGAGGGAATCCGAGCGGGATCCAGGAGCTGCGCCCGGACAAGGCTCGGGTGGCTCTGGGAGGACCCAGGAGGCTCCAGGCGGGACCCCCATCCCAGCGGGCTCCGGGCGGGTCCCGGGGGTCCGCAGGCTCCATCGCAGCCGGGCTCCGGGACGCCGAGCAAAGCAAAGTCGCAAAAAGTAGGGCTGCGGGANTGTTTCCAACAGCCTTAGCAGGGGGAAAAGCTCCTACCCGGTTCTGGCTGGAGTTCCCAGCGCTGGAGGCAGCGGTCCCGTAGGTCCCGCGTGGGCTGCGGGGCTCCAGAGGGCGGGGTGACAGCCCGGACACCCCTGGGTTCAGCGGTGAGGGCAGCTCTACCTGCACCCAGCCGCGTGTGGGGGCAAGGTCACTGTGATGCAGAGATGGAGCCTGTCTGGGGCTTCCCTGGAGAGCTCTGCCCCTTTAAGTTCGTTGCCCCAAACTCTTGACCCTACATATCGGGGCTTGTTTCCCACAGCAGGAGCTCTGCAGAGCCCGGCACACTCGTTTAGTTGTGGTTGACCTCGAATCCTGTGTTGAGTTCTGGGCCCCTCACTCCAAGAAAGACATTGAGGTGCTGGAGTGTGTCTGGAGAAGGGCAGCGGAGCTGAGGAAGGGTCTGGAGCACAAGACTGATGAGGAGCAGCTGGGGGAGCTCAGCCTGGAGAAAAGGAGGCTCACATGGAACCGTACCACTCTGCAAAGAAGGTTGAAGCTAGGTGGGGAGGGTGGTATCCTCCCACGTAGCAATGGAGGAACAAGATGAAGTGGCCTCAAGATGTGCCAGGGGAAGTTTAGGTTGAATATTAGGAACAATTTTTTCACCAGAAGAATTTTTCAGCTCTGGAAGAGGCTGCCCAGGACAATGGTGGAGTTGCCATCCATGCAGGGATTTAACAAATGTGTAGATGTGGCACTTTGGGACATGGTTTAGTGGCAAGCCTGGCAGTGCTGGGGGAATGGTTAGACTCAATAATCTTAGAGGGCTTTTCCAAACTAAATGACTCTGGGATTCTGTGACAGCCTGCTGGTTTTTAGGCTTTCTGTGTCTCAACTTTCAGCCACCCAGGCTTCAGTGTAGGCTCTTCAGTGTATGTCTCTGCCTGAGGGAGCTCCTGGTGCTGGTGACGAAACTTGCCTTTGCCAAAGCTATGCAGCAGTAGTAGGTTGCAAGCATTCAGTGTACTGTGTGATGTTGTTCCTAATTCCATGCTGTGCATTCACACCTTCCTCAAGCATGGAACCATGAGCATGCTCCATCCACATGGGAAGAGCCTGCTGCTGTGTTGGGTGTGAGAGCTCTTGGGATTGCACCCTGGTGTCAGGGACAGAACATGAAAACCTTATCTGTAGCCATGAAATCCCCTATCTGGACACAGTGTGGTTTCTTGCTTGCTGTGTTGTGATGTTACGTGCCTGTTGCTGGTACATCCCATCCTTTGGCATGCTGGGGACAGAGAGGGTTGGGGATGTGAAGAGAATGGGAAGATGATGCTTTCAGTAGTTTCAGAGAGCCTCCTAGAAGGTGGAGGGTCCCTGCCTGCTTCTGGAGGTGTGCTGTGTGGTGGGTCAGGCGTGGCCCCGGGTACAGCTGCAGAGGTGGCTGTGTGCATTGTGGGGCCTCCTTGGAAAAGCTTCTGCACCCGGACAGTGAGAGTGTCCCTAATGCCATGGCTGTTTCTGCAGTAATCACTCTGTTTTTACTGATCTCATGCAAGAGAGAAACATCGTGTTCCTTTAAAAGCATGGTGATACTCTCGTGCACAGAAGAGATTATTTTGAGAAGCTCTGGCTGTTTGCAGGCGGTGTGTTTCAGTTCTGACCGGAGGCCACTGGCACAGGGCCCAGGCAGGCAGAGGGCACAGCAGGAGCCGGCAGGTCTGTGCAGCAGGCAAGGCTGCTGCAGCACGCTGCTCCTGCCCCAACTGCTGTCCCTGCTCCGGTCCCCCATTTGCAGTGGGAGGGGGGAGTTGCTTTCCTTTGAGTTTTTGGCACATGGCCTGCCTCTTTATTTTCTTGCCCCTTACTGCACTGCAAGGTTGCCAAATAAGCCTTGAACAACTTTCAAAGCTGCCTTCAGTGTCTGGTTTGTTTTGGGGTAAAACCTGGAGCAGATTCAGGCAGTCACATTCTATGTGCACCGGGCCTGGATAAAACTCTCTCCACGTGTACTTAACCTTTGGGATCCCCTTACTCCTTCCCATCTGGGCAGACAGTGTCCTTCAGAAAAGCACTACAACTACAGGGCCAGGCTGGATGGAGCCGTGAGCAATCTGACCTAGTGAGGGGCATCTCTGCCTGTTGTGCGGGGGATGGCTGCATGATTGTCCATCTCTTCCAAACCACATGGATTTGTGATTCTATGGACTTGCAAGGCACTTTCTTGGTAATTAACCTGGTCTAATTATGGTCAGCTTACTCTAAGAGAGGGATACAACTGTATTTGTTATAGTTAGTGACACTACTGTTACTTTTTTGTAAGCTCCCGTTTTCCACGTCATTTTCTTGTTTCACTTTCCAGTGTGACAGTTATAACACTGTCTTCATGGGCATGTGTTTGACACAGAGCTGGCAAAGCCTTTCGGTCCTCTCCTTTTTCGTACGGTTTTGCTTTAAATGCAGTAAGTATTGGAGCTCCTCAAGCTGTAAGACTGGCATAAAGAGAAATGCCCCTTATAATAATACAGGCAGTGTTTAGCTATGATATGGCCCAAGCTGTGAGGTCTCTCTCTACATCTGCAGCAGAAGGTGAAAATCTGTGGTGTGATAATGCAGCATCCTGAGACAGCAACAGGCCAAATTTCCAGGATCTTCATGGCTGGAGGCAATGCCAGCTGCAGTCCAGCCTGCTTAGCCCTGCTGTGAGCACTTGCTGCATAACTGTTGATATTGCAGAAGGCAACACAAAATTGAAGTTTGACTAAGTGTTTTGGTCCAGTCTGAGCTGTCAGAGAGACAATGCAGGCTAACACCTGGCTTGGAAGTGGTATTAAAAACATTCCTGTTCTTCCCTATCCTCTACAGGACTAACTCTGGGCATGCCACTGTGTCATGTCTCAAGAATTATGGAAGGTTTTCTCTTATGAGCTTGTTTAATTTTCTGTGTCACTTTGGATGAAGCACTCCCATGCTTGCCTGAATGCAACTGGCTGGCATGATCCTCAGAGTGTTATTCAGAAACCACTTTATTCTGGTACTGCTGCCAAAAGAAACAGCAGCAGTGAACCCAAAAAGGTTTGCAGCTGGATCAGTACCTCTGGACTGGTGCACAAATATTTGTGCTGGTGCCTGGGAAAGGCAGGGTGGGTGTGGGAGTGATGGAAGGGGCAGATGGTCAGGAGGACTCCTTGCCCTGGCAGGCCTGGAATACGGTGGAGCGTCCCAGCCTGTGTGGGCTCCACCGAGTTGTGCTCCAGGCGGGGGTGGAGATGGGTGTGCAGTGGGTCGGGAGTTGTGCAGGGAGGACATGACCCCACCCTGGCACCAGGATGCCATCTGATCATGCCAGGAGGGGATTTGCTTGTAAACTTGTAACCACTTTTTCTGATACTATAGCAGGACAGTTAGTTCTGTGCCAACAGCCATGTGCCCCAGTGTGAGCATGAGGTGAGGGGACCCTCATGGCCCTGTCCAGCAGTGTCGTGGGTTGGGGTCCTCCATCCCACCGTGCCAGAAGCCAGCAGGAATCAGACCTGTGCAGTTTGTGCATGCAGCAGGAGATCAACCAGGGCCAGGGCTGGCTGTCCCTTCAACCATCCTTGTAGCACTGTGACCAGTCTCACACAGTGACCCTCCAGGTGCAGCCAAAGGCAGGGTGTGAATAGTCATGGAGAGCTGGGAACTGGCAGTGCAGGGATTTGCCTACATGTTTGTCCTTGTCTGGGAGTGACCTGATGTGGGGACACCAGAGTGAGCCCTCAGCAGCCAGGGCAATGCATGCTTGTGTACCAGCTTCTTCCCTGCCTGGCATTTCACCCAAAATCTCCCTGCCTCCACCCAGACATGAGCTAGGGGCTTTGTAGAGTGAGATGGCCACAGAGGGCCTGGCTATGGCATGTTCATGTGGAGAGACCGAAAATGAGCTGAGCAGTGAGCTGAGGAGGGGAGTGCATCCCACCTGGGCGCATTGAAAGGTAGGCTCCCTTGTGGTCCCTGCACCTCTGCACCGCCCAGCACTGACACTGCTGCAGAGCCTTCAGGTGACTGGGGTTCTTAGCTGGACCAGGGCCTCTACAGACAGCACTAAGGTTTATTTAAATCCAATATTTAAAGGCAAACATCAAAACTTTCCATGGCAACAAGCCATCAAGCTCTTTGCAAAGCACCTTCACATCTCCGCTCTGCCAAGCCAACTGTCAGGGATGCAGCTCCCTTCTCCCTCTCCATTCAGTGCTTCTCTTTGTACTCTGCCCCAGATAACTATTTTTATGCCATTCTTTAGGCTGTTTGTTTGCTGCCTGACTCAGAGTATTCAGGAATCATATAGTATATGGGACAATCAACCATCAATGTCTCTAAAAAAGCCCAAACCCAACCCAACAAATCTCATTCTTCACAAGAACTCAAGCTTACAACTGCTCATGGGTACTTCTGGGAAGGGGGGAGCTTTGCAAGTGTTCTGTGAGCAGTGTCTAGAACGGAGCCCCAGCCGTGGCAAAAGCAGCCCTGCGATGCAGTGTCAGGATCCAGCCCCGTGTGCCAGCAGCACATGGCACTTCAGCATGAGCCCCAGAAAACACGTGCAGGGTTCACTGCCACCTGCAAGCTTTGCCATAAGGCTGAGGGGCAAATTCTCTCCTGCCTTAGTCACCTCAACGGGATGTTCTTGTGGATTTTGCTGCTTGTGAGCCAGGGAAGCAGACAGGGAGGGTTCAGGCTCTGGTTTCCCCAGATGGAACTTTGCAGCCCCTGTGCTGATTTTGGCACAGTTGTGTGAGTAGGCTCCAGAGAGCTGAAGACAAAAAAACAGAAAACCCCACAACTTTGGGGGTTTGCTTTTCCTTCTGGCTGGCTTCTGTTTTAGCTTGGAGGAATGGCCTGAGGCCACTTGGCGTGAGCACACAGAAGCTACACTGGCATAAGGGGAACAAGATGAATACGATGAGGAGGTAGTGTGTACAAAAATATCCTGTGTAGGTTTTTCCCATCTGAACTCCATCCTCTGCAACCACAGGCTGAGGTTTTTAGCCTGGTCAGTGAAACCTCATGACTCTGGCTTATGCTGGTGCTGGGTAACATTTTAAGATGTTTCAGCAGTTAAAGGAGTTTTTTTGTTACTGTGCCTTAGGCAACTGGTAGACTTCAGAGACAGCAGAGCTGTTGAGCTTTTCCCTTTTGGTAGGAACCTTAAAATGCTTGCACAGGCTTCCTGATGCTTTGTTATCCAGAGGAGTGGCAGATTTGGGACCAGATTCCCAGTCATGGCTTTTCCATATGCGTGAGTCATGGTGCTTCCGAGGGCTGCTGCACTGCTCTGCTCAGGGGTGCAAAAGGTATTTTTAGGTTGGTCCACCTGTTTGAGCTGTGTTGAGTGGGTGAGGAGGTGTGGGATGGAGGATGAAGCTTCCATGAGGATTTGCTATCGGTGGTTGAAGAGGGACCCGATGCAGAGAGATGAGGATGAGTTGATGGTCTGTGCATGGCTCTGAGCAAGGGGCATTTCCAGACAACTGGGGACTGGATTTTGCTCTCTGAAAGATCTCAAATGTCTAAAGTAAGATCTCTGCACAGTACTGAATTATTTATTGAATAATTTCTCTTGGCAAGAGACCAATATGCTGTAGGTATTTTAGATACTTTAAATACTTCTATTTACGTGTGATTACTGGGCTCTTTCAGGACATTGAGCTCCTTGTTAGCATTTTTCCCTTTTTAGTGGATGCTTGCAAAGATCTTGTGTTTTGCAAATGCATTTCCCAACTGTGCAGAGCAGGAGGGAGCAGAGGCCAGTGCTGCTCCTCCGGTTGCTTGGAGATTCCCAGCCTTTGTCTATGCCCTGCCTTTGGTATTGGGGCTGTCAGGAAGGTGGATGGAAGCTGGGGAGTCATCGAAGCCCCTGAGCCCGGTGCTGTGGTCTGCCACTAGCTCCATCCCCAGGAACCACGGGGAAATATGGTGCCATGGTCACACCCAGGCTGTTAATGTAGCAACTACTTAGAGTTTTTTAAGGAGTGAGGTGTCTCTACAGTAATGCTCGGGGCACATGGTTATTATGCAATTAGTGCTGTTAGTCATTAGTCACTCAAGAGTAGGGGGAAATTCTACTTTTTATCTGTATTTTAGGTGTATGCACATGCACACACAAGCATTTACATCCATGCATGCAGATATATAATTGTATGTGTATATACCATTTATAAATGAGACCTAGTACTTCAGCAGCCTTTTCTCTGAGACATTTTTTCTGTCCTGAGTGAAACTGCCTGTCCCTCCTAAAAAAATAATATACCCTTGGGCCAAGTTTATACCACAGCCCCAGCCACAAGCTGATGCTGAACTGGTCTCTTTCATCCATCCCTGTGCTCTCCCCACTCACTCACTCACTCACTTGGTCAGCGGAGGTCACAGGAAAGCACAGCTGGCCTCCTTGCCATGAAGTTTATTTGCCTTATTCTTCTCCTGCAGATCCAAGGCTTGATGCAGATGCAAAGCCTTTTTCCATTGCAGATAACTCTGCCTCGCTGAGTGGGTGGGAGGGCACTGGGAGAGGGTGAGTGGGGAGGCAGGGGCATGGGGACAGTCCCTGATGGCATTGCTGCAGTCCCATGTGTGCTCCCATGCCCCAGACCCTGATTTTGGGGTGCACCGAGCTCCCAGCTGGCTCTGCCAGCACGAAAGCAATTTGAGCTAAAGAGGCTTATGTACCATTGAAACCCTGTTCCTTAATAATCTTGTTGGCAAAAGGCCAGTTTCGCAGATTGGATGGGCCTGATTCTCAAAGGAAAGGGAGAAGGATATTGTTAGTAAAAATGCAATATAAAAGTTACAAACTGCTTTTATAACATTTCTTGATCACGGGGTGCTTCTCCAGTGTCTGCTCCCCGGAGAAGTGCCACAGCCTCACAGGCACTGTGTGCCTTTCCTCCCTTGAATGCCATCCATCGCCTCTCACCCTCTCTTATGTTGCGTGAGCACCAGCATAATAATCCAAAAAAAGCAATTTTATCTCTAAACCAGTTCCTTTTTTTCCCCCGACTTTTTTTTTCCCCCTTCTCAATTATAACTCATTGAGTTATAGTGGAACCATAGTCAATGAGGCCAAATGCCTTGGCTTTGAGTCCTCAATTATTATTTGACCCTGCAAAGAGTTGTGTGATCTAAGTAAAACACAGTAATTGTGGTTGTACATGGGGGAGGCAATTATTTCGCTCAGTTGGTAAAATTAAGCACCTGTAAGAGTTCAGTTTGGTCTGGTTTTGGTAGATAGGGGGCATTTTTTAATGGAAAACACAGTTTTTATGAAAATGGGCTGTCCCAAAAATCAAAGCAGCGATACATTATGTGGAGGCTGTGGGAGTTGGCTTAGGGTGATGTGTCTGAAGGTGAGAGATGTTAAATGAGGAAAAGGGCTATAGTGAGATAGGTCACTTCAGAGGAGCAAAAGCAGGTATGGTTTCAGAAAGTTTTAAGTAGTATTAGCCTTGGCTTGATCAATAATCCTAGTAACTGCTGAATCCCAGGTATGGCTGATTACCACTTGCAGAGTACAGAGGGTCCCTGTACATGCATCCAAGTATGTGTGGTGGGTCAGGGCTGTGGGGTCACCCCTGCCCAGGCTGCTCTGGAGGAATGCAGGATGAGCAGTGAAATGTTTTGGATCACTGTTGTGGGGATGTGTTTATACCACAATTGCATGTGTGGGACAGAAGCTGTTAGGAGTCCTGCAAAACTGTGTGAGCCAAGTATTGCTTGTCTCCTGCTTCGTTTTGGGACTGCTTACTGGATTTCCACACAGCTATTCTTTCATAGTTTCAGATACTTCTGGTGTTCCTATTTTCCCCTTTATGTTTATCACACCCTTTACTCTTTCTCAAGCAGTTTGCAAGCTTGCAGACTGCCTGGCTTCCTGTCTCACAGCAGGGAATTGTTCTGTAAGGTTTTCAGTAGCTCTCTGTAATGCACAACAAATACATAATGGCATTTTCTCTGTGTAATTAACACTGGCTTCGTCCTGCTGTAAAGAATGGCATTGCCATTTCCATAAACACTATAGTGTAAAACCATTAAAACAAAGAACAAATTGACCTGAACTAGTTGAAAATAGAAAGGCAGCCAAGTGCCATGAGTTTTCCAAATTTTCCTGTTTAAGTAAAATGAATGAGAAAAAATCTGCAGGTTTAGATGAAACTGGATATAGCATTTGTGGCTGAGGCACAACACAGTCTGTGGTGGGAGATCTCATTAGATCGCTTGTTCCCATAAAATGTAGATAAATGTGAGCCCAGCCTACTGCAGAGTGGTTGGTGTCTCCCTTCCTCACCTGAGCCCAACCCCAATCCACACTGGCTTCAGGATTAGAACTGAAGGTTCATCCAGCTTCTCATCCTTTGTGTCCACACAGGTAAAACTTGTGGAGCCTCATAGCAGAGGCTGACTTGGCATCAGCTCTCTGGTTTTAATTACAGCAGTGATTAGGAATTCACAGCCTGTGGTGTCCCAGGAGCTCCCTGGCCAAGCTGGAGAAGGTCAGAAGTACCTGAGCTGCATTTAATGGCAGAGGCTCCTCCCAGGGTTGATGTCCCTCTGCATGCCTACATGGAGTTGGAGGAAAAAGGAAAAATAATAATTATTATACTCTGCAAGCAATACACAACATCCCCAAATGCCTCTGCCTGCATGGCTGTGGCAGCCTCTGTGCATGTTTTCATAAAGATGTTAATTATTGCAAGAGCTTTCATTTAAATAAACAAATGGTTTCCAGTGATGCAGTCTGACTAACAGCTTTATATGTCCCTGGGAATGCAGATGTTCCCTTTCCCCTTGGTAAATGGAGACTCTCTTGTACTGATACAGTCATAATTTGAGTGCCATTCTTGATTTGAATCCCTGTTGCAAAGTCCCCTGAACCCTCTGCACAGAGCACTAGGCATGTTTTTCTTCTGCACAGGAAGGTGAGGGAGAGTGGTCCAAGTTTTGCTGGATGTTTCTTTGTGCAAATCTTCTGTCACTGGCCCCATTTCAGGAAAACAACTATAAATCTCAGGGTCTGGCCTCTGCAGAACTGAACATGAGAAAAGAGTTCCAAAAGCTTGTAGTATTTCACTAGAGTGAAATCCCTCTAAATCTGCCTCTCTTGACTGAGATGTTTTAGATCCTGTAAATTCTGTTTCCTCAGTGAAATGAATGAGCAGCCAGTGCCGTAGCCAAGGACACAGATCCGTGGTGACTGCTGGCTGGTGGGATATTCCAGCTTGCTCTGAGAGAAGCAGAGAGTCTGTGGGCTCTGAGCCATCACACGTCACTGGCTCTGCTTCGTAGTTCCCCACTGCAAACAGTTAATTCTCTCAGACATATTGAAAAGCTGCTTATTTGGGTTTGGTTTTGTGCTATGAAGTCTAATGTAAATAGCCTTTTTTGGGGTTTGAATAAAGGGTAGTGGGACACTTTGCCCATTTTCCAGGATGAAATGAATCACCCGCCTCCTCCCCATCCCACTGTGAATACAGGGGGGCAGGAGGATACGGATGTTCCAGTAGGAGTTGTTCTTCCCAAGCAGGCACTGATGGAATGGTAGGAAGGATGTGATTGCGTGGCTGCATAGGACCAGTAAAATTTTAATTGCATTAGGCATACACCAATAGTCTGAGGCTGTTCACACACTGGCTTATGTCACTGAACTCTATTGACTGGAGTTACAGAATCACTTCCAGCAGAAAAAGATGAAAACTAAATCACACAAGAGAGCTGTTTGTTACCAAAATGAATGAATAAGCCCTCTTCCAGGGGTGATTGCTGTGAACACAGGCTGGTAGGTGACCTGGAGCCCAGTGTCACTGCTGGCTCCCCAGAGGCTGCAGGAGCCCTGCTCAGCCTGGACTCAGGCTGGGAAGTTTGCCTGTGCCAGGCACCCCAAGCTCTTACCCATGGCTGTGCTCTCTTGGCACCTCTCCAGCACTTCTTCCTTCCTCAAAACCACTTTTTTCTGTCCTTCCTTGCGTATTTGTTTCTCTTTTCTTTGCCGTGGGAATATTTTAGAAATCCAGTGATGCAAAGTGCCATTTGGAATAAATGGAAATGTCAGTGTTTCCACGTGCCACATGCATGGATGCCATGCTCTGCTTGCTGGCACCCCGGGCCGCTGGCTTGTGGGGAACATGCACTGCAGCAGGATGGTAGATCCACCTCAGGCAACAGAAGTGGGGCCAAGAGGTAGCAGAAATGGGCCACAAAGGTAACAGAAATGTGGAGAAGGGGTGTGGAGAGCATTGTGCTGCTGATCCTGGGCCCTAGGTGACAGCAGCAGCTGCTTGCTGTACACTGGGGTACAATGCTGCCTTGCTGATGGGTAACCCAGCCCAACTGTGCTGGGTTTAAATTACTATTATTTATTTTCCTGAGCACAGGAGAAATGTACTCCCAGAGCATGTGACCATGAGGTGCTCACCTGCTTGTCTTGACTCGTCAGAAGAGGCTGTGATCCAGGCACCCCTGACCCCTCTTTCTGTAGGTATAGGGAGGGGGTGAGGCAGTTCTCCCTGATCATCCCAAACACACCTGGGCCCCTATCCTGGCCACCATCCCAGGGCAGGTTGGCTGCTCTGAGCAGATCAAGTATGGACTCATCATGAATCACTTTGGGATGCAAAACCCATGATTAACTATTGCAAAAGGCAAGTTGTGTGAACTCTGCAGTGCCAAAATTGAATGTGAACAGAAGTTGCAGCCCTGACTCTCATGATCCTTCTGTTGATGCTATGAGCTCTAGGTGTCCGTGGATGCCCTCTACCCAGACAGATGTAAAGGCCTGGTCCTGCTTCCCCCCAGGCAATCCCTGCAGCTGAGCAGGACAGAGGCATGTGGCTGTAGCCAAGCATCCCCCCATGGCAGTGCTGTTCCCACAGGCACCTTCCCAGCTTCCCACTTTCAACTTAAATGCACAGATGGATACAAAACAGCACTTACAGGCTGCTATTGAGGGAGTAATTCCCAAGATTTCAGTGTAACCAGCAAACTGGGTAGCTGCTTTTGGTGGGACAGGCTGTTTCTGGGAGAAGACAGTCTTAATTGGGACTTGCTGAAATGCTTTTGCACAAATAGGCAATTCATCGGCAAATGAATAGTGCCCTTGCTAAGCTCTCCCAGTTTTTATAGTAAAAGTGTGTTTGTCAGGCTGCTTTTCATAGTCTGGTGTCAAGAAATATTGAGGGGAGAAATCAGTACTCTGTCTCAGTTCATAGAATCATTTTATCCCAGAATGGTTTGGTTTGAAAGGGACCCTAAAGCTCATCCAGTTCCAACTGCTCTGCCATGACCAAGGACTCCTTTCATATACCAGGTTCCTCCAAGCTCCATCCATCCTGTCCTTGAACACTTCCAGGGATGGGGCATCTACAGCTTCTCTGGGCAAGCTGTGCCAGGGCCTCACCACCCTCACAGTTCATCCTAACATCACTGCAGTCTCGTAGTCAGTATTTTATCACGTGTAGAGATTTCTGAAAAGATGCTCAAATCTCAGGAGAATATTGTCTCCTGTGTGGTATTTCCCAGTAACATCATCTGGATGTGATTATTGGAGGGGTTCAGCCATTCTTGGAAGAGGCTGGTCGTGGTCCCAGAGGGTTTGCACAGTCATGAGTTCTCTGGGAGCAGAGGTGGCTGTGGGATGCTGGGCCAGCATCAGGGAGCAGCATGGGGCCAGAGGGATGTTTGGGCCGGAGCCCTCAGGAGGGAGATGGATGACCCTGAACATGGGCTCTGTGTTGCTGTCCTCTTGCTGCTGCCCTCTCCATTTCATAACCTAAAAGTGAGTGAGGTTAATTGTTTGTTATGTTGTTTTTTCTCTTGTACAAACTTACAAACCTCCTCCAGAGCCTCATGTGAGGGGTCTGCCCCTGTTCACCACCTGGCCTGTGCCAGCCCCAGTGCTCACTTGGCACAAACACAGGAGGAGGCTACTAGAGGGTATTCCTGACCTTCAGGACTTTAGGATAGTGCAGCTCAGACACTGTTCCCAGGAGGAAAAAAGCTGGTTTGTGTTAGTGGTGCTTTTGTGTGGGAAGTCCTGGCCCCCTCATGGAAGTGAAGCCATGTAGCTCCACAAGCTGGAGCAAGGCCAGAGGGCAAGAGGGAAGGGGCTGCCTGGGCTCATGTGGCTGAAAAACTTTAAGACCTTGACTCTTGTAAAGTCACAAAGAGAGCTGTGGGAAACCTTAACTGTTTGGATTTCCCCTGGGCAGCACCTGCTTGGCTCATCTCTCAGAGGGCTGGCCGATACTGGAGACTCCCCAGTGGGGAGTTGATACGAGGCTGTCACTGTAAACAGGAGTTATTTAAAATGTTCCTTGTGTACTCAACACCCAAACACGAGTCCCCTGACCTCTCACTCGGGAGCAGCAAGCCACCTGCCTGGCTCCTTCTCTCTGATGGCCGTTTCTGTATGTGCAAAAGGGAAAAGCAAGGCAACCTGCTGCGGCAGAGTCTAGATCGATGCCCGATCCACAGTGTGACCTTGCCTTTCCCAGGAGCAGCTCCTGCTCTGTGAGCCCAGCACAACCAGACCGTCTGTGCAGTCCTGCTCAGGGAAGGCAGAGAAAGCTTCTGGCAACCTTGAGGGGTCGTAGCTGGATCCCAGAGCTTGTCCCAGCATAACTCACTCCAGATAACTGCAGCTGCATCACCTCCTGTACATTGGTACTCGGTTGTCCTTAGTGAGTGAGCTGTCTGTTCCTGCTCACCCTGCTACGGATGCTTCCTCCTTTCTTCTATCTCTTCCACAGATTCTGTTTTCCTCAGTTAGAGTGGCTGTTGGCAGGCAGCCCCACAGCTCAGCAGAGCAGGGTGTCTGATGGCTGATGAGGCAAATCATGTTCTCCCCTTCCCAAAGACCCGTGCTGCCCCTGTCTATCTGCAGCCTGACCTGACCCGACCCATCCTTCTGGCTCTTGCAGAGTTTGCCGTTTCGCTGGTGGAGAAGATGCAGGCTCAGGAAATCCTGCGGAGCCTGCGGCTCCCCGAGTTCGATGACCTCAGCCAGTTCTTCCGCAACCTGCCGGCCACGGCGCTGGTGGGCCTTGGTGCCTTTGCGGCCGTCGTCGCCTACTGGTTTGCCAGCCGGCCCAGGGCCGTGAAGCCGCCCTGCGACCTGCGCATGCAGTCGGAGGAAGTCGAGGTGAGGCCAAGGCAGCCCTGGCTGGCTTTCCCCAAAGTTTGCATGCCTGGAAGTCATAGAACGGTTTGCGTTGGAAGGGACCTTAAAGATCACCTCATTCCAGCCTCCTGCCATCGGCACTGTCCCAGGCTGCTCCATGCCCCATCCAGCCTGGCCTTTAACACTTTCAGGGATGGGGCAGCCACAGCTTCTCTGGGCAACCTGTGCCACGGCCCCACCACCCTCACAGGGGAGAATTTCTTCCTAACATCTATTTTAAACCTACTTTATTTCAGTGTGAAGCCACTACTTCTTGTTCTGTCACTATGTGCCCTTGTAAAAAGTCCCTTTCCAGCTCTCTTGTAGGCCCCCTTCATTAAGGTCTCCCTGGAGCCTTCTCTTCTTCAGGCTGAACAACCCCAACTCTGTCAGCATTTCCTCACAGGGTAGGTGTCCCATCCATCTAATCACCTTCATGGCCTCCTCTGGACTCATTTCTACAGATCTATGTCCACAGGGGATGCCAGGAAGGCTTTTTTATTGTTGTTGTTTTGGTAGTTCCCCAACCTCATCCTGAAATCAACTATGTAATGCACTGTGCCAGGGATCACTTCAACCCTTAATTCACCCTTTTCTGTAAACTGAAAAACTAGAATACAGTATGTTAATTTATTCTCTTAGATTTTCAGTAAAATTTTGGTCTTAGCTTTGCTTAACCATCCATGGCCAAAGATGAGAGGCACTGCCACTGCATGGGAGAAACAACTGAAAAGCAACAGCTGGTGAGACCAGATCACCTGGCACTCTTCATGTGTGCCCATTGCTGAGTTTGGTGTTGCAAACTTGGTAACAGTAAGAAAAGAAAAACCTGAATCCATGCTTAGAGGCTGAGGAGTTATTAATTTTTATGCTTGCAAAAGGCTTTAAAGTTTAATGATGCGGCTCTGTTTTAAAGAATAGAAATATTTCTGAAAATTGTCTCTTCTTATTTTAATATCTGAAAGCGGCATGAGAATTTTTAAAGCCTTTTGTGATGTTCCCTCTAAGACGTTATTGTCTTTAATTCCAACAGCTTTTTAAAAAGGTGGGAGGAATTTACATTTTTCAAGACAGTTTTTCCCTGTGGTTAGGGCTTTAGTTAGACTTTTTTCTGGCTCCTGGTGCAGTCCTGGTTTGGTCATTCTCACCCTGGCTGCCCACTCCTAAAACACCTCTGCTGAACGCATGCACTGGGGGCTGGCCTCTGCCTTAGTCTGTCCTTCATGCTGGCCTGGATGTCCTTGTGGAGGTGCTCATGGTGCTAGTCCTGGAAACCTGTGGAGCCCAGAGCAGTTGCTTCCCTCAGCACATCCCCCCTCCATTACTTCCAGATACGTAATTCCTTATTAAATTCCCTTGGGAAATATCAGCGACCTCCTGTGACAATGAGCTGGGTCAAGTGCTCCTCTATGAACAGAGGGTTCTCCTGAGGTGCTGAGGTCACTGTCCCTCCTCTCACATCCCTTTGGGTCTTGGGGCAGAGGTCTTGCTGGCATTTGGGGAGTGTGCTGCTTTATGGTCGGGGTTTCCCCATCTCCCATCCCTCGAGCAGTGCTGATGGCTGTGTCACCTCGTGTCACCTCGTCTCACGCAGGGCCTGGCTGGAGCGCGCCGCTCGGTGATCGGGGACAGCCCGCAGCTGCTGACGCACTACTACGATGATGCCAGGACCATGTACGAGGTCTTCAGGAGGGGATTCAGCATCTCCGGTGAGAGCACAGTGGTGAGGAGGCCTAGGAGCAGAAGATAGGAGAGGTGGGGACCAGGCCATGCAGATGACCTATGGTCCATGGTATCATCACAGAGCTCTCATACACTTGAGAGACATCACTTCCCACTGCAAAAAGCCATGATGGCTCTTCCCTGCTCTATCATAACTATTTCTGTGTCTGCTGTTTGTGGTATCCTGCCTCATTGGATACAACGATGTCGTGGTCAGATTATTATTTTTGGTACCTTAAAAAACCCCAGTGGAACTGCACATATTCTGCCCCACCAGACAGGGGTAAATAAAGGACTCAGTAGGTGTATGGAGGAATGGATTTCGGCAAGTAGGTACCATTAGCAAATCATTCAAACTTTTCAAATTTTCATCCAGTCACGCACTGCTGTGTGTTGTTTTACCCTCCTCCAGAGTAGGCTGGGCTAAATATAGTAGTTTTCACCTTTTTTAATCAAAAGGCAGCACAAGTAGTGGGAGCTGGTGTTTGGGATGAGGGCCCTCGTCAGACACTAATGCTCATGTGACTTTTGGAAAAGCCTTTTAGTGAGGCTGCTTGGGGCAAATTCCTGCTGTCAGTGGGGAGGATTGAAGCCTTTTTGGGGGATCCCAGCAGTTCGTCTCCCATCAGATGCACCTGTGTGTGTAATTTGCTGAGGATTGCTGTGAGAACCAACCTGATAACTATGGATTTACTCCTGGAGGGCCTCCCCCACATCGTGGCCCCACGTGTAAACTCCTGGCACTGCCCCCTGTAACTCATCATCTCTGCTTGTGTCTTTCAGAGAATGGCCCCTGCCTGGGGTTCAGGAAGCCCAAACAGCCCTACCAGTGGCTCACCTACAAGGAGGTGAGCTGGAGGTGACACCCACTGTGCATCCTCTTCCCCTGCCCAACACAAGAAGGGGTATTGGGGTGCCTGCACGTTAGACCTGGAGGTTGCTCATGCACCATGTGATGCTTCGCAGTGTCCCCACCCAGCCACATCCAGATGTTACATGGGTGTGTTGGCTTTCATGGGCTGGCTCCATGCCATGAGCCCACTCCTGAAAGCAGCACTGAGGCACTCTGGAGCCATAGGGCATTGCCAACCACATCAGTTGGTAGTCAGCTAATGATGGTTCATGGTAACATAAAAATTGGACTTTTAGATAGGAAATACAATCATTTGAGAGCCTCCCTGTAAGCTTTGTTTAATTTGGTATTGTTTATTTTCCTCTTTTTTAATGTATTTTTTCCTTTCCAAATTCCAGGTGGCTGAAAGAGCAGAGGCTCTGGGTTCAGGCCTTTTGCAGCAGGGCTGCAAGCCATCCACAAAACAGTTCATTGGTGTCTTCGCTCAAAACCGTCCAGAGGTGAGATTTTAAGTCCAACTTGATATTGTATTAATAATGTTCCTGACTTGTCAGCTTGCTCTTAAGTTACATCTGCTCCCATGGCCCCTTCTCACCTTTGTGCTTCCATGTCCTCCTGCAGTGGATCATCTCTGAGCTGGCTTGCTATACCTACTCCATGGTGGTGGTACCCCTGTATGACACCTTAGGTCCTGGAGCCATTCGGTACATTGTCAACACAGGTAAAATCAAAACTGATGTGATCTTCTCAGTTTTGTTGCTCAGAATGTTTCATTTTCTGCTTCTAAAAGACAGATGATCATAGAATCCTAGAATGGTTTGGGTTGGAAGGGACCTTAAAGCTCATCTGGTTCCAGCTCTTCTTCATTGGCAGGGACACCTTTCACTAGACCAGGTTGCTCCAAGCCTCATCCAGCCTGACCTTGAACACTTCCAGGGATGGGGCATTGTGATTAGACTTGTTGAGTGTCTTGAACTCACTTAGAGAAGTTCCTGAGGAGCTATGTGTCCCTATGCTGGGTCAGGGTTGCCTCTCTTGCATTTTCCACATGCCCAGTCGTGCATAGCTGTGGATAGGGGCTGCTCTGGATGTGGGAATTACTCCACGGCCACCCACTCCTGTGCTGCTTGATATTATGCCTCCTAGATATTTTAATCCACGTGAGGACCAATTTTAATATTTTGAACTGAATCCCAGAATAATCGTAAATGTCGGCTACAACTTTGGCATTGATTTGGGTTAGCTAAGTTGCATTTTTTCCTCGTATTTCAAGAGAGGCATGTGTTACATGCTGGGATTTCTGGTGTAGCCTGGAGTGACTATCAGCAGTGATATAGTGTTAACTATGAGCCACAGTCTTGCATTAAAAAATATTTACTGCAAACAGCTTGTTTGGCTGCTTTTCTTGCAGCTGACATTTCCACGGTCATTTGTGACAAGCCTGAAAAAGCCAGGATACTCCTTGACCATGTGGAGAGGAGAGAAACACCAGGCCTGAGCTCCATCATCCTGATGGACCCATTTGAGAAGGAGCTGATGGAGAGAGGGAAGCGCTGTGGGGTTCGCATCCAGACCATGCAGGAGGTGGAGGTGAGTTTCCTCTCCCTCTCCTTTTACTATTTTTTGTAATATCTGTAAAAAGACAGTACAGTGTACAGGGACTTGTGAATTGCGTGCCAAGTTCAGTGTTTGGAGAGCACAAAAGAGAAGCTTGTGGCTGATAATGCTGATGCTTGGTGCATTTGCCTCTTGGTGTTATTCCTTGTTGATAGCGGAGCCGACATTTCAATTCTTTATCCTCAAATGCGCTGTCAGCTGCTATTTAAGCATGGGAAGGGGGTTGTTATTTGAGACACTGTCTTCCTACACATAAGCCTACAGCCTCACACTTGTTTGAAACACCCTGGATGCAGCTGAACCAACCCAAACACTACTTGAAATCCAAGGAAGGCACTGCAGTTAAGGCAAGAAACTCAGGATAATAAAGATGGCCTCAGTGCCAGCTAGGAATTTGTCTGCTTCAGCTCACACTCTCCCTTAGTGGTTTGCAGATTATTAGCAAGGGGGTTACACTGCAAGAATTAAAGTGGAAATCACTTTTGTTACTTTAATCTCTTCCAGGACTGTGGCCGTGAGAGTCGACATGTGCCTGTGGTGAGTGTTGGCATGTTGCTTTTCCCACTTACAGCTGCAGCAGAAGGGACCTTAAAGCTCATCTCGTTCCAACCCCCTGCCATGGGCAGGGACACCTTCCATGGGTGCTTAGACGAGTCTGCTCCAAGTCCTGTCCAGTCTGGTCTTGGACACTTCCAGGGATGGAGCAGCCACAGCTTCTCTGGGCCAGGGCCTCACCACCCCCATAGGGAACAATGTACAGTATTTGCTTTATTCCCTCTCTCTGGAACACTTAATTGAGATAGCTCATCCTGCTATGAACATGTTAATGGGACAGTAATTAAATGCCATTGTTAAGTTACCCTAATTCCACTACCTTACCCTGGTGGCACTGGAGGAATGTCTCTGTACCCTTCACTTTCTGCTGGGGCTTCTTTAGTTCAGAAACACTACTTGGCAGTATTTATATGGGATATTTTGGGAAAATTGCTTTGATATTTTTCACTGGCTGCTCATACTCGTACAAAACTCTCAAAAGCAGCTTCTGATGTTCAAGCTGTTTGTTTAGTCATTCATGACCCAAAATAGCACACTTACGGGGTGGTGTTGAGAATACAGAGATGCTGCTGGAAATGGGAACAATCAGCTTTGGAATCTTGTCCCCTATTGTGGAGTTCTTTCCAGAACTGACCTGGAAATTGATGAATTATCTCAAGTTGACCCACATATCTACAGATAGAGGTGGTGGCTTGGAAAATACTAACTGCAAGACAAATATTCCACCAAAGTCTTCCTACACTACAGCATGCCCTTAGTGCATCTGGAGCACAGCATAAAGGGAGGAATAGAGTCTGCATCAACTGAAGAAACCTGGTAAAAAGAGTTTTATGATGGTCTTTTATACTTGCTGAGGGGAATGACAGCTTTTTATGTCAGAGCACAAACATAATTGGTTTGATCTTTAGGTTTCTACAATGTCAACAGTTGCTACTACTGACACTTCTGCATTTGACTGATGTGATTTTCCTATTCTCCTATTGGTTTTCTAGCCTCCTCGACCAGAAGATCTGTCAATTGTCTGTTTTACTAGTGGCACTACAGGTAAAGAATCATTTTAATCTTGAAATGTTAGAATATCTTATGAAATTTAATTATTAATCCCACCTCAATACATACAAACTTACTGTTATACTGATACTGGCAATGATATTTCTAGGCATTTTTAATATTTAAGAATATATAGGTATATATACTTCTGTAGATTGCAAATTAAAAATAACAATATATTTATTTTTCAACTGAATTCTCTGACATACACTTTGCCAGTATGATTTTCCAGTTGTCTGAAAATCCACCCATGTGTCTGCTTCCCATTTTGCTGTGTAGTTGTGAAGCACTTGGTTGCTTGGTATTTATCTTTTGCAGATGTTTTAAAAAAAAATACCCAAAACCCTAAAAAGTGATTCCACAGCTTTCCATTCTCTGTATCCTAAGCACATTGATGTCTCCAGCCTCACCAAGGTCCTTGTCACCTCTGTCTCCTCTTCTTGTGTGTTGCTCATGACACCAAGTGCTGGGGAGGTTCGGGATGAGCCTGGGCAGCCCATGGTGCTGGTACTCATGTGCTGCTGGCCTCTTTTTCTTGGAGAGAGGAGCAGCGTCATTTTCTTGCCAGTTCTTAGCAGAGGCAGTGCTTTGTCCTCTCTCCAGACCCTGGTCTTCATCAGCTTGCAGGCATTTCCTACTCTTGAGAACTCAGCCTCCATAACATCTCCCTGAAAGCTGTACGGGCAGATGCACAAGGCATCACTGCTTGGGAGACTGCTTTTACACTCGCCTGTAGGGAAGGTCCATGTTCCAGGGTCTGCTGGAGCAGCTCTTCCAGATCCACCTGTGCTCTTGGGATTGCCTGATTCTTGGTCCTACCCCAAAGCATCCTCAATTTGGTCTCAGCAGAAGATGGTGGGAGCTGCTGGTGCTGCTCAGTCAGCAGATCAGGCTGAGTACAAGGGAATACCTTCATCCTCCACCTCCCAGAGAAGACTTGTGCTTCAGACCAGGTAGGCCACTGCTTTATCAACTCCAAGTACAAGCTCAAGATATTTTGAAAGGGTTTGGGTGTTTTACGTTCGTGTATGGTTCTTAGTTTTGAGATCTGGACTTCAGACTGCCCAGGGCAGAGCACTGAGGGAGAGGAGCCTGTGACTCTGCTCTGTTCCAGCACTGGGAATTCCTAAATGGGAAAGACTGAACTCAGTGCAGCCATGTACAGAGTGAGTGCAAAGTGGCTGGGCACAAATGGGAGCAGTAGGAAAATGAAGGAGCTATGCCATGGATACAGCAGGGCACAGTGTGTTTGTGTGGATGTTCAAGTGCAGAGCAATTATTTTTTCAAGTCACGTTTTTGTTGATATTTTTATTTCTAAATAAGAAATTCTGCATAGAGAAGGTTTCTTTTGATTTCCTTTTTTTTATTTGCAGATGCAGTCAAGGGCCAGTTTCTGATTTTGTGCTTTTCTTAGAAACATGCCCAGAGTTACAGAAGTAGGACAACCAGGAAGCTCATTTCCCTTCTCCCATCCAAACCAGAGATTTGCAATTTTGCAAATCATCTCGAACTGAACTCTCTCATAACATGCTTTGTGACCCATGAGCCTATCCTCTGCTGCTGCAGGACTTTGCACATCACTCTCTGCCTTTTTCAGAGGTTGCATCAACACTCTGGTCTGTTTTCCACATTGTGCTTTGGTGTAAGAGTTTTATATAGCCCATGTAATTTTTAGTGATCAGATTTAGAATTTTCTTCCAAAGGATATGTTCTCTAGGGCTTTTCCGATTCCAAAGGGCTCTAAATATTTTTGTATGGTGTGAAAAAAATCTCTGCTGTAGAATTTGTCACCTGAAAATTGTAGAATTGGAAAGAATTCCCCAGAAGCAGACTTTAACAATTGCTTTTCTTTGATAGGACCAGATGCCCCAATGCCTCCCCGGGGAGAAAAGAGAGGCTGAGGTTGCTGAGCTTGGATGACAAGACCAACTTTCATGGTTGTGCCAAGAAGCCATCAGCACTTGTAAATGGTCCAAAGGCACACATATATCCCCAAACTGTCAGGATACAATTTTTCATGTTGGCTTCTCCAGAGAAATCAACTGTCATTCCCTCAAGGATCCACTACCAGGTGGATAAAATTGATTCCCAGTGGTTTCTCCTAGCCTGGTAGTGCATATTTCTTTTTGCCAGAGCTCCCCAAGGGAGGAAAGTGCTTGCATCCCAGAACGCTGATGGATCACACCATCAAATTAGTGCTGGAGCACTTGAAAGACCCATTTGGCAATGTGGAAAAGGCTCTTATATTTTTTAAAGGTTCTTCTGTTGCTTATAAGAACTGTCAAACAAACCTGGCACCGAGATAAGGAGGAATTGACATTCCCGGGCTATTAATGGATTGCAGGGTATCCATTCTGTAACAGGACACTCACTGGGTCTGTCTTTGTGAGGAAATTCAAACAAGAAATGGCATTGTTTTTTTAAATAGAAAAGCAGCATCACTGCCAACCTTCTTCTCTCAGAGTGGTAATTCTGGGAAAGGGCTCATAGAAAGGGGCACCTGTTTTGCTGGGTTAACTCTTAAAGCAGAATTACTAAGGAAGGTTAAAATTTACCGGAGTCCCCCAACCCAAAAAGCTGCAGCTGTCCCATAGCAGCATGGTTTGTTCTGGATTTCTCCTGGTGGAGGCTCTCCTGGCTCCAGCACTGCTGCTCTGCTTAGACACCATTATCACTGCAGCCTGTCCGGGATGTTGAGCCTGCGCAGGAGGGATGCAGAGGAAGGAGCCAGTGTGTTCACACTTCACATGCTTCCAGGCATGGCAGAGATACCGAATCTGCATTCAAGTCAGAGGTGGAGTGAGTAAATGAGTCAAACATCTGAGAAATCTCATAAAATCACAGAATAGTTTGCCTTGGAAGGAACCTTCAAAGCATGTCTAGTTCCAATTCCCAGCCATAGCAAGGGACACTTTCACCTAGACTGGTTTGCTCCAGACCCCACCCAGCCTGGCACTGAACACTTGAAATCCTCAAAAAAAAAGTCTGAAGAATTTTGTCAAGGTGCAGGGACCAGATCTGTGCCAGAGGGCACAGTTTTGATTTTCCAAACCAGTGCTGAGCACATCCTCTCCACTGGTGCCTGAGCTGTGCAATGCTGCAGGAGCACAGCTGCTTCTAGAACTGCAGGGGCTGAGCACATGTGTTTGGCTGGACACAACTCAATAACACAAGTGATACTTGAGTCGTGGTGTGTATGTTCAGCTGACGCCTGTTCATGGACTTTTCTTGAAGCCTGGATCCATGTGTGCACCCAGCTCTGAAAATGACCTGCCAGGCTGATTTGGCACCCGTGAGCCTGCTGGTTCAACACGTTAGGATGGGAGCGGCTGTGGCTGGCAAAGCTGTCAGCTTCACCCCTGAGCTTTGGATGAGGACGAGACCAAGCCAGCCTCTTGTGCACCATGTTCATCTGCAAGTGTTTGGGACTGAATTACTCAAGGCACTCGGAACGACAAATAGGGATTTTCAGTATAATATATTGCGTTAAAAATATCCTGCTCTATTGCAATAAATGTATGCAACAATTGCTACTGCTGTTTGTGCCTGCCTTTAATTATTTCGGAGGTTGAGTAGGAGTGATGGTGGTGGTGCTGGCAGGGCACAGGGCTCAGTGCTGAGTGTGCCTGTGTCTGTGCCCATGGAGGGCTGCCAGCGACAAAGCCCTCAAACTGCTCTGAAACGAGAGGATGAAACGAGGGGATGATATTTTCCTGTGCTGAAACACATTCACAAAGCACCATAGTTTCTTCCTAATCTGAGGAAGGCAGAATGAAATTCTAGCTGATTTACCATTTTGTTACATTAACTGCAGGACTTTTGCCAGGCTGCTCGTGCCCACTGTGCTGGGGACACGCGGGGCACCTGCAAGTAAAGCTCCTCCAATCTGCCTCTGCACAGAGCAGCAGAAATTACATGGCAGTGGTGTGATTGAATTAAAACGATCTGCTTAAAAACATGTTGGAGAGAAAGAGGCTGGCCCTGTAATTACATTTGAGCTGAGCTACACCTTCTTTTCATGAGTAAAACCTTGGAGGGTGATGAAAAGGGACAGTGCTGTGACAGGAGGATGTGCAGAGCCCTCTGTGCCACTGTTTTGTGAACATGGAGGTTCTGGACAGTGTATTTGCTCCTTAAAAAACCCTGTGTTTTGGAGTCCAAACAGATAGGAAATGCAAGAGGTGTACCGTGGTCAGCTGAGAAAGGAGTGTAAAACAGCAAATATTGATGGTGTTGAGGTGCCTGCTGGTGGTGCATGAAATGCTGCAGGGGCAGTGCCCAGCTCTGGAACACAACACAGGGGCTTTGCTGGCTCCCTAATGGGTTTAGGGCTGTCTTCAAGACACCTCTGCTGCTGACACTATTTGTGACTTCCCTTAACTGCAGTCTTAAAGGGTCTTCCTGTAGCCTAATTTTTACCTGCACTGCTTTCTGCATTTCTCATGTTATCCAGAGTACTGGCTAAGTAAGAGTATAACAGTCTTTTAAATGGTGTTTCTTGGTGTTCAAGATCATTCTTAGTCAAAATCTGGATGAAATAAATCCTCCCAGGAGAGGCTGGAACAGCCACCCAAGTCTGATGGCTGTGCTCATTGAGTGGCTTCATCTGAGCACTCTCAGAAATTGCAGTTGGGCTATTTCTGCTGGAACCTGTTTTCCAGAGTCTTCAGGAGAAATATTTCTGTTTGCAGTATCATTTTATTAAGTTTTGACTATTGCAGTAAGTGGTTTTGGTGCGTATTATTGCACAGAAATGATGGTGAAAATTACATACCTTTTAAAACTGTAGAAGTGAACATAATATTTTAACCATTTCTTGTTTTGTTTTTTTGTAAAGTTTCTGAAAGTTACCTTCTGGCTTATCTTTTATATTCCCTCTCTGTTTCCTTTCAGGAAATCCCAAAGGTGCTATGCTGACCCATGGAAATGTGGTGGCGGATTTTTCAGGCTTTTTGAAAGTGACAGAGGTGAATATCCTGAAACATTGCCATATGCAGAGTGTGTGGGTTAAGCTGTGGCCCTGCACAGGCTGGAAGTATGCTCTTGCAGATAAAATATGACATTTTTCCTGCTCAGAGGGCCAAATCCCTGGGAATGGAGCAAGGCTGAATCTGCAGTACTGGAGGGCATTAAATCCTCTTTCCAGCCCTGGCTCCCAGGCTCTGTAGGGCACAACGGGCTTCTGAGAGGCAATGCTGACTCCTGTAAATCAATTAATTAACTCGTTTTGAAGAATTAGGAGAGCACACAAGCCCTCTACAGTTGCAACGGGTGCTTGAAGAGGAGTTCAGGCTCCTCTTGTGCTCTTTGTGTCCCATTGTGCCCAAAAATGTCACCATTTCCTTGAAACCTCTCTGCATACAAAGTGTGTGTGTGTGTGTATAAATATATATATAAGAACATATATTTTTACTATTATTTATTACATATAATTTTAATATTATATAAAAATAATATTACATATTATTTATTAATTATATAGTTTATATATATATATATAAGAACATGATTTTTTACAAGAACGGTTAATGGTTAATTTCACTGACATTCCAGTATATCTCAGTTTTTGTTATACATATTTCTAATAGAGCATAGTGCTGGCCAAGTGTCTTTATAATACGTTTCATACAACATGTAAACTCATGTTTAGAAACAATACAGGAAGCAGAATCAGTTTACCATGTCATAGTAAGGATTTTATACAGCTTATATGGAACAAATATAAATAATCTAATTTCTGGTAGTATAAAGTAGTTACATGCACATGGGATGGACAATTGGTTACCTCATACCCCTTACTGGTCTTTTCGTTGATGTTGAAATTACTGCAGTCTTATTACTTTAATCCTTGAACTTTCTGAGATTTCTGGACCACTAGCGTAAAGAAACTCAGACATCCCACTGAACTCACATGTTCCAGTGTTTGCAGGATGAAATGCCATTGCTGCAGTGAGCCCTCAGGCTTCTCACCATGGAGCTCTCCGTGGCTTCAGTGGCAGCAAGAGGCACAAATGAAAGCTGAGGTGTGGAGTGACCTGAGTTTCAAAGGGCAGGAACATTTATTTTGGAAGAGCCCTAATTTAGAGCTGAGGGAACTTGGCACCTTCCAGGACTGGCCCATAAAAATGGATTTAGTGTTTGCTGACGGCAGTGGGGCTCTGATTAATCTCAAAGGTATAAGACTGAGGCCCAAGTCTTGTGTAACTGATTGTAAATTCAGTATCTCCAGTCACCAGAGTATTGCTGGCAGACGGTAAATGCCTGTAGCTGATCCACAAGATTTGGGTAATGTCTGACCACAGTAATGAAATAGAGCAAAGTGTGAAACACCTGAAAGTATAAATTAAAGAAATAAATTGGGAAGTTCTGTAGGTTTGCTGTTTACAAGTTCTTGCAGCAGTTTTGCTTAGTTCAGTGATTTTTACAAACTGAACATATTTTGAAGTGAGTCCAGAGCTTTATTATAAGGTTGTTCTCAAATACCAAGAAGCTGTTTGTATTTTTACATTTAACATTTTGCATACAACTGTGCCAACTGTGAAATGCTATTCAGTGTCATAATTTTCGTCTGATTTAAAACCAAATTATTTTGTGTGGGCCTTCACAGCAGTATTAAAAAAACCCACCTGGTTGATGTTAAAGGTTTTGCATTACTGTGCTTGCAGAAAATGAAGCCAAATTGAAATAATGTATAAATAGATCTGAAAGGCCCTAATGGCTTCATTCAGACTGACAGACACAATAATATGAAATGGGATGCTGAGAACACCCACATGGTCAATGGTGTTTGACTTTGGTAGGTGATGGTTGGGAGGCCACAACCAAATATGACCAGCCCAGATTTAACTTCAATAAAATATCCCCTGAGGGATGAACTCCTGTGTCTGCCTCCACTGTATCCCAGGTCGTGAGCTATTGATTCCTTCCGAGCAGTGGAGATGCAAGTGGGTATAAACTGTTAATACTGTCAGCTGATAGATTTTTATACCCATTTGCCACTAACTGCTGGCCTTGATGCAAATTACTGGGTAATCAACCTTCAGTTTTTCTAATCCATAATATTTCAGCAAGCTGTGCCCTAGGAAATGCAGGTAGAAAGGTTATTTTCTTTGGGAGAATGGGTTAGGTAAGGATATTGGGGCCGTTGTTTATTCCAGCCTTCAAGAGAGAGTTAAAAACTTGGCAAAATCAAGACTTTCGCCACTTTTTTAAAAAATAATTTGTCCAACCTTCCCTTTCCTCTGTCTGTGGGACAGTCATAATGCCCTTAAAATCACATTTTAGTCACTTAAAATGGTGAGAAACACTAACAGAAATAATTAGTTTTTGAAGCCCAAGATGAAATCATTCATTTTTCCAACACATTCTGATTCAGATCAATGATTAACCAAAGGAAAAGAAAAAAAATCACTAACTTTGACTCTAGTAACACTGTGATTCTTGAGTGGGCTCTATGCAATGTGGGAAAGTGCTGCTCCTGCAGAGCCCTGCTGGTGTCCAGGAGGCTCCTGCAGGTTAGCACAGGGATGCTGGAGGCTCCTGCAGGTTAACACTGGGGTCCTGGGGGCTCCTGCAGGTTTGCACCAGGATCCTGCTGTCTGCACACAGCTGAGAGCACAGATCAGGGTCTCGGCACCTCCTGGTAGAAAGCAGTGAATAAAAATTGGATTCTCCGTTAGGGTGAGCCTCCATTCCCAGCGTGAGCTGCATGGATACGATCTGCCTTCTGCCAAGGAGAGCCCTCTCCATTGCCCTGTGTGTACATCTCTGTGCTCTTTACTCCTCCTGCTAACTGAGCTCCATGATGCTGTGGCTTTAACGCTTCCTTGTGTCCGCCGCTCCCTCCTCTCTTGACAATCTTTACCCTTTTGCTCCTCTGGTGCCATTTTTCTTTTTATTGTTTTATGACTTTCTTGTTGTCTTCCTGTCAGTGTTTCTTTCCTTTCTGTCTCCCATGCCCTTCACCTGCAGAAAGTGATCTTTCCGAGACAGGACGATGTGCTCATCTCCTTCCTGCCTCTGGCTCACATGTTTGAAAGAGTTATACAGGTAAGAAACCTGCCTGAACTGACGAGGCCTCGTGGGGCTCCTTGTGTTTTCTTCCAGAGTCAGTGGTCTCCTACTTGTGAGGATGTACACATTTCCTATTTGCCTTTAGCACACATGTTTGAGAGAATGGTACAGGTAAGGTCATGGTGTCAGTGGAAATCAGCTTTTTTCCACGCCAACAAAAAAAAAAACCCAAACCAAACCAAAACAACCCCCTAAATAACCAGCGATATCTTGTAGCACTAAAATGCTTGTACTCCAGAAGTGCTATGTGCATAACACCAGAGCCATGGTCTCAGTGACATGGCTGTGAGTCCAGAGTGAGGCCAGGAGAGTTTCCCAAGTTCTCTGGCTTACACCTGGCTCAGGGATTGGAAAAGAGCCCTTCAGCAGTGAGCCAAACTCATTGCTCATTCAGTTCATGGCTACTGCTACCTGAGAAGTTTTGGGACAGCTTTTCAAAGCACTCTAGGATGAAGTGTCATGTGAGTCAAGATAATTTCATGCCATTTTCTACATCAGCTAAAATAACTTCATTGCATAAATAACATGATCTGCAGAAAAAACCCCAACTTGGCAGACACTGAAAAAGAGGAAACTGAGATCATGGGGTAAGACACGTCATCCTCCTGGCAGGGCACCACGCAGTGGGCATTCACTGGAGCCTGTGTCCCCTGGGAATTGTGGCAGAACCAAGCACTAGCTCTTGCCAGCCCACAGAACTGACTCCATGTCTCTTTTGGGAAAAAAAAAGGGTGATGATTTGTGCTGCAATTGGTGAGTTAGGCAAGTCAGGTGAGACAACCACATCAGGTCTCCCGGCCTGAGAAGCTGCAAACTTAAATTTGATCCAGTCTGTGAAGATTGTATCTGGATCCAGTTGCAGTTCTGTGCTTTCTCAGGGAGGCCTGTTTCAGGCTGAAAGCATACTTTTTGAGTCAGACAAGCATCTGAATATAAACTTCCTACTTCTTAGTAACATCTGTGCTAGAAGTAATATATTTTTTCTCTGTTAAAAACCTCACAAATTGGAAGTGAAAGCCCACGAAAGATTTGGAGAATTACAGCACAGCCTTTCTCCACTTGCAAGGCAAGTTGGTCAGTCTGCCAGCACTGCTCAGGCAAACAAGGATATAATTATTCAAAATTCATCTGATGGGGGCACAGAAAGAAATTAGAAACATTGAAAATGCTTTCATTTCACAGGATGTTGCTGTACTGAAAGGGACAGCCTCCAAGGGATGTCCAAGTTTATCCTCCCATCTGAAACAGCTTATTAATATAAAGATTTTTTCAAAAGGGCTAAAAAGTAATTTTTGAAAGCATTCTGAACAGCAAGCACTGCACCAGTATCCCTAGTTTTAGCCAACATGATTTATTCCTGGAATTTAGAGTTAAAATTATACAGATACATTCTTTCAAGCAAAAAACTTCTAGTTGTTATTTTCAATTCCCAATGAGCACACTGGTTACATTTTATTTTTTAAAAAAATTCATTTGCAGTGTAAAGCACAGATTCAGCAATGTGATTTTCATTAAACCCACATCACATGTATAAAATTCCTGTGATTTCAGCTGATGGAGACAGTTTCTAACTGCCTGACATAGTAGTGAGAGCAATCTGGTTAGTACTGCAGATTTTTAGGAGCAGCACAAAAAGACCTGGGTGTCTCTTAAGGAATTTTCAACTTATTTAGTTATCTGGGGAAGACAAGCCCACAAAAGGGAGCTGAAGTTTTCAGTCTACTCAGGAAGGCTGGGCTCAGCGCTGGCATCACAGGCGCTTGCTGAGGACGCTTTCTCCTCCATGCACTGTAAAACCATGGAAAAAGTGCTGGTCTCCAAATGTTCTTCATTGACCCAGTCTGTGACAGGTCCTTGGCAGAGTTACTGGTTACCAGTAACCAGCTGCCATGGCCAGCAGCCCCCCTGCCCCATCCTGCATATCGAGCTCCATTCTGATCTGATTAAAACATCCTGCTTTCTTTTCAAGTACAAGACTTCCGGATTTATAGTTTCCATACAAGTCAAGCACCTTTCATGATGTGGGCTTCTATTTCTGGGATACAGGATCAGGCACTGTGCTGCTAACGTAGTTTATATTGTTGTATTTAAACAAAACTAAAGTATTAACATCTAAAAATCGGCTGCTGCTCCGTGTTTTATGATGTTTCTTACTTTGCATTTCTGTATTGACAATAGGTCCTCATGCTATGAGCTGCTATGGGAGGGCTGGGCTTTAGGAAAGTTCTGATCCAGACTCTGACCATAACTGGGACTTCTCCATCCCCATATGCAGGGGATGAAGGGAAGTCCCTTCCAAAAACTTTGATTCCTTGTTCTTCCAGAACAAGTGGCAAATTTGCTGGATGCTGAATTGCCAGTACTGAAAAGTACCCAGAACCATCTGCATATTTCTATTCAGTGCAAAATTTATTGTTACTTCTGTATGTATTTCCAAAGTCCCATTTTTGCCATATTGGAGAGCAGAAATTCAGGAAAGGGGCTTCTGCACTTGGGAGGGATGCTATGCTGTGGGAATTGAAAGCAAAGGGGTTATATGTGTTCCTCTTTCTCCCCATCAGTCTGTAGTATACTGCCATGGAGGGCGAATTGGCTTCTTCCAAGGAGATATTCGCCTCCTGTCTGACGATATGAAGGCACTGCGGCCAACCATCTTCCCCGTCGTGCCTCGGCTGTTGAACAGAATGTATGACAAGGTGAGTTCGATTTCGATTTTACTCTTTTTGGAACAATGGAGTTTATGTCCCTTTAGTACTCATGTGGAAGAATTCCCTTAGTCATGGAGATTTCTCAAGCAGATTACACTATTTCTGCCTTGCTGTAGACACATTCTCACCCTGTGTAACTGATACAGCTCCTCCAGTGTGTAAGTCTGTATTACAACTAACACAGACTCCATACACAGCTATCATGTGTGAATATGAAATCCCTCTGTATTAGCCTCCTACCCTGTTCTCATTAAGCTTACCAGTAACATTTCTAGATATGGGATTTTTTTGTCACAGAAACATCAGTCAAACCTGGCTGAACAAGGACCTTTTGTACCCTTCAACCAGGTTTGAAACTTGAATCTCTCGTTCTGGTGGCAACAACAGCTGAAAATCAGGAATTTCAAAATGCCTTTGAGGATTTAGGCAGTGTAAATGTGACAGTGGCTTTTGGATTTAGAAATCTTTAAAACTAAGGTAAAGGTATTGCAAGGCATTTCAGACAGGCATGTCTGGTCATCATGTTAAATCTGTTCGACCAGCTGGGAATATTTATTCCTCAGAAGACTTATCCGCTAAAGACAAGCTTAAGCACAAGCTACTGATTTAATTTTTCCCCAAGGTCAGGGCTTCTGTGCTTCATTAGAGGGACAGGCACTGGGGGCTTCTCATTTTTTGAGGTGGAGTTCGTGCTAGTGCCTCAGGTAAATGCAGCCCCCATCACCACATCAGCCACCACTTATACCTGTTCGTGTTGCTCATTCCCTGTTGCTCAGGTTGCATGAACTTCACTGAACCCAGAAATTATATATATAATCACAGAAATTATATAGTAAGAGCAGCCCTGTCAATCTAGTTGAAGCCTGCACCACCATCCTCTCTTTTCCCCTCAAAGGAACCACATGTACAATAGGGAGTGGAGCAAAACACATCATTCCTTTTTCCCCCACTGACAAACCCCAGCGTAGCCTTGTTTACCTGTGCTGCAAATGTAACTGCACCCACCTGGCTGGGTGGGTGTCATGGGGAGAACAGGTGTTGATGTGCTCTCTCTCCTGCATGACACCTTGTCTGCCATCCTGTGCTCCTGCAGATCTTCAGCCAGGCTGACACCTCTCTCAAGCGCTGGATCCTGGAATTTGCTGCGAGACGGAAAAAGGCTGAAGTTCGAAACGGCATCATTAGAAATGACAGTTTGTGGGATAAACTTTTCTTTAATAAAATACAGGTAAGTGATTTAAGAAATGAGTCTGAAGTCAAAGAACTCTTGTTTCTTCTAGCAATGACTGGTTTTCTGACAAGGGAGTTTCAGACAGTAGGAAAAATTTCTTCATGGATAGGGTTGTCAAGCATTAGAACTGGCTGCTCAAGGCAGTACCACCTCTGAAATTGTTAAAAAAAGGTGTGGATGTGGCACTTGAGAACATGGTTTAGTGGTGAAGATGATGCTATTGCTGGGTTGATGGTTGGATTTGATGATCTTAGAGGTCTTTTCGAGCCTTAACAATTCTATGATTCTATGATTCCTTAAAGTCAGTGTGGCCCACTTGCCTGATGATGAACTGGGGGCAATCACTACTCACTAGTGAAGAACAGACTGGAAAATGGAATAGAAAAAGGGAACCGAGCACAGTTTGTTGCTCCATGTAGTTTTGCCATATGTATTTTTATTTTTTTGTTTTCATTTTTAAACACCCTGCATAATGTCAAAATTTCAATTCTCTCAGGGATAACTTCTCAGAGGGAAATGCCGAAATACACATCAGGCTAAGATGACATTTGCCACATCCCTCTTCAGCAGCACCAAGAAATCACTAATTTATGGAATAGTGCCAAAAATTTTTTGCAGCTCTCAGATAGAAACTGTGCCCCTGTGGGGGAGGAGAGGATTGTATGGAATCTACTCCAGGGATGAAATTCAGGAAGATGATCATGAAAAGAGGAGTCATTGGGTTTGAAGAGGCTTCTCCAAAGCTTTCTGCAAAATCTCAGCAGATAGGATTTGTTTTAGGGTTGGGTTTCAACTGGGCATATTCAAACCTGCTTTTCTTCCTAGGGAAAGAAGAATAAGGTTGTAAAGAAAAATGCACACATGAATCACAATTTAGCAACCATGAGGAAAGAAATTAGAATGCACTCCTGTTTGCCACACATCTCAGTAAAAAAAGAGATTAAATTGGCTTTAAACCAGGTTTTTTGTGTTCTGTACTACTCCAGGAGGTTCTGATTACTTCATTTTTTTAATCGGATGACTTATCTGGAGACATGCCACTTTATTTTTAACTAAAGAAACTGACTGTACTTGTGGTCTGTGGATTAGTTGTCCTCAGTGTGCAAAGATAGCAGAGTTCACTCAGCTGGGAGCAAGCCAGGCTGCATATTGATGCAAGGGCTGGCAAGACGGGCAGACTCAGTCAGCAGTTGCTTTCTTTTGTGCTGGATTTTCTTTTTTACTTTTAGAATAAAGAAAAGGAAATGAAGGGGGAGCAGAAGGAAGTAAAATGGGACACAGGAATTGATGTAATACCCTCCAGAAATATTTGAAGGTCATCTGCCTTGAAAAAGAGACAACATTATTTTAGAGGGCTTGGGAGGCAATTCATTAAAACCAACGAGGCGTAAATAAGCAAAGAAAACTGTATGAGGGGAGGAGTCTGCTTTTCCCAGCAGTTCCCAGAGCCAGGTCTGCAGCCTACAGAGGCGCAGCAGTCGCAGGAGCCGAGGCTGAGCAGCTTGTCCTGCCAGGGACGTGGGCACTCTAGTCTCTGTACACTGAATGGGGTTTTATCCCCCAGGAAAGCTTCAGAGCTAGTTTGTATTTCCATACATGGCCACATCACAGAACCACAGAATGGTTTGGGTTTGAAGAGTCCTTGATCATCTAATTCCAACCCCTTGCCATGGGCAGGAAATCTTGCACATCTATCTTAGAGCATTTTGTGTAGGCAATGCTCATGGTTTTGCCATCTGTAGTAGCTTCTGATGCTTTCTTTTGTTTCCTCCTGCCACCAAACAGGCAAGTCTCGGGGGGTGTGTCCGCATGATAGTGACAGGCGCTGCCCCAGCATCCCCGACTGTCCTGGGCTTCCTCCGCGCGGCCCTCGGATGCCAGGTGGGTTTTTGTGGATGTTCAGGGATGTTCATCCACTGCTAGCAAGAGAACACATGGTATTTAAGAAAGGAGATGGGTTAGACTCTCAGAACTGCATTTAGGACAGCTGTACAAGGATCGATCCAACAGCAGGGCTTAGGGGCAGCCACGGAGTCCTGGTACACCCAGAGCTCAGTGGGGTGGGAACAGCCCTGGGATGGCAGTAACAGGCAAGAGATGTTTTCACTCTGGGCATCTCCCAGAAGAAACCCATAGGCTCATCCCACCCACCTCTCAGCACCAAATTGAGTATGTACAATTAAATGTGTTTGTGAAAGTGCTGGGTACTTCATTACACAAGTTTTATTCTATATATAAATGGAGAGCACTAATCTTCAGACGTCAGCCTAACCCACTTAAGATGTCCACTATGTTAGTTCTCTGTGATTAGGAAGCCCAGGGCAACTAAAAAGTCTCATTTGAGAGCCTAAAATTAGTTAGGGGGAAAAAAAAAAAGGGTAGATTTTCAAAATGTCCCACAAAAATACCTTTTTTTTCCCACTAATAAGTTCCTCTCATAGTGTAGCGTATGTCTTGACTCAAAGGCTAAGTGCTCAACTTGTCTTCTCCCTATTTTCAATGTTATAGAGCCATGGTCTTTCCTAGTCATGTAAATGGAATTTTGTACACAGTAGGAGCCAGGGACAGTGTCCCCATGGCAAATGGGCACCCACACATTGCAGCTGCAGGCTCAGCTTACAGGACTGTGCAACAGAGGGCAATGCTTGGGATTTCAGTTTGTAATAGTGAAATCTTTTATGATCTTTTAAAGATACCTATCTCTTTGTCAGGTTTATGAAGGCTATGGCCAAACAGAATGCACAGCTGGATGCACCTTTACAACTCCAGGTGACTGGACATCAGGTAATTATTTTCTTCCACCATTTGAAGAAATAAAAGAAATGCACATTCCTTTAGGAAATTCTGGACTGTAACAACAAGGTCAGGTTCGATGGGGCTTGGAGAAACCTGATCTAGTGGAAGGTGCTCCTGCCCATGGCAGGGGATTGGAATGAGATGAGCTTTAAAGGTCCCTTCTGACCCAAACCACTCTATGCTATTTCAAAATAGGTTTTATATCCGAAGAGGAGGTGTCGGTATTTAGTTTCAATAGTGCAAAACCTTAATTATGGAAATTATTTCTACACACAGATACAGCTCCTGCAAAAACATCCAGTATATCTACAACTATGCAAGTAACTAATGATAAAATGCTAATTGTTGTTAATAGGAGAGATGACAAGTGACTTGATAACTTTGATTTCCAGGTCATGTAGGAGCCCCTTTGCCCTGTAACTTAATCAGATTGAAGGATGTGGAAGAACTGAATTATTTTGCTTCCAAAGGAGAAGGAGAGGTAGCAAATCACATTTTTATATCAAATTCTCTACTAGTTAACACTGTATGAAGTAGTTATATAGTTATAGAAGCATTTTACCTTTGTAGGGTGCATGGTTGCTGATGTGTTACATAGTGCAATCAGGAAAGGAAAATGGCAGTTTAACAACAGTGCAGCAAAGAATTAATGAAAAAGGAGCTGTGGCAGTACTTCCAGCCTGATTCCTTGAACTGCTAAGACTGAATTAATTAGTTCAGCTAAGAAGAGCTGAATTGCTGTGATTTCTACATTGCTGTTATTTCTATATTACACAAAAATTAAACTTATTGAAATAACTTTGTTATTTTTAACTGCAAATGGAATTCAAATCAACTTCAAGCAAATCAGTTTTGCAAACCCTACTTCATATTTCCATTGGCATAAAAAAGTCCATAGATAGTTTACTAATCCAATCTATTTTAGTTTCATGGAGCAGAGTCATTAAAATATTACAAATTTTGTGAGTTACTACTTAACTCGTATTTATAGCAGAATAAGAAAATAATTCATCACCCCTCGCTGTTTTGCAGATCTGTGTGAAAGGACCCAATGTGTTCAAAGGTTACTTGAAAGATGAAGAGAGGACAGCTGAGGCACTGGACCAGGAGGGCTGGCTTCACACAGGAGACATTGGAAAATGGTTACCTGTGCGTACTGGACACACACAGAGTTCTTATGGCAATTGTATTATCCCATGTAAATGTGCAAGGACTGAACTTAGGTTTCCAAGCAGGTCTATCTTTACACAGGATTAAGTTTATACTTGGCAGAATAAGCTCCATATGTCAGTGAAGCATTTGAAAGCACAACAGGCAGTTGAAAGGTCTGTTAAAGACAGACTGCTTGCTGAGTTTCTGTGGTTAAATAACTTCTCTGGGAATTCTCATTTCTTTCTCCTAACAGAATGGGACCCTTAAAATTATTGATCGGAAAAAGCATATATTTAAACTTGCTCAGGGAGAATATATTGCTCCTGAGAAGATAGAGAATATCTACATCCGCAGTGACCCTGTTGCTCAGATCTATGTCCACGGAGACAGCCTGCAGGTACAAACCCAAGTTTTCAGAAAATCTTACTTTGCTCTTTGTAGTTACAAGACAGAGAGCTGAGCGTGAATAAAGGGAAAATGTGAGTGGATCACGCTACATTGTCTCCCTCCTGCTTTGGAGCTGGCTGCCAGCCAGGCAGGAACTGAGCTGCTGGTGTGACCCTGAGCAGCTTAGAGAATGCTATGGCCAAAGATCAAGCCTTTAAGTTGGCTTTGGTGTCACTCTTTGGGTTTCCAATGCTGTCCTTTGCCACCATGCCTGTGGTAAGCCAGGCAAAGGCAAAGCCACTGCTGCCCCCCCACACTGCCTGCCCATTCTGACTTCTTGTTCTGTTAATTTGCACATTTATACACACACCTACAGCTTCTGAAACCATGGCAATTCATCTTCTGAATTCAAGGCTCACAAGCATGAGCCTTCCCCTGGCATCAGAGTTTGCCTGGGACTTGCAGGGCCATGTGAGTTATTAATGTCCAAGAGAACACAAACCTAAATGAGGGCGTTAAAACTGCTGGTAAATGCACAGTCACAGACAACCTTTTAACTGAAAAAAAGGCACAGACATCAGAATGTACTTCATGATGGTATGTTAGCAAATTATTGATATAATTCAACAAGCAGTGGTAAACATGCAGAAATTCAGCTCACTTGTGTATTCACTTTAATGTAGAGCCTGGAATGTGGTTCAGCTTTCATCTGCAACTCTCTTCCTCGTTTACCTACAGGCCTTCCTGGTGGGAATTGTGGTACCTGATTCTGAAGTTATGCCAGGTTGGGCAAAGAAAAGAGGGTTTGAAGGAACATATGCAGAACTCTGTAAAAATAAGGTTTGTATCTGCAGTACAGACTTTTTTTTTTGCTATGGCATTATGTGTGCACAATACTGTGTCTAGGAATGATGATCTCAGTGACAAGAATGATTTCCTCACTCAACATTCAGCAGGGTTGACCTGGATCCAGTGATGTGTGTTGACTGGTGGTACAGACCTCTGCCAGCTCTGGTGTGGGGGAGCCAAGAGTCTGTCTTGCAGAGAACAACAGTACAGCAAGAGGAGAGGTTGCGTTCGCTTAGATTTATTAAATGAGACAACTAAATAAGACTTATCATTGGTCTTCTCTGTGGTGACCAGCAAGAGGACCAGAGGGAAGAGCCTGAAGTTGTGTCAGAGAAGGTTTAGGTTGGATGTTAGGAAATGGTTTTTCCCAGAGAGGGTGGTTGGGCACTGGAACAGGCTCCCAAGGGGACTGGTCACAGCACCAAGCCTGACAGAGCTCAAGAAGCATTTGGACAACACTCTAGGGCACATGGTATGACTCTTGAGGCTGTTCTATGCAGGGCTGGGAGTTAGATTCCATGATCCTTGTGAGTCCCTTCCAGCTCAGGACATTCTGTGATTCTATGAAAAGGACCTCAGCCTTAAACACATGCTCTCTAATACCGAGGAACTGTGTTGGATCACATCAGTGAATACTGATGCCACTGAACCATCCCACTGGTGTCTGTGGGCAATGATTCTGCATTGAAGTCTGGCAGATGGCTGAAGGCTTGTAAATTTAACAGCTAGGTCACATAGCTGGTTTGAAAACAGAACCTTACTTTTCATACCAAGGAGACACTTAACATCACCACACTCAAGTTTAATGTTTATGCACTTTAATAGAATTTTGCTAATTACGTATTAACTGTTAGTAAGGCATTTGAACTTTACTCAGAAACATGTTTTTTGGTGAACAGTGAGCATTAATTGCATGCAAGGTTGACTGTGGTAGCTCATGAGGAATTTATGTGTTTTAACACAGGAACTGCAGCAAGCAATAATGGAAGACATGGTACGGTTAGGGAAGGAGAGTGGACTTCACTCCTTTGAGCAGGTAAAATGAAACACATCATTCAGTGTGGTCAGACAGGCAATTTGTTTGTATAGAAGAGGGATTTGTCAGCATATATTATGTTACTACAAATCTTTGTTGCAGCTCTGCATGATGTTTTTGGGAAAGAGCTTTATTGCTGGCAAGTTGTATTTATTCCTTTGGAAAAATGTATTTGCTGTGATTCTGCTTCCCACCCATGAAATTGAAATTGAAATTAAATTTAGTGAAAGTTTTGGGTGCAGAGGTCAAAATGTAAACTGGGGACATGGATAATCTCCAGAATGACAACCAGAGGTCAAGATAAACATCTGTAGGAGTCTGACTTTTCTGGCACTGAAAGCTCTGTTAGAAACTGGGTCACTAATTACTGTGCTTATACCTGACCTCGAAATGCTGGTTTCTTTATTTTCAGTCTGGGCACTAATTCTTTCCTGGTGCTTGTGTAAATATTTCCACAATAGAGCTACAAACACTTCAGAAGGAAAGATCTGAAATCAATCACGGATTACATAGCATTAAAAACACGGAAAAATTATCCACCCCCTTTTAAAATGTCAAATGTTCATTTCTGTTAATGAACATCTTATTCATTACATATAATTAGCAAGGGCCTTTTTGCTTTGTTTATACTGTTTCTGGGTGATAATTCTAATGAGTAATTAACCATATCGGAGTGGAGCAGAAGCATCATTACACATAACCCTATTATTCTTAATTTCTCAGTTGCCTATGCAAATGAAATGACAGCAAAAAGAAATTTATCTAAAAATAATTCAATATAAAGCATAGTTTTTAATGCACATAATCTTCTGCGCTACTAAGTTTTGTTTGCCTCTGCCATGGTCTTCACAGTATGAAATATCTTCAAGTAATCAATTCTACCAGCAGTTTTCAATTAATAAAGTATAAAGTAGTGAGGAAAGCCTCGTCATCTTTCTAAAAATTAGAATAAAATAACAATAGAATAGAATAAAAACTACATGATACAGTTTTCAAAACTTCATCTCTGTTGCAATATGTAATCTTAAAACCAAACTTTGAGCCAGATACTGTGGCTAATGTTCCCTTGGGATGGGATCCCCTGTTTATGGGGATACTCTTTATCATCCCTGTCCTTGTCTGCAGCTTGGATCTCTGTCTTGGGAATGACAAGTCTGGCTTCTATAACCATCAGCTTCCAGGCTCTGAAAGCCAGTGCAGCAAACAGGAGAGTATTAATAGCACGAACACTGATTTATAAAGGATGTCATGGGGGGAGGACCTGAACTACGATGCTTGCAGAGAAAGATGAATCACATATCTAAAGGAATAGAAAATGGATTTGCAGCCTGTATTCCTGGAACTCCCAGCCGAACAAACTGCAAAGCAGTCTGGCTTGGGGAATCACAAAAGCAGCAGATGGCTGAGGAATTTTGTCTTAAATTGGTGCACTCTGACCAGTCACGCAGCAGTTTTCTGCTTTCTCCCACACCAGTATGGCAAGGAAAAGCGTGCTTCCATCTGTGCTGCCAGGCTCCCTGCTGTGTTCAGAGCCACTGCCTCGAACAAGGGCAGGCTTGTGAAATGCCATTTGCAAAGGCTAAAAGATTTATATCACTTTAATTAGCTAAAATTCTTCCTCAGAGATGATCATCATGTACACGCTTTGTGCCTGCAAAGCTTCACAAGAATTTTGCAAGATTGAATCAGTGTTGTTTACTTTTGTAGTGGGGTTAAGGTGAGGTTTCCTAGCACAACTTTCTGCCCTTGCCCTCACCCCCACTGCCTTTCAGCTGTGTGAAACTACAGTGATGATATCACACTGTCCCTTGTGCGCTGCCTCGCTGTGCTCTGGCCTTGGTTTCATACAGAAAAGAGGTTTATGTGCTCATTCTCTTGGAGAGCTCCCTTCTGCGGGCAGGGGAGGGAAATCCTGGGGACTCAGCAGAAGAGTGCCCTGGACTTGAGGCACCACCGGAGGGAAGCACAGCATGGCTGGCATAAAAAGTCAATGCTTATTCAGTGTGATGCCTGTAACCTTTGCTATAAATATATCCCTCTTTTATTTTAGGTCAAAGCTATTTATATTCACTCTGATATGTTCTCAGTGCAAAACGGTTTGTTGACTCCAACATTAAAGGCTAAGAGACCAGAACTGAGAGATTACTTCAAAAAACAAATAGAAGAGCTATATTCAAGCATCTCCATCTGAAAGCACGGGAAGAATCTCCTGAGTGATGGACTTCATAGCAATATTAGAAAAATACTCAAAAAGTACAGAGCCAGAATGACACTGCTGAAATGGATAAGCATCTGAATCTTACATTTGAGCCTTTCATTTTTCTAGTATTTTATCACTAAGCATATTTTCCCTTCCTTTTACCATCAGGTGTGATACAATTTTTTTTTTACTCTAGGTACATGGTAGGGCACTACTACGAATTATGCTAAATTGTCACAAAATATGCAGAAATTTCAACCTATGACCAAGTAAATTATGGAAGCATATCTTATTAATAACTACAAACATTTCTAATTAGACTAGGGAAAATTTCAGGTATGTCTGTTGATATTTGATTGTATATAACCTAATATATTAGAAACTAAAATCATGGATAACTCAATAATGTGGTCTACCTCAAATAATCAGTGATTGATGGTGAAAGTAAAAGTCTATTTTCTCTGATTTGGAACTTCAAGCTGGATATTGGTTTATATAATAAGTGATAGTTTTTATATTTTTCAGGACATAAATGACATTTAATCATTGATGACCTAACAACCAGAATAGAAATAGGAAGGGATCTCCCACTATTTGTACTTAATAGACCTATTAGTATATTACATCTAATGGAGTAATGTTAACTTGAAATTACAAGAACAGGGTAGGAAGCGATAGCGTAGAATTCCCTCTACTTCCTTTTCATCCAAACACAGTTTATCCATGGTATGCTGATTCTGCATTAGGGCTCCTTCAGTCCAGTGCAGTCATGGACATCTGAACTGCTCAAACTGAGAAGGTTGCAAAAGCATCGCTGGCTCTGTGGCGGCTTTAGGTGGGAGTCCACGATAATCCTTATGCTCCCAATCCCTAATTTATTACTTCACAAGCTGCTAATACTGCATAGTCCAGCTGGACTAACTCCCTTTCAGAAACAGCGCTAAAGAAATGGAGTACAAGGAATAAACTATGATTCTGGATGGGGCTTAGCAAAATGAAAGGGTTTGGGAAAAGGACAGCCTGAGGTGCAGCAGCAGAGGGCATCCTTTGTCTGGCCATGGAAGGGGAAGGAATAGTGCCCCTAAAGACCCACAGGGGTGGGCTAAAGGCTGTGTTAGCCGTCGCTGTGCAAGGTGTCACTGTATGGCAGAACAGTGGGTGTGGTGGCAGAAAGGCCTGCTGTGGAAACATCTTTATGTTCAGACATCTGGAAGCATCAAATCCCATTGGCATCACTTCCAATGGCCTCTCTGGAATAAACAGCAAGTTGTCTGGATGAAACTTTAGATTTTTGTGGTCGTCAGAAAAAGGAGTAGGAACAGACTCTAGAGCTCTCTTTTGTTACAAAGCATGGTACAAGGCAAAGAGAAAACTGTCATGTCAAGTTGCTTGAATACTTGGACTGTTGATGGCTTCTTTCTGCTAAACAGGGTCCTAAATATCTGTATGTATTATACTAGCTGATGTTTGTTGCACCAGTGCATACTAGCATGGAGTTGTGCCTGCTAGATCTTTGCTAGGACAGTGGAAGGACACTTATTTTCTCTCTTATAGTGGAATCCACTGTAGACTTTTGAAGCTAAAAGATTAAATTTTTATCTGAACAGCATCTTATTTTCTCTCTGAAGTTCTGTTGCATGCTTCCAAATGAAATAAATCAAATTAATGAGTTAGTGTTATGCGAAGACTGATTTATTGCAGTGATTTCAGAATAAAATGATCCACAGGAAACTGTATCAGTAACATAATGACTCAAAGAATGTGGCAGTTTGATTTATCAACTGTGCGTTTGTCTGAATCCCTTTATGCGCCTGATTCCTCACTTGATTCCAGTGCAATCACTCATATCAGTCCAAAGCAAGTAAAGAAATATCTGAGACCTGATGGGATCATACATTCATTTTTCACCAATGTACGCAGCAACAGCATCCCATGGGAATTTGCGTGCGCCCGCGTCTACGCAGGATAGGGATTATTGCATAAAATCTGGCTCTTTAGGGCAAGTCATAAAGGATTTTCAGCTCAGTGGAGTTTAGTTCATATCCTTTTTGTATCAGCCAAAAGACAGTCATTACACATGCAACCTTCAAAGCAATGGAGAATTAAATTAAGAACAATTTCCTGTCTGTTTTAATGTGACAGTTTTAAAATAAAAAATCCCCAAACCCTAGTCATCTAGGTAAGTAGAGAAAAACTATTTTTCACTGATATTTTTTTGCCATTTATATCTAATTTACTTTTCTCCTAAGATGATTTCAGGCTTTTTGAGACAACTAACTCTGTATAAGTATAGAAGATCCCAATATGAGTTTATTTACAGCTTAGATGGCTGTTATTTTTACATATATGGTGCTGAATAATATATCTACATTCTTCTTTTGATATTTGATTCAAAATGTTGGATGGACTAGAGCCAAATATATGAACACCAAAAGAATAAGAAAGAAAAAATGCAGACTTGGCCACACTTGGATGATGCAAAATCTGAGAGAAATTGTTGTTGTCACACCAAAAGTGTGAATGCTTTCAGAACTTGTGAAAAACTATATAAATAAACTAAAAGCTCTCTTTTATACTTGTATAATCCGATTTTCCTCTGCAGGTCACTCTCTCTCACCATAATCATAACAATGTTGTAAGAGAGTGAGGCATGAGCTAGGCTCAATCCTGCTTCTCTTCAAATTCCAGGAATATTTATTTTGCACTGAGCTTTCTTAAACTGAAATACTTCTTGTGACCACCAAGGAAAAATCCCCAGGGCTGTCCAGTAACCAGTTGTTTGGTTTTGTTGGGGTTTTTTTACCTTAAGATAACTAGTTACAAAATCAGTTTCTATTATTCATCTTAAAGAGTGGAGACTCTTTTTGCAATCAGTTTTGCTGTAGTGGTACTGCATTCTTGGACATGTTAAACATGGGAGGTGCTTCCTGGGCCTGGTGCTATGCCTGTGGAATCAGTGGAAGACTGTCTTATATATAAAAAACCAGAATAAAATACATTTTCCAGGAAGAGATTCTTGCTTAGTTATGTATTTTGTATGTTCTTTGCTTGATATATTGCACAGAGAAAAATATGTTCTGTCAAAAGGCACCAAGTGTGAGCAGAAACTAGACCAGAGTCTTTAACCCCATGTGGGCAGGAAATATATGGAACAATTCTGTCCTGAAAGGCACATTTGCAGGTTAAAATGCTTGATGCACATCAGGTGAGACAGAGACGATGAGTTTTTATTGATAAAGTACCATTTTGCAATCTGTCCTCACTGTTGGTCAGTATCTATCAGCAACAGTAAAGTCCAGTCTCATTTTTGCCATGAATATAAAATTCTTGTGTGTAACAAAATAATCTGACTTAAACCTCTGGAATAAAAAACCTAACTTAGATTTTTTTTTTTTTTAGTTTTACATGTGTTAAAAGCACAAACTGCTGATCTATATGTAAATAAATGCTACAAGATGAATGTAAACTGGGAAAGAATACACTATTTTTGCATGGTAATAGGTAACTTAAAGACCTCTTGATGCCTCAGAGAAAAACTGAAAAAGCATTTTATTTAGAGGCAATTCTATTGGCATAATTTTTGTATTTTTAGTTCACTTTGGGTTTCCCTGGGGGGAAAAAAATCAGAATTAAATCATTGTTTCTTCTTTGAATTGATGTTCTTCAGTATTTTGCACATTTGGTGGTTTCTATACCACCTTTGCTCCTGTGAAACAATGAAGCTTTTCAGAGAAGAAATCTGGATGCCTGTAGCCCAGAAGTGAAAAAGTTTTAGATCCCTTGAATTCCTCCAAAGAAAAGTGTTTTCTGAGGCATCTGGAGTCCCTTTAAGCCCTTTATTTCAGCTTTTTGTTATGTATTTTAGCAAAGTAAAAGCAGCCAACAAATGAGGCATTTTGGTATGTGTTGCCTATTGTATTTTGAACTGAAAGTGAATGGGGGTAAAATTTAACATATACATTTGTGTAAAAAAAAATCTTAACTGTTATTAAAGATTTTTCAGTTTTGGTATATTAGCATGTATATCAAAGAGTCATCTATGGAAACTTTTGTAAAGAACTAAATTCTCGCCTTTCTCAAGACTGCTCATGAGATTTTCTCGTGGACTGACATACAATAAAAGCTCTTTTATAAAATCTGTTGTTCCTCCAATACTTTGTCATCACCATCGGTATGAAGTCATTTAGAATGTGTGCCTAAACTAAACATTTAAAAATAATAAATTATGTAAAATAAAATAACAACCAAAGGAATATTGGAACGTGAGATTGATTTTAGCAATCTCCTATGAAAACAAATTGTTGCAAAGTTCTCTGAAGATGCAGCAGTCTTTCTGTAATGGTTTCATTTTTTAAATTTTAAATCAATAATAATATAACCAGATGTATATGCTTGTTTAATATGAATTGACAATTGGGAATGCATAGTATTTTTTCAGACTGTGTCTAAACCAATAAAGTTTCAAAGCATTCGAGCTCTATTCCGGTTTTTGTGTGCACTTGTATCTCCCTTCATTTGAAATCCAGAAACGCCTGGAAGTGTCCAAGGCTGGGTTTGGGGCTTAGAACAACTTGGTGTAGCGGAAGGAGTCCCTGCCCACGGCAGGGGGTTGGAACAGGATTATCTCTGGGGTCCCTTCAACCCAAATCATTCAGTGATTCTACACGCCGTATTTTTTCATGCAACGAAGCAACGAAATTCCTCCTCTCTACAAACTTAAGTTGAAACACGGGGTCTGATCAGTACAGGGAGTTTCACACAAACGATTTATGTACTCCATTTTCATACACGACTTTTTTCCCTGTGAGGGCGGTGAGGCGCTGGCACACGTTGCCCTGGCAGTGTTCCAGGCCGGGTCGGACGGGGCACGGAGCCGCCCGCTCCGGTGAAGGCGGCCCTGCCCCAGCGGGTCCCTGACGGGGGCCGGTCCCTCGCGAAGGGCCGCGTGCGCCCGCCCCGCGCATGCGGGCTAGGGGCGCGGGGGCGACACCGCCTCAGGGGCCGCGGGTCCGGGTGGCTGCGGCGGCCCCGGGTCGCCATGGAGCGGGACCGCGGACTCCGCGCCCCCTCCGCCGGCAGGGCACCCCGGAAGAAGCGCCGCGCGTCCCCTCTGCCGGGGGCGGCCGCTCTCTCGGGCAGCCGGGCCGGAGTCTCCCAGATGTGCCGGCGGCGCCTCTTCGGGCGCGCGGGGCCTCGCGAGCCCGAGCCCGAGCCCGCCTGTGAGCGCCTCTCCCGGGTGGCGGCGCAGGAGGCTGGGCCGGTACCGGCGGGAAAGGGTGGGGGAAGGAGGACCCCGCGATGTGCCTTGTCCGGTGTGTTCTCGTGGGTAAAGATGCTGGGCAGGGTAATCCGGCTAAGGTTTTTACCAGTAGCGTCCTCGGTGTCCCCCCCACGGGTTTGTTCCTCACACTTGCACCCAGCGCAGCGAGTCCTGTGTGAGGTTGGGAAGTGGTTCCTTGTTATCCGTGTCCCTCACGGCTTGGAGAAACCAGACTGCTGTTCTGGAAACAGGAGTGTTTCTTCTGTTTAGCTGCTAGTTGGCAATAGGAAGGATTTTTCCTTCTGTAAAGTGCCTTCCCTCCATTTAATCGAGTTGGAAGGGAGCATTTAGAATTGGCAAGACAAAAGCCTTGCTGACCTTCGAGAGAATACTTTAAGAATTGCTTAAAGTCGTTACTCAAAAGGAGCTGCCTCGTTGTTGAACGCAGTGCACCAGATACCAAGCTAAAAATTTGAGACGTGTTAAGAAAAAAATGCAGTTCAAGGGAAGGGATGGGAATCAAGTGAAGGCTGACAGAGTATAGAGAAGACTAGCGTGGGATGGGGAAAACCAGCATGGGATGTCTTGATCCTAGGTTGATTTTGGTAATTTAAAAGTAAAGCTTTGCCGTTAGAGGGTATAGTGAACGTTTGTTTTTGCCTTGTTCGTGCTCTGCTGGCTCCTGCTCTTGTATATATTTAGTGCTCCTGTGCACAGGACTGGGTGCAACCAGCAGCCTGGAGGTCTTCCATATCCTTGAAAAAAAAGAAGGAAAAGGATGAGTCCTGTCCGTATATCATCCTGTCCTGAATTCCCTGGAAACTTCAGCCGAAGGGCTCTGTGTGGCCCTGGGGGAATGCAGTGTTTCAGACCCATTTTTTAGTGTGGGGATGGAATCTCCTTTGCGGTCATAAAAGTGTAACTCTAGATAAAGTTTGGCTGGTTGTGGCTCTTGGATAATGAAAGTAAAACGCAAAGCTAAATAACTTATAAAATTAGTTTCAGGATAAGAAAATATGGCTCTGAAATTTGCTGTTTTCTGATTAATTGTGTCATTAATGCCATTTGGCATTATATACAGTGAGGACCAGTTTATGTAGAAATCCTTGATACTCCTAATAAACTCCATTTAAAACTGATTTATACTCAAACTACTTTGAATCAAGGTAAAGGTTGCTTCCAAGGTGGTGGGGTTTTTGTGCTTTTAATCAATAGGTTTCTAAAACACCAAAAGTATTTCTTTAAGTCTGCTTTTTGTTTTGTCTTGATATACTGCTGAAAAAAGCAAATTCAGATTTTATATTGCTTGTGATAATAGGGTCAGAAAGTGTTATGGGTGTGGAAGGTGGGAACAGCTAAATAATAATCTAAATTCTAATATTGAAATTATCATTACTGAACTAAATATTTATTCTCTAGGCCTGAAGAAAAAGCTCAGTGGGAAAAACCTACCAAAAATTAAAGAAAATGTTGAATATACTGAAGACAGCTCTTCATGCAACCAAAGGTCAGCTAGAACTCATTCAAACACACCATTTTTAAGACTTGCTAGTAAATTATATTGTTTTGCCTTGTGAGATGGCTCTTGGAGTGATGCAGTCTGAATTATCAGTGCACTGATATTTGTCAGATTATTTATTGACACCCCATAAAGACATTTTGGAGTTGTTGCCTTTGTCTAAAAGAGTGTAGCTCTGTGATTGAACTTGGTTCTGTTCTTTGACTGCAGCAATCAAGTGAATGTCAGAGAAACAACAGACTTCAAGATAAAAGAAAAGGAACCAGAAGAAAGCAGTGTACCACTGAAGGTGAGAATGCTGTCTTGCTTTTTATCTACTAGTGATGGAGGATAAATCAGAGGGATGTGACACATTAAATTCTTTTTCTATTCAGGTAAAATTTCCTGTGAGTTTTGTGTGTGTGTGCCCAGACATTTTTCAGGCTGAACTTGGTCCTGTATTTTGGATTACATTTCTGTATCTTTGGCCAGAATAAAAGCTGTTGGAGTTACTGGTAGCATGAGAAAACATCAATACTAATTATCATTAACGAGGCAAGGCTGTAGGAATTGTGTTGTGTGGAAGAGATCTCAGTAGAGTGTGATTCCAGAGAATTGCTCGCTTCTAGGTCAGGCACAGACCTTTGACAGGTTGTCGTTGCTCTTTCTTGTGTTACTAAAACTGGACCAAAATGATTGGAGATGATGGTGCAGAAGTGTTACAGGACAGTTAATACTGGAGTGGCAAGAGAATAGTGAACCAGGTGTGTTTGAACTGAAATCTGCTGCAGCAAAGGGCTCAGGTGACACTGGTATGAAACTATTTTTCTTTAAAATGTTGGCTCTTCTTTGGACTCTACCAATTATTTACATTTTCTACAAAATGCCTAGTTTTGTAGAATCTACTGCCTACACATCATAGATGTTTGTATTTACAGAAATGGTGTAGGATTCTGAAAGTGAGAACTGGATGTCTGAAAAAAAAATAAAATCAAAAGGCAGTGAAGTTCATTAATCCACCAGTGTTGTGCATAAATTCAGTTGATGTCAGTATGCCTTCAATGCCAGTCTCATCCAGCAAAGATTGTACGATCAGATAGTGGGGTATTCATCATGAATTTTAGAACTGTAAGATTGTAGGTTTTTTAATGTGCATGAGAAACCCTGTTACAAATTACACTGTGAATAGCAGGCTTAAGTGGTGAAATACTAGACAGTGAGTTTTCTCAGCATCTGCTGATGTAGGATATTTAAATGCCTTTCTTTGTCTACATTCAGTTTTCTCAGGTTGTTTGTGTTGGTCTTTTAATTTTAGGAATCCAAAATAATCAACTTTGAAAGTAAAGGAAGTTTGAAAAACGCTGAAGTGACTTCAAGTGAGTAAAATGGCAATACATTAGATTATTAAATATATTTTTATTTTATATTAAACTAAATGTAAAATTCATGATATAATTTTATTTCTGTAAAAGTACTGGTCTTGTACTGTGCTGTTGTTGTACTGGTTCTGACTGTGATATTAGAAAGTGAAGGTTTTAAAACCACGGGCTGGACTTCTACCTCTTACTGCAGCTTGTGGCTGGGCTCACATGAATTGGTTGTAGGCAGCACAGACAGACCCACAGCACCTGAGACAGTCTTGAGCCCAGCCTGTTGGAAACCACATGATCTTGGTTTTATCATTGACAGAACTAGTTGTGGACATGAGTTCTTCAGTTTACTCAAACCTGCATTTCTAAAAGCCTGTGACCTATACAAAAATTACCCTACTAGAGGCTAAATTCTTCAGGTATGTGTTATGAGCCTTAGGCAAGGAAAATGTCTTCTCTTAGCTTACGGTAGCGTATGGAAGTAAACAAAGGATGCCCTTCGTTTGCTTCTTTAACTGTATTATGACTCATTATAAGATACAAACATGACAATATTTAGCTCATTACAGGAATGAAACTCAGATAAGGAAGTCCTGATGGTTTGTACAAGATGGTAGATTTTTTCTAGCCACCTTTTTTGTCTCTTTCTCTAGGTACAGAAATTACTCTTCCCACAGGTGTTTCCACCTTTCTCATAGAGTGTTTAGATGAAGATTCAGCTGCAGATTATAGCACTACTAGCAACAGCCTGAAGAGTTATTCATCCCCTGAAATATTCAGAGATGACGATTCAGGTGAGACTTTTGGGGAACTTTTTTTGAGTTTTATTTTATGTAGAAAATATGGGGGATACTATCTACAATAAAAAGACTAGCTGCCTCCCTTAGTGTGACTCACCAGGTTACATCTTTGCTATAAGTCACTTTGCTGTAAACCTGTGCTTAACATGGAATCTGTGTATCTGTCCTCTAATCTGGTGTGAATCATGTCCTGGTGTAATTTGAATCCTATTTTAAACCTAAAGTATTTACTGTTGACACAAGCTGTTTATTGGGAATGACCCACAAATGTGCTTTCAGTCAAATTCCTTCCAAACTTTTCTGCTGCTGTTTGAGCCAAGACAATGCTTTAATTTTGCTTTTTAGTTTCTGTCCTGCAAATGTGATTGCTTTTGGTTTGGTCACAGATTTAATAACTCATTGAATTTCAGTGTAAGAAGTCTGCACTTACATTTTTTATGTCCAGAAAGATGCAACTTTTACTCTGTGGACCCTTGCAAGTACAAGAACTCTACTCTCCTGGACTCCAGCAAAGCAGTGACCATAGATAACATACCACTGATCTCAAATCTTTCAGCAATATTAGGTAATTCTTTTCTACAATACTTGAAGATGTAAACATAAACAAATTTCACTCTGGTGTGAGGAACCTGTATGAAATATGTAATGATAATTTTGTGTAAGATCTGTCTGCATAATGAAAAGCAGCTTCCTGCTAGTGATCTGTGTTTGCTTCTAATGTTGTGCTTTATAAGTTAGTTTGCACTAAAAAATTGTCTGGTATAAGATGGCATAGCTTTTTCATTTAAAGTTTAGCTTTCATGTTTTGGGTTTTTTTTAGAACCTGTACCAGAGGATTTTCCAGACCGATGCATTAGAAGGTAATCACTATAGCAGACTCTTTGATGGATCTTAATGTTCAGTCTCTTCTCTTTTGAGTTATACCTAAAAGAAAGGCCAGTACAAATATTCCTCTGCTCCTGCAAACACTTCTGTGGAGTTTCAGCTACCTGTGTCCTCCCTAGCTTTGATACTGGTGGAATTTGAAATTGGTCAGGGAGGAGGGAAGTCAATGTAAGAGAACTCAGTGAAGGATTTTATGGAAGGAGATGACATTTATTTACAAAACCCCTAAATAAGTTGCTTTTATGCAATTGCACCAATTCTGTCAGATTTCATTCAGTCACAGCAAGAGGTGAATCTTAGGTGTGCTTAGGTGGTCCGGCCAGGCTTGTGCAGTAGAGTGTGAAGGGTACCTGTTGTCAGGTCTTTGTTAAGTCTGACATTCTGTGCTTGCCCAGAGAAAAATCAGTTTCTGGGCAGGTCTTTTATGTTCTTTAGGAATCACCAGCTTACATGGGGTGCTCCTTTGCTTTGGAATCCTGCTGACTTTGTAATATAATCTTGGGCCAGGTTAATTACTGCGTGCTGTTAGTGTTTCCTTGCTTGAAATGCATCTGCTAGGAAGTGGAATGGTGTGTGTGTGGTGTCCTGGGACCCTGCTGACACCCTCCTGTTGCTGGGTGCCAGGTTTTCTCTGACAATTTGTCTGTGGTGAGGTTTTATCACAGAGAAGGGTCTTCTATACATGGCCTTGTCACAGAGCTGCCTTCAGGTTCTGACATAAAAACCTGAGGAGCATGAGCATTTTTTGAGGAACAGCATAATTTCTTTTAACCCTTGTGCTTCTCCTTCCAGTCTACATGCAGACATTTTCATTCATAACACATATCACTCTTACTGTTACAGATCTCTACACAATTGATTCTGATTTTTCTTGTGAACCTAATTTCCCCTGCATCCTCCTTAAATGTGTTCTGTCCTAGAATGCCAAAGTGCTGTGTATTTAGTGAGTCTTCTATGGGTCTTAAATTGCAACAGTGCTCAGGATAAGCTGTGTGACTTGATAAACTGTCAAATAACTCTAAAGGGTGATCAAGCAACTCCTTAACAATATGTTTTAAAATAAGCTTTATCCCTTTTCACTCAGCCTATATTTTCCTAGGATTTTCTTATTAATAGTTTTTTTAAATGTTAATATTCATTCAGAATAGTTGTCCTTTTTTTTTCCTCCTCTTCTAGAAAGAGACCATCAAATTGCAATTACAGTTCTTCAGCATTAAGTATTTCAACTTCACTGGCAGGTAAAATATGACCTGAAGCAGTTGAACTAGCTGTGAGAACAGAATATTCTACCCAAACTTAAATGATTGCACAGTATCTAAACCAGGCTTCTACTGAGTCATTTGTCTTCCAGCACAGACTAAACTCAGTTGTGTATAGAAGGGAAAGTGTAAATTGAAAAATCGTCCCAGCAAATAAGACTTGGTTCTAATTAGTGTGTTAGGAGAAGACAACCAACCAACTAAAGTTTCAGACCCTGCATTTTTCCATTTAATCACCCATGATGCTCGATGAAAATGGACATTTCTTATTTAACTTACCCAGGAACAGAACTGTTCATGTCATGGTCTTTACTTGAGCTTATTTCATATCAGCCTCCCAAATACATTGAGTCCCTGATGTAACTACAGTTCTAATCTGTGACCAATATGATTCTGTCTGGCCCAGGTACCAAATAATTTCCCCCTGCTTAATTTGGAGTGTAATGGCAGCAGAAGTTGCCACTGGTAAAGACTGCTGTGATTATACAGGTCTCAGGTCCCACAATATTTACCCAGCCAGGTGAACATAAAATTAATAAGCAGCCTTATTCAAGGAATGGGAGAGGAGTAAAGCAGTGCTGATGGTGGGGAGAGGGAGATGAGGATTATATTGGAGGGTGGAACTATGTTTACATGGGTGGCTTTGGAATTATTCCTCTCTGAAAACCATCCTGTAAGTCATGGGTTGGAGAGTAGCTATCTTTGTCTCAAAGTTAATTAATGTGTTGGAAATCTGTCACAGGAAAAAAACTCTGTAAAATAACAGCTTCAAGAGAGAGAACTCCAGACCTAAAAAGTGGTATGCGCTGTTCTTCACCGTTAGGACCGGAAAGCAAGGTGAAAGATCCTTAATAAATCAGCGAGGTTGTAACAAATGATTTGCATCTTGTGTGGGTGGAAAACTCCACCTAGAGGAATAGTAATTCCTGCTACACTTGTAAGGGGGTGCTTGCAGCCCAGGCAGAGTGAAGATGTAGCTTGCCTCTCCCTCTCGATAGAGCAGTAGTCATGGATGTCCCCAAACTCACTGTTTTTCAGACTGGCTGTGTCAGTGGTACTGAAATGGGTTGTGTAGAGCTAGACTATGACAGAGGGACTCTTTTTTTAGTCCTTACCAGGCTATAGGGATTCACTTTGTAACACAAAATGTCATTGTTTCACTATTTAGCATGATAATCAAACAGCTAAAGCCAAAAGGCCGAAGAAAAAAAAAAACAGTTTTAATCCCTTAGAAGAAGGTTCGTCATCGTTTAGGCAGCTTGGTGCTCCAGGAAACACTTCAGCCAGACCAGAGGGGTTGACAGCAGAAGTTCTGCCAATCAAACCAACAGATGCTGTGGTGGTGAGTATTCCCCTTGTGCCCCACTGATTAACACTGGCATGGAATGGAAGTGGGAGTTGTGAATCCTGACCAAAGTTACAATTAATTAGGAGAAGTGGCAGGAAGCGCCACATCTGAAATGTCTGTGCTGCAGTAAACTAATTATTTGTCTTAATTGTGGAGAGCATAAGATAAAAAAAACCCCCAAATGACAGGAATTCAGTACTAAAGAACTAGTAGTAATTCTAAATGGAGTTCCTAAAGTACTGTGTACTAGGAGAATACCGTAAGAGTAATAATAAACAGCAAAGACTTTGAAACTGATACTGAGTTCTTCTCTGTTTTTGTTTAGCAAATGACTTCCACCATGTTAATCATGGAGAAAAATAAAGTCCTAAAAAATCCTGGTAATGCTCAGCCTCTAGAGCTAGATGTGAGTGTCTATCTGATACTTTTTTTTTTTTTTAATGATTAAAACCAAAGAAACCATTCATTGTGGCACATTCCATTTCTGCCTATGCGTATGTTACACTGCAAATTGCACAATGAACTGTGATAAATTCTGGACAATTAAAAAAACCCAAACAACCCAACCTAGGAATTTGTTTTGTATTTTTACAAATGTAATACAAAACCAGCACTAGTATCCTTACTTGCACAACCCCTTTGATTCAAAATTGATATTTAAATGCTAGTTTGAATTCTCTGGCAGTACAGGTAGTACAGTACTGCCACTTGTCTCTGCACACTTGAGCTAATGCATACTAGATTAATACACAGAGAACATCAGGGTCTTGCTGAATCCCTAAAAAATTTTTTTTAAGCAATAGAATGTCTTTTGCATGAGCCAACAACCATTAGCCAATCTGAGCTATTGTCTGTTATTTAACTGGGCAGTTATTCCTGTATATTTTGTATTTTGTCGGAGCTGTAGCTGAGCTTGTCACCGGTGTGCAAAGCCTCACCTGGGGAAGACCTGTTCCTGAATACCACAGGTCCATTTGTAAATTCAGAAGAAATTGTTCCTGCATCTCTGAGCTCAGAAAAAGAAATTATTCCTCAAAGTCCAGAAGAAAAGAATATTTTAAAGGTTCTGATTTTTTTGTACTTCTTAAATCCAGTTTTGTCATGCTTATTTGTAGTGTACTGTATATTTAATCCTTACAGTATTAAAACTGCTAAAGAGAATGTTTAAAGCTTTGAAGCTTTCTATCACCCTTTCCAATAACACGTTGAGTGTACACAAGTAGTCCTAAATGTTTTCTAGTGACACGTCTTGAAATATGCGTGTCATCTCTAATTTCCCTAGGAGAAAGCTGAAAGAACATTTCTTCAATGGGAATAGTTGTGTGAGTGAAATGTCATTAATCTTTTCAGCCTTTGTGTGACAGACAAGAAATCTGCTCCATCATTAGAATGTCACCAGACCAGAGGCCTTCCCAGCTCCAGCAAGTTCCAGTAAACTGGAAAGAGTTCCACCTTCCCAAAGGAGTGCCTGAAGGTAAAAGAGTATAGACTTGGTTCACTGTGCAGATGCTAACTAGTTAGTTGAGTGTTTAAAGGTTGTTGAGCTTTCTTTTAAAGTCTGAATATTTGGAAAAATCACAAGGCTAAAAAGAGTAAAAGATGCAGAAAACTTCAAATCTCTGGCTTAATAGTGTTCTTGTGCACTTTATTAAAACTGCACTAACATTTTCTCCTCCAAGGATCTTTAGCATAGGAATTAATACAGCCATAGGCTACTTCATAATTAAGGCCCTAGTATTATTATTCTGTGCTTTATTTCTAGGCTGAGTAAGCCTGAGTTGAACTTTACATTTGGTATTCACCAACCCCCTCCAAGTAGTTCAAGTATCAGTAATGTTTTTCTTTAAAAATTATCAGTTTCTCATAAGGTTTCTGTTCTTTCTCCTGAAACCCCTAACACAGGGAAAGCTCCTTTCTTCACTTCCTAGATTTTTGTTAAACAAAAATGAGAACTGTGAACAAAACTGTCTCATCACTTAACAGAGGTAAAAGCCCCACCCTTTCCCATCTCTCGTGAAGTTTCTCGGTGTACCACTGGATGGCACGTGTCTTCCGAAGTTTAAAGTAGTTCTCCAAGTTTCCTACAAGTTGTGTGTCATTTATTCTGTTTTAATTCAATACAGAGATACTGCCTAAGTGTGGCAGCTTTCAAAAATACTGAATACACAAAAATTTTCATTTTCAGTCTCTTAGGTCCAAATGTCTTCCTACTGTATTACCAGTTGAGTTATATGCAGCGTCTAGATTGCAGGGAAGTGCTTGTAAGTGTGTGTATGTATTAATTAATGCCACTCATCTGATGCTTCTGTACAGATCAAAGAACTGGGATGCTTGGTCATGTACCCAGGCAAATTGTGGTAATACAGAACACAGGTTGTACTTAGTGAGCAAGTGAATCAGCAATCAGCAAGTGGTGTTGTCAGAACAAAAGTTTGGTTTTCTTACTGCTTTTCTAGAGGGTCCTGGTATAAGGAATTAGACCCACTGTGGTGGGGGGGTTTATGCTGGATGTTTTACTCTCTGCTCAAGGAGTCTCAGATGATGCTGGTTTTCATTAGGAATGTACATATACTCAAAACTGTTGTTCTGTCCTCACTGGCAAATGAGACCTGCAAGATCCAGATTCTTCCAGACAAATGCTAGCACTGGATATATCTAGTGAACATTTGAACAGCTGGTCAGACCAATGAGCTTTCTCTTACAAGTGAGAATGTTCCACTTCATTGATAATTATTTATCACTTTTTTTTTTTTCCCAGATACTATTACAAGTACGAAAAATTGGATCTACTGTAAACAGAGATGAGATTTTTGGTTCTCAGCAGGAGTTAACAGAAGAAATGACGATCTTGCTGCTGTAGCAGGGTGGTAAAACAGAACTCCTAACTAGTAATTAATGGTTGTAATTTTTTTTGCATATATGTTGTTTGAAATTTAGTGTTATATGCTTCAGCAAGCTAGTAAATACTCAAATACTTTATATTAAATTATGTTGTACAGCAACTAGATCCTGTTCTGGGCATTATTCTGTAAGGATTCCATAAAGATGGTTCTTCAGTTTGTTTAGATTTTTTAAAAAGTGTGACTGAAGAACAGCAGACCAAATTGCATTAATGGAATTACTTTCGGCTTTCTGCCAAGATTTCTAGTTTTCTCTAGTAGCATTAGCATCTAAAGACCTCTGTTTAAGTTTTAACATTGGCTGTGAAGGTAACTGCATGTCCTGGGAGTGGTTATGAAAGCATTCATGTACTCTTGGGGACCCAGAAGCCAATAGTATGCCACCATTAAACTCCTTGAATGCTTAGATCTGCAAAACTTTGGAGGTACAGGACTGTGTGTTCTGCTGTAATTTGATTTCTGAACATGAATACAGGTCATCTTCACCCCATCATCACTGTGAATTGGCTCTTAATGATCAGCACTGTCACCATTCTGGGCACATCCACTGCCCAGCCACTGCCATCTCAGAGTCCTTCCTGTTTCATCTCAGATATTTTGTAATACCACATCTCTTGGTCATTGTTTCTTCTAGTGGCTTCAGACTTAGAGAAAGTAAATGCCTTACATGAACACAATGGTGGGAAAAACCTTTTTATAGCTGAACTGTTTGAAGAGATGGATATTGACATTCTGGATTTTCAGGTTACTGCTCACACTGTGTCCACATAACTCAGATTCCCAGTGCTTCCAGTTCAGCTTGTGGATTGTTAATTCATAAATGTTGTTCTTAATGTGCCAAATGTCTCAGAAAACACTGTCAAGAACACATTTTTTTTTCCACTTGAATTCATTGCACATTAAAGTAAGTTGGACTCCTACAGTGTTCTCACTACACTATCCTTTACTCAGACTTTTTCTGGACAAAAAGGAAGTTTTTCAATGTTTCAAAATGCTAGTATGGCTTTCAAAAGTCTGAGTTTGTTTCTCAGTGTTATCACCCTGGAAAATAGTTCTGTATTTCGAAAAAGAGCATGACAAAGACATACAAAATCCACAACTTTAGTTTGACTGCATTTGAAAATACCTGCAAAAGTTCAAACCCTGATCTTTTCCCCGTTGCACTGGGGAAGAACGAAGTGCAAATAAATGCTGCTGGATTAGTCTATGAACAAGTATTATGTAAACATTCTCTATGGCTCAAGGTTAAAAATTATGCCATTAAGCTATTTTTCTTTTAAGCATTAGTAGAAAGAGTTCTTCCAGTAACTCCTTGGAGTCCTGTCAGGTATGCTTTTAATTACCAATATCCTTGTTGTTGCAAATATTAAGTCACTAGTAATTATGCAAGAAGCTAGAGCCCCTAGCAGACAGAGGTGAGCTCCTTGATGTAGCTTTAAGCAAAATTGAAAGTTACATATTTAGTAAGTTGTGCTTATGATGATTATTCAAGTAAGGGATGGTCCAGAATAAAGATATGTTTATTGTAAGGGTATTCTGGAAGTCATAGGAAAAAACACTTATTTTGCCCCAGGCCATTTGGTAGTGTTATACAAAGAGACTAATACTGGCAAACTAATTGGAAAGTACAAGAGAGGAAAATGTGGTCTGCAACTGAGGAGTTGGCTGTAGCAGCCTGAATATTGCTGGGGTTTGCTTTTGTTTTTCTTGATGTGATGAGGCTGTATAGGAGGACAGAAATATCAGGAACCACAATCTCTTGACCTTCCCTTCAGTTATGAAAGCACTGCTTCTTACCATCTTTTGTCTGACTCTTAAAGAAAGTGTAATTAACTACGAGGCTAGCTCTTTGCCCCAGGGAAGGAAATTCATTTTGAGGCTGCAACAATCTCTACTCTTGTTTTGCTGTTCTCAAAGGAAAGGCATTTTCCCATAGTTTGGTTTTCAGCTGAAAAATTACTACATAAAATTTCATTCAGAGAAACTGGCTCTTCCATATTGGTGGATAAAGGTTATAGGTCTTGGCCAGTTAATGGGTAGGACAGAGGGGGTTATTTGTGCAGTGATTCAGGAGAGGAATCTGTTGAGTGTCAGTGTCTCCAGGGCTGCTCTGTCACATCCCAGACACGATGAAGTCTTAAAGGCTTGAATGGAATTGCTTCCAGCAAGAGCTCTGATAATCCTTTATCACCAGGAATTGTGCATGGCAGATGCATGTTGAGTAAATCTATTATACATAAATCTATAAGAGGTTTTTCTTTAACACTGTTCAGTTATTTTTGTTATCTGAAGTGCATTTCTAGGAGACTTTGACTCCAAGTACCCAGACATCATGGGAGATGTGTCTTGTACTGGAGTGCTACACGTGTACGTGTACAGGCCGGTGGAGGATGAAGCCTTACAGGCAAATGGTTCTGATTTGGTTCATAATCTTTAGACACAGAAGAGAGATGTTCCAAATCAAAATATGCCGAATGGACACATAAGTTCACTTGTATTTAAAGGGACCCCATCAGCTTGAATTGTAATGTACTTGAGCTTAGCTAAATCTTCATTGCTCTAAGTTGTGAAACTGCTGAAAGCTGAGATACATATCCTGGCCAAAGTTCTATCATTTTGTTGTGTTCCCTGAGGACTTTTTATATTTGAGACTGTATTTATGTGCTCCTCTTGAAGCCAGGAGGCTCTCACATGGTGAAAGGATGTAAAGAACTGGTCATGTATAAATCTGTAGCAGGCATGGGTGTCTTCTGTACAGAACAAGGGGGAAAAGATGAATCTAAATATGAATTCCTGTTTTGTGTTAGAATTATCTACAACTTCTGGTAGAGGGAAAACAAAGCTCCTACAGATGGGTGATTGTGAAGAATCATTACGTAGATACGTTACACATGCGCTAAATTATGCCTTAAAAACAATCTGCTTAATTTAATCTTACATCATACGTTGTTTTAGCTTAATTCCATTTTCCAGGGAAAGCAGATGAGTCAGTCAGTTTTGTCAGTCCTTAGTTAAACTTCCTAGCAGTGTTGTATCTAAACAGTGAGACATTGAAGGAGACTGTTACCTGTTACCAGCGTTTCTATTTCACTAAAATATTACTAATAAAGAGTTTTGCAAAAAGGCACACATCTTTTTGATTTTACAAAATCTATAACACTTTTTTTTTTTTTTTTTTTTTT
>VXBT01007841.1:75921-96796 GCA_013400235.1 Oriolus oriolus
ACGACCCCAGTTTTTTTATTTTATAAAAATTTATATCCTTTTTTTTTTTTTTTTTTTTTTTTTTTTTGTGCTTATAATTTGTTTTGGAGTCAGTTGCTGGGCTTTATGTCCTAAAAACTCTTTTGTGGATGGATGTTTTACCTGTAATGATGGCTTCCTCTGCCATCAACTACACGCACTCCACCTTCCCTGTAGGTTGTGAATTGAATGCATCTGAGCTGAGCCATTCTGCTACAGCTGTGGGAGAATCGTTTCTCATGGCAGGAGAGCGGGCAGGAGCTGGATTTTCGAGGTTTGGGGTAAAAGACGTCACCTTTCTCTGCTGCACCCCTGAACGCATAGTCCCGAACGCGCTGGGTACAGCCGCGAGAAGGATCTGATGTCTCGATCGTGACCTCCTCTCGCCTTCCTGGGGCTCCTACCTTTAACTTCCGTCCGAAGAAGAAAACACAACAGCGGCGCGTTATCGCCGCGCCCGGGGGATTCTTCGGCCCTGCCCCCGGCTGAGCCCCGCCGGGAGCGGGCGCTTTTCCCGCACACGCTGCGGCCGCAGGAGCCGCCGAGGGGGGTGAAAGAGGGGAACCCCGACCTCCCCGCAGGCCCGGCGCTCGCCGCGGGCTCTGCGGGGCTCCGCTCTCCACGCGGGGCCGGGCCGGGCTCGCCCCGCCCGCCGGCCGGCCCCCGCTCCCTCCGTCCCTCCCCTCGCTCCCTCCTCCCCTCCTGGCAGCGCCGGGTGACTAATTTCTGTCATATGACTGTGACACCGAATGGAGCGGGGCGGGCGGAACTAGCCGCGGCGAGGGGACGGCGCTGCGCGGAGCCCAGCGCCTCGGCGGCGGGGGCAGCGGCGGCGCCCCAAGATGCCGCCCACCCTCTTCCAGAAGCTCTTCAACAAGAAGCACGGGCTGATCTCCCCAGCCAGGGACGCTCGCGACGACTGTGTCTTCAGGTAACCGGGACGGGGCCGCGCTCCTCCCCTGCCCCAAACTTCTGCGCCGAGTTCCTCGCTCCCTCTGCCGCCCGGAGGACGTGGGGGCTGGCAGACCCTTCCCTTGCCCCATCGGCAGCACTCGGCGACGTGCCCCGCTCCCCTCAGCCCCGGGGGATCCGTCCCACGCCCTCCGCGGGAGCTCCGGGGCCGCCCCGGCCGGGCCCCTCCGGCGGGCGCGGGGCGGGAGTCCCCCGGGACCGCCACGTCGGGGCCGCCGCGGTGCCTCCGCTCGGCTGCCTCCCCTTCCGGNCCTTCCCCGGCGTGTGTGGGGCCCCGGTCCCTGCGGGTCCCTCCGGAGATGCTGCGGGCCGGGGGACGGCGACAGGCGGACAGGTCCCCAGGGAGCAGCCTTAGGAACGGGGAGACAACGTGAAGTTTTGGCCAAGAGAGGAGTGGGGTTTCTCGTGAAATTCGTCGTGCTCTGACCGCAGTAGCACTGGATCGGCCGAGCAGGGCGAAGCTCAGCACGGGGAGCAGGGCAGGGGCCCCAGGGCAGCCCGAGGATCCGGGTGGGCTCGCACGGCCCGGGCCGGTGCCTGTGGGGGCCAGGGCGGGGAGAGGCTGCGTTCGGGTGCTCTGCGGGGCCTGGAGCTCGCCCGGGGCCTCCGCAGGCTGGTGTGCTTGGAAACGGGTAGTTTCTGTGCTGTTCCACGCGTGAATAATGGTCACGCTCGAAAGCGATGCCGTGTCTGCGTCCTGGCAAAGAGAGAACCTGCAATATCCTTTTAAAGTGCAGTTTGCCACCTGGATGCAAATACAATCTGCTTCATTAGTAAGAGTTACGCGCTTCTTGAAGCACTTCTAACGGTGTGGTGAAGCTCTCCTCCCACCCGCTGCCTTGAAATTTACTGCCTACAAATGATCAGCCCTTGGGTTGCTCTGTAGAGGGAGATCTCTGACTGATAGGCTTCCTTTTCTGTGGTGGGATACCCCTTTTAACTGCAGTATTTAGCAGTTTAGATGGATAATAGTGTATCTGCAGTTATCTAAGCACAAGAGTTTTCAAAAAATATTGATGGGACTATATGAGTCCTCAAGGAGTCAAGAAGTGCTCCTGGACATATTACGTGGAGCTCACACAACTTTTGAAGACACTGATTGTAACTGCTTGCACACCTCTGATATTCACTGTGGCAGTGAATCCTTTTTTTAAATGATCTTTTCTAAGGAACAAAATGTTTTAATAATGTTGATGTCATCTTATTTTCTGAATCATCTTAATACTGGACCAGAGGCCTTAGTGGGGAAGGGAAGGGGTACTAGGACTGCTCTGTATAATTGTCTTGCCTTTTGCCTTGCCTTCGTGATGGGTTTGTCTAGAGACTGGTGTTTCATGCAACAGCTGCAGTGCAGACCTGGGGCAGAAATGTGGGGATCACACCCGTGTTGAAAGGAGGAGAGTGAGTACTTGGCAAGGTGTGTGCTTCCCTTGTCAGCTGTATCATTCTGTGCCAAACTGGGTCTGAAATTTATAGTAATGTTTCTCTTTGTGATATGAACTGTCAATTGGTAACTGGTGAATTTGCAGTTGGGGGTTTTTTTGGTGGACCCACAGGTATGATTTGCAGGGAGAGGCTGATGAAGCTCTGGGGAGGGTGGGAGATCCAGCTCTGATTTAGAAGAGCCAAGTAGTGTTTTTGAAGACTAATACAGATGCTTTCTAGGCATATTGCCTAATGGCTGCTTTCATTTTCCGAATGGGGCTGAGTTTGTAGCTAAGATCACAACTAATGAGGGTTATCAATTCCTGGCAAAACTTTCAGATAATACACAAAATAAAGACTGTTATTTATGACAGCTGAGTCTTTGGACACTGGAAACAAGCACTTAAGAGTTTACACTATTGCTGGTTCCAGTGAACCGGAATGCAACAGCCTCATCAATTCCATTGGGGCAAGGTGATGTTTTATGGATTGATACATTGTATCTGTTTACAGTCTAAACAACAGAGCATTTCCCAAATATTCTGAGCGCTGTTATTTCTGTCTGTCTTCATTTTGAAAGCTTTGGTCTCTTGTTGAGGAGACTGTGTAGAACAACCATAAAAATGCATAAATTGTCTTACTATATTTTGTGAATAATATGCACTTGGAGAGAAAAGCCCAACTACTCTGGCAATGACATTAGTATAGCAGAACATTTAAGGATGATTTTGCCACTCAGTTTTTTTTTACTCTGAATGTATTTTGCATTTCCATTAGGCTTATTGTGAAAATTCACCAGTTCTACTTATCTGACCTTACACTGTTTCAAAAATAAAACACTACTTTTCAGGGGAAACATTTTGTTTAGTTGTTGATTTGTTTGTGGTAGGTTTTTAAACTTTTTTTTCCCTTTTTGTTGTTGCTGTTGTTGTTGTTGTTTCCTGCCAAAAATCTCGTTCTGTGCTGGGGGTGTGTGAAATTTTGGGAGCCTAGGTCTAGCCAGACTGTGTAAAACCCTTCAGGACTAGGTGCTGGAGAAGTTAACAGGTTTAGTAATGGGACCAGTAGGTTAGCAACTGTAAAATATTTGCTGAGGTGCCAATTTGCCATTTATATATATATATATATATATATATATATGCAGTTTATTTTACAGAAGAAACTTTAGGAAATCACAGTAGATCCACTACTTGTTAGGTTTTTAGCTCTTCCATTTAACACAAGGCAATTGGCAGACTTGGCCCTTAGACTGAAATCTCTTGGTACAGCTTGACATTCACATGGTGAGCAAGAATATTCAAATTTTAGTGGTAAAATCTGTTTACAAGAAACACAGAAACACCTGCAAGTATTCTAGGAGGGAAGAGTCAAGCCCTTAAATTCCAAGATGTAGAGTACTTGCTGTCTACTGCAAATAATACTCACGTGAGTGGATTTTCCCTGAGGGTAACTACTACTATAAATAGAATCTCTTGGCCATATTGTAGCATCTGGCACAGGCTGCTGCTGGTGACAGGAGAACTCAGCCCAGGCTCAGGCTGTTACAATTATTAGGAAAATAAAATTTCAGGTAAGCAGTTTTCTAGAATTTTAGAATCAAAGTATTCCTGTTGTAAAAGTATGTAAAGGTGTTCACATGAGCTGTAAGCTGTATGTGTCTAAAATGGGGATACACTTTAAAATAATAAAAAAATGAACAGTGTTCCAGTAAAATGGAAATAATCTTACAAAAACTTCCTTAAATTAAGCAGAAGCAGCCGTGCATTTCTGCTGTATATTATATGGGCACACAAAACATTCCACTGCACGTTTACATTACTGACTGTCACAGATAGTGATTTTCAGCTGCTGTGTCTTTCCTGGCTCTCCAGGGATCCACTTCAGCCCTCTGGAGAAAAGGGGATTGGTAAGTCACTGAAAACTCAACCAGCTTTTTGTTCTTCAAAATGGGCTCAGTAGATTGAGCCCAAAGCTCAGTAAATTATCAAGAGGGCTGAGGCTTTATATCCTTGTCAAGATGTGTGGGCAGTATTTCCAATGGTAAATACAGCTGCAAGGACTGCAGCAGAGTTTCTGCAGGAGAGTATGTGTGTTGGGATCCTGATTGGACTTGGAGCACTATTAGCATGTGGCAGAGGGAGAGGGATGATCTTGTAACACTAAACTGAGGGACTTGAACGTTTTGGGGCTGTATATAGGAGGGAAACTCAGTGGGGATTTTTTCCATCTTATGTATAAAGTTCAACTACTCGTTCCCTTCTGTCTCTAGACATCCTGCCTGCCTAGCTGGAGAATAGAGGGATTATCAATCAGGAGTTCTTTTTACACTACAGCTCAATAAAAGCTTCAATGTCTTTTTTTGCATTTTAATCTAGGGAGCTCTAAAGAGCCATCTCACCCCGAGGGGCATTCCGCTGATGTTTGCAAACTCTGTTTTGCTCTTGTTAAAGCACCTGTTTTAGAGGTACAGCTGTGTGGTGATTGTTCAAGCTTGACAGAACCCCTTCCAGTTTCAAATTTTACCAACCATGTGGGGTATGTTTGGGCACATTCTTCCTTTAAGGCTTTGCTTTGGTTATCTAGGTGTTTTTGAGAATGAGTGCTGTTTTTCAAGATGAGAGATACAGGAATAAATAATTTTAAATGTTCTTTATTATGGAGAAAGCCATTTTTGGTCATCCTGGAAATGTGCTTTCTTGGGGTCTCTCTAGTAATACATGCTGCTCCTTTATTGAGAAGATAGTTTGCCAGGTTCCTGAGATAGGAAAGGCCTCAGGCTGACTGCGAAGTAGTGTTTCCTGAAATCTGTCTAGGCAAGCATTCCCCATCAGGCCAGACTCTTTCTGTTCTCTGTGGCAGTGACTTTAAATGGTATCCTGAGGTGTTTCCTTTCACATCATTTTTGGCAGCGGCATTCATCAAGGGAATTGCAATAAACCTGGAGTTGGAAATGGGTAGCTTGATACAAAGGTGCTTCACGAGCCAGTTCCTCTGCAGAGCTATTGTTCTTGCACAGTAAAAATGCTGCATGCTTTCTTACAAAGGCATAATTGCTTCTTGAACCAGAGGCTAATTTCTTGAAATAAAGTGCAAAGAGACTCAGAGACATTTATTAATGTGTAGCCAGGGACTACTACAGCTTTTTAAAGTGGAGGCTGGACTAAGGTGAAGGAGGAACACAAAAGTTATCTTTACACTGGTATTTCCAGTCAAAGGTTTTACGCTCAGAACTTTTTTCTCAGGAGCAGGTACCTTTGCGTACAGCTGGGCTGAGCCCAGGGAAGCAGATCTCTTGCCAAACTGTGTCAGTTCTTGGGAGCAATGCAGCCAGCAAATTCCTGATCCTGATAGCTCTGCACAAGGCTTTTTAAAGCTGTTCCTCAGCAGTGCATCAGGCCAGCCTGACCAAAACCTGTTATTAATGAAACAGCATGTTTTATGTTTGTTCATTTCTGGCATTCTGCAAGGTTTTTTGTCAATATTTGTAAAATTCCTGGAATTTCACCACCTCAGAGTCTATCTTCCAAAAGAGCATTAGCTGGACCTCATTTTGTAATAGCTCCAGCCTTTATCTTTTCCAGTTGTCTGATGATTTTAAAAAGCTTTTGTGCCATAATTTTTTAAGACTGTTCAAATTCTTAAACATCTAAAATGTTGCTGTGCTTTTATTAAGCTCATTTCTGCCCTTTAATGTCCTTTTAAGTTTTGTTTTTTTGTAAAAATCCATCTCTTCTGTAATCTCTGGAAGAGTGTGGTTTTGGCTGTTTGGTTGCATTCATTAGCTTGAGTGTACCAACTTTTGATAAATACTTCACTTTGATTTATGCACAGTTTTCTCTATGCTATGATGATTTTGGCTTGTGTTTTGAAATATATTGCTGTTTTCTAAAGTACATCTTTTTGCCAAAATCTGTTTTGCATTTCCTGTCATATAAGTTTTTACGTACCTTCCAGTGCTTAAAGTCAATTTTCATCTTGGAAACAGAGACATACAAGCTACGAGATTCCACTAAGCACTTCTGGAGCTCGGAGATAGTTTTGACAATTTCTCCTGAAAGGGTCACCCTCCAAGCCCTCCTTGCCACCATTCTCTAGGTCTCCCAAGTGCTTCTCCAGGTAGGAATGTGGTGCTCCTTAAACACCCAGCATGTCCTTGAAAATTAGGTGCTAGCTTTGAATAAAGCAATGCTGCAAGCTGGGTCTGTACAGTGACTGAAGGAGCTGATAATGAGAGGGTTGGCAGTCCATCCAGTGATTATTTACTCATATTATCATCAGATCTGAAGGAATTAACTTGAATTGATATTCTCAGCATGCTAGGGGCATCTGAGTGCAGAGAATGATGAAATAATTTGAAAACTGTTGGGACGCTTCTGTCTGCCTGGCTTTGTGCCTTGGAAAGTTTTTCCCTTCCCTGCTGCAAACTCTGCCTAGCCCTTGCTTCACCTTGGCTTCTTCCTGTCACCTGTGGAACAGGGAACATGAACATGTGGAGTGAAAAAGCCCTCTGCTCATTTTTTCTCTAGTTTTTTAGAAGGAGGTAAAGCTCATTACAAAGTGAGCTAACAGGTGAAGGGTCACCCTTATTGCCTTTCCTGCTGGCATGTCCTGTGGTGGCTGGGAGCTCGTGGTGACTTGAGAATTTGGCATCACGAGGCCGCCCTGCACGTCCTGGCCATCATGAGGTCAGCTCTGTCAGTGCACACGGCTTAGTCCCAGCCTGAGGCATTGCTTCTTCGCCTTGGGATGGCCTGGGTTGTCTGGGGATAGCTGCAGTCTCCTGCCTCACCGAGCGGCCCTTGGAGCAGTCACTTTCTTGGTTTCCCTCCCTGCATTTCAACTCCTTCCTATAAATTAGAAATCTTTTTGAGGAGAGGTTGGAGTGAGTGAATCATGTATGTATAGATATACTCAAGTGGAAATGCTTCTTTACACTTGGGTTACACTGGCAAGTGTTGTAAGAAGGTGTTTCTACAAACTCTTGGGTTCTGTTTCTTCCCTCTCCTACTGCAGGTGAGATCATGAGGCATGAGGATGTACCAAGAGCATGGGGTGTATGTACCTGATTGTGCACTGTGAGGTCTTCTTTTCTGAAACAATTCAACCATTCGTTTTCAGGTGACTGAGGGTGTATTTACATGTCTCATGCTACAAACCTTGCTGACTCAGGATGATCGGCTCCTCTGGTTGATTGATAGATTGTCCTTGTGTTTTCAAAGGGCTTTATCCCTTGCTCTGTGTATGCTCCGAGTTAGTGTATGCTCATGGTGACAGCTTGGATGAATCCAAGCTTCTGTTCTGGAATAAACTGGTCCAGTGTGACTTGGAGCCTGAAACTTGTGTTGTAATTTTGGCTGAATGCTGTAGGTGACCACTTTAGCAGTGTGTTTTACGAGTGGAAAGTAACGCACGCGGTGGTTTCATGCTCAGCGGTTGTGTTCTCTCCCAGTGCTACATCTGGAGCTGAATGTCTGCAGGATCACATGTTTGTGAGTAACATTAGGAAAAATGCAGAGCTCAGTTGCAGCAGTGAATCCACAGTGTGGTTGTGCTGGGCTTCCAGAATCAGCCAAGAGCAAAATTTGTCTTTGAAGACTTGAAAAATTTTGCGTTTGTGGTGTTGGATAGAGAACTTTAATCTGTAAAATATCTGCTGGAGGAAAAGAGTTATGCCCATTAAAAACAGGAAATAATTTTAGTAATCAGTAATTGGTTTGCTAATGCACCGGCTGTTCCACCTTACAGCGAGTAGTAGCAGAATTCATATATGGGAAATATTGATATATGTGAAATATGTTTGCACAAGATACATGTGATTCTGTTGTGCCTAAGGATTGTGACCATAAACACTACATTCAATTACTAATTGCTATCAGTACCTGCCCAAATATATTCTGCTTCATAGACATGTGAGTGGTTATTATGTAGTCTTTGTATTGAAAAGGATTTATTTATTTTTACAACAATGCATGGTTAACAATGTTGCTTAGTGCTCAACCGAAGCTTTTAAACAATCTTTTTCTTTTCTGAAACTGATAGCTTCTAGAGATACTATTATTCAGAACACAATACGCTGCAGAGAAACTTGTTCAAACATGTAAATTGTGGCACAAAATACTCCATGAACTACATCTAGAGTATTAACGGTGCATGTATGTGAGGTGGATCTGCAAATAAATGTAATTACCAGTAAAATGTACTGGTAATAAAGTTTTTTGTCTTTTCTAATTTCATAGCTCTTATCAAGCAGTTAAACCTTTGGACTTAAACAGTTTGGCTGTATATGAAAACTTTTTATATTTAACAGTCTTGTCTGATGCTTTTGGGTTGATAATCTGGGTATCTTCCAGCTCTTGTATATTACGTGTCTTTGAAACTCTGGCCTTGAAAGAACCCATTTTGTACAGGTGGAGGACTCTGCAGTGCTGCCAGTGTCAGTAACAACAATCCTGGCTGTAGGTACCCCCTGCCCACATAAACAACCCAACAGTGCCCTGTGGTTGGCTGTACCCAAGTGTGGACCTGCAACAGCCCTGCTGACAGCAGTGAGCTTCGGGCATGGGAATGATCCATCACACACCACTGATCCTGCTCTGTTTCTCCAGGATCACAACATCCTCAGTAGTCATTTTGGTCTAAAATGAGTAAAATATGTCACAGAAACAATCACATTTCCTTTACTCCAGGCACTGATCATACCCTGTGCATTAATGGTGTTTCATGCCCCTCCAGATCTGTGTGTGCCTCACTCTCAGCATCTTCAAATGTTTTTTCCCTTGCTACAGCTAAAATGTCAGCAAAACATAAAGTTTGTAATAGTACCAGAAACCTTCTACTCTTTCAGTTTGTGATACAGAGCTGGGAAGAAACAGGAGCCAAATTACAGTTCTTTTCCATCTGTTTTAGTTGATAAATGAAGAAACTTTGAACACAGTTCAGCCCTGACTTTAGATCCTGGCCTTGTGCCTGTTTAAGCCAGAGTAGTATCTTCACCCCAGTTCCTGTGTCATTTTCCACTCAAAGAGAGAGAAGGTAAATTGTTTGAGCATTGCCCAGAGGAACTGTTGCTTTGCTATATGCCTTCTTATTTTTATTTTAGCCTCAGGAGCTATAAAAACTGTGGCTCACGCAGTGCAGTGCTTGGCCTTGCACTCCCCGCAGTAATTTCTAAACCTTTTGATCAACTTGGGTCGTGTGTGGTGGAGGCTGTGAGAACAGAAGTCTGAGTAAGCTGAGTTTCTCTAGCGAAAATGCTGTGGGTGCTGTTGTGTGCCTGCTGCCCATTAGTACCTGTGAAGCTCTGAGCTGGCTGCACCTCATCTGTTCCTGTTTTCAATGGCCATGTCCATGGGGACAGCCAGAGAGTATGGGCATGTTGGAGGAAAGCGGTAGTCATGTGGTTCCGTGGTTTGCCCTGCATAGTTTGCAGGGGACAGCCTCAAGAAAGGCCAGTCCTGGACTGCTGTGAATACCAGAATATCAAAACCTCTGTCAGCTGAATTATTCTGCTTTCTGATGAGTATTAAAGCACACACTGTCTGCTACATACCCACATTTCTCTTGTTTCATGCATGTCCCAAGTTAAAATCAGGCCTCCAAAGCCTGTGTGCTCAGCACTTAGTTTGCCACGCTTGTGGGTAATTATGGAAGACTTCAGTCGGGCAGAAGGAAGCACATCACGTGTGAGCAGTTCAATGGGAAATGAATGAGATTCTTGACAAATATTTTTGCACTCTCCCCACACCGCCCCCGTGAAGCCTTACCTAGAAAATGTTCTTGCCATTTGGGGAGTTGACTGAATGGTTTGTTTACTCCTTTTCATGAAACTTGATACCAGAAATTTGTAGCAAAAAACTGTGTTAGTTCAGGTGGTAATGAAGAGTGGGTGCAGATGATAAGCTGTGTGGTTGGGTGTGCAGGAAACAGGCTGTAGAACTTGGCGGGAGCATGTGCTCCTTCTCAGAAGCTTGTTCTAGTTGAATGACATTATCTGAACATCTGCAAAGCTGTTAGGGAAGAAGTCTGCCAGAATTTTCTTGTTCCTACAGGAAGAATAACAGTATTACCCCTTAAGACAGAGTTAAAGAAATGCCTCAAATGTCAAGACAGCGAATTGGCTTACAGTGCTAACTGTGTTTTTATTTAAAGGCAGCCCAAACTCTGACATAGAACTTAAATAGTCAGACAGAAAAAGGTGATTGGTTTTCTCAGTACTTAAATGTATTTCAGCTGCTCTGAGTTACTGGAAATTACTCTACTTGCTCAGTAGAAAAGGAAATTGTTCTACTGACAGCATGGAGTACTAAGAAGCTGTGAAAATGAGCATGGTGGTTTCTCAACCGGGTATACTTGCTAGTCATACAAGAGATGCTAATAATGAACTGCTGACCTCTTTTTTTTTTTCCAAAACAGACATAATAAAAAAGTATAGAAAAAAATAATCAAAGCAACTTTAAGTTCTTTTGAGACTATAACAGAATTTTATCTTTGTATAGAGAAATGTTTATCAAACGTCTTTCAGATAAGCAAAAGTACCATTTTGTATTAAGACTAATTTATTTTACTTTTAGTAGAGTTTTTTTCCCCCATACTATCTTTTGTGCAGTTATTAACAAATGAATAATTTTGATTAGCCTGAATATGTAGCTATTTTAAAACGTGTCATCAGATTTTCTTTTCCAATTGAAGAATGCTCAGAAACTGCTAAGTAGTTTATGTGTTGTGTAAGGCTTTTTCTCACTTTGGGGTCAGAAGATAAGACACCAGGTATTATGGGTTTTTGTTGATTTGGGATTTTGTTGGGTTTTTCCCCACTTGGATTTAGTATACACTCATTTAAACACCATCTTTTTTATTAGTAGCTAGCAGGACAAATCAGCTAAATTGTACTCAGGAGGTGACATTAGTCTATGCCCACACTGGAGAAAAAACCCGTGCAAAATAATGTAAGATTCAGTAACAGCAGTTGTTCTCATCTGTATGGATTAAGAAAACAGAGGAGAAGAAAATATGCAGGGAACGGGGAGTTTGACGAGAAGTTGTTTTTTATATAAAACTTAAAATAAAGAGAAACTTAAAAATTTAAGGCAAATACCAAGTGGCCCAGTTCTATGAAGTCCTCAGCATCCTCACTGGGGTTTGAAGGCTTTCAGTGCCAAAGCCTTGAGCTTTGCTAAAGGATATTCATGCTGGAAGAAAAGAGATCACAAGAGCAGGAAAGACCTCACTGTTAGATCTGTCTCATCTAGGTATATATTTGTCTGTGTCAGACAAAATACATGTATCTGTGTATTTCAAAATATACCCAGGTGCCTTCATTTGCCATCATGCCTCTGAGTGTGTACGCACAGTAATCAGGATACCACAGAGCAGAAACTTTGCTCAGCTGTTGTCTGTAAGAGAAGGACTTTGGTGTTTCCTCCAGCAGCGAGACAGGTAAATTCATTACCTGTGTGCACTGTGTAGACAAGTCTAAATTGCTGTAACACTGGGTAGACTGCTTTGCTTCTTAGATCAGAACGATAATGGTAAGATTCTTGTGATTTTTGGGGCTAATAGATGCTGTATAAATAGAAGCATTTTGGAGTTGTCCTATGTTCAGAAGGTTACAAAGGTACATGTGCAAGTGTAGTTGGAAGCAGTTGTACGATGCTGTGATTACATACGTACATTTTACAGGATTTAATGGTTCTGTGAGCATGGTGGTCTTCGGTCAAAGATTGGACTTGATGATCTTGGAGGACTTTTCCAACCTTAGTGATTCTGTGATTCATTTTGCTTGAGATTTTTTGTTCCTTGTAGTGTTCTCCCTCATTGTCACTGTCCCTGTTTGGTGCTCTGCTTTGGGAACTTGTATTTACACATGTGCACTCACACACAGAAGAAGAAGAAGAGAATTAACGCCTATCTCGCTTTCCCTTCATTTCGTCTGTTCTCTTCTTAGAGTTGTCCTGTCTGAGGCCTGCAGTGCTGCCTCTCCCCTCTGAAGGGTTCCCCTGGGTGCTGTGCTGTCCCTTTCTGCCACAAGCAGTGGGGTGCATCCTGTTTGGGGTTATTGCTGTGTCATATCAAGTGATGTGCATGAGCAGGAGAAGGGGAAGGGGAAACGAAAAGCCAAGGGACTGATTACTTTGGCAACAGCTCCTTTAAAAAGACCATGAAAAAAACAACCCAACAAAACAAACCAGTCCAAAATGTCCTGGTGGCTATTGCTGTCCAGCGCATGAGCCTTTCTTTCCTGCTGATGCAGTGGAATAAATAGCTTCGTGTGGTGCTGTGGCTGGTTCATAGTAGGTTACCTGCAGCCCTTGGCTTCTTTGGTTTCTACATTTTAAGGATGCTCATGTGGACAGACTGAAATCTGCTGGCAAGCCGTGGTGGCTGGGAGTGTCTGGAATTATGTTCACATCAATTCTGTTACTACCAGCAAAAAGGGGTTTATTGAACATACACTAAATATACATATATATCTTGAATAAGTACAGCCTCTCCCAGTGGAACAAAGTAGGTTTTATCAAGTGATTCTGTTGATTCTGTCAGGCAGAGCTGGTTTGGACTGTGTGTTCCAGCTCAGTTCCGTGATAAGGAAGGTGTGTGTTTGGAGTGAGTTTCGGTGCTGATACCCAGGGAGGGCATGTTGAGCTGAACCTGCAGTTTCTTTATCAGAGACAAAGATTTTAGCAGTAAGAAAAGTTCTGGAGCATGTAAGGGCTGTGTTCAGCCGATGCTCTGAGCTGCTGTATATCTGTCATGTGGGGTTCTCAGTAACACTTGGCCAGTTCAGGTTTTCTGCTATGGAAAATCCCTCTACATGGATAGTTGTGTTGAAGAGCTTGGGCAATGGCCAGTCCTACAATGTATTTTCCATTCCTACCATTCTTGGAAACCCAAAACCGTAAGCATGTAGTGAGACTTAGAAAAGCGAAGGGGATGGCAGAGAGCCTGAGGGTGCAGAGCTCCTTGTGGCAGTGAGCAAAGCACAATGGAGCAAACTCAGTAGAGCGCTTTGTTAAGCTTGATTTAAAGGTTGAGCAGGTCTTAGCTGATAGCTAAATGCATTCTTACACGTTCTTCTGCTTTGGGGAACCAAAGCATTTAGGACCTCATAGTTTTAGTGCATTTGCTTGAAGGTACCAGGCTGCTCCATTATTCCTTCAATCTGTATTTTTTTTCCAATATTAAATGAAGTTGTGGCTTGTTCAAGCATCTGATTTTTATTTGTCCTCATGTCCCTATGAGTTACGTAAAAGTGAAGTCAAGCAATGTCTTTAGTGTCTGCTCCATATAGATCTACCTGAAATAGTTTCAGGTCACCTTTACATGCTTAATTTGGAAAACAGTTGAGCAGCATGACTCTTGCCTTGGAGAATTGAGCAGTCTAAGCTCCTCACAGTAGTCTTGGGGCTCTTGCAATATCTGCACAAATCAAGATCTCATCCCTTCTGCAAATTAAGTAGGGGCCTGTTTGACTTGTAGAGCCAGTAAGGGAGGGATGTTCAGTGCATGGGTTGGAGCCAAGTTAGACAAGTCTTCCCTCCTGAAAAGCAGCTGTAGGATAGATCCAGTCCACCTAGATATTTGTTAGTGTTATTTGGCAGATCTATGAAATAATTCCTAATTGTTTCAGGTACAGAGCCTGGCAATAGTCTTGAAATGCAGTGAACTTGATGGTTAGTGGTTTTGAAGGTTGACTAAGGGGATGGGTTAAAGTCTTCTGGGCTTATGGAGCAGGTAACCACTCTGTGTGCACAAAGATTGTAGAATTGAGCCACATCAGACATTTGAAGGTGTTGGAGGATGCTTAGATGGCAATTGACCAACACTGGTGTCAGGCAGTTGTTGATTCACTGTGAGTATCTATCATTAGGACTTGTGGGTTGTTGGTATAAATGAGCGTCACATACAGATAGAGCAGTCTGGGATTTCATTCCATAGATATGAATTTGTTATACTTGTTTATATAATCATCCTCTGTCTTTAGTTTGCAGTTGTTCCTGTGTAACTGAGATGGGGTTTTGGTGAAAGCTGATGGTGACAATAAGACTGAGTCAGCACTGTGCTTAGGCATGTGCTGTAAGTCTGTAAGTAGTTTGATTGCTCCCAGTGACCCTCTCATATGCTTAGCACTAGGCATGTGTTTTAAATAAGTTCTAAAATCTACACAAATGAGGAGGGTGAGTCCAAAAGCAGACGATGTTTAAAATCAAAGGGGGTTGTATTCTTCAGGAAAAAAGCTTTTGGTATTTAATGTATTTCAGTGACACACTGAGCTTCAATGTCACCTTCATTGGAAAAATGATTGTCATCTATTAATTTTATGTGACTGTTTTGGTAAATGACCTGGTAACATAGCAAGCTAAAGTTCACTGTAGTCCTCTACAACCCCAGGCTTTGGACTGAGAGCAGCATTTTGGGATTATCCCTACGTCAAACCTTGTTTGAACTAAGTACATGTAAATAACTGTCCGCCAGCTTTTCCTATTATAAACGTACACAGTTTGTGAAATTGCTTTACCATGTCCTGAAAATTTCTTTGATATTTTTAAAGCCTGTTGCTATGGGAACCAGACCCTGTAACAGAAAAGCTTTTTGATACCAAGGAGGCCAAGAAATTCACTTAACAGGAATAAAGCCCCAGAAAAATAGCTTGTATTCTTTTTCCAAAAGAAAACAAACAAACCCCAGAAGAAAGCCTGATATCCTGAAGCAGCTTGGACCTGGATTACCAGATGGAAGGGGACACTCAGCTCTCAGGGCTTCACAGCCTGGCCAGGGAGCTCACCCTGTGGACACTTGCGCTGGTCCCAGCTCTTACAGGCGAGAATAATCAGGGAATTCACAAGCATCTTTCTCTGAAATAATTCATATGTCTTTTTTTACTTTTTTTTTTTTTTAATATGGAAAGGTTGAAATGATGTGATGGATTGATTTATGGGCAAGAAAACACAAGTTTTGCTTCTCAGAACTGGATGTCCCCTTTCTGCTTTGCTAATACAGAAACTGGCAGAACAGGCATTACTTTTTCTTTGACGTTGGGGCTTGCAGCCCTGTTTCCTTGTGTCTCATGACTGAGTGAATCAACACCTAATTAAACAGTCACATGAGGGACAGAGTAAAATGCTGTTCAGGCACTGATCCCTGTGAATCTTTGGAGAATAACTACTTACATCTGTCTTTCTCCTTTTGCAAGGACCCCTGAACAGCTGCAGCTCTGCTTTTATTTCTATTTTTTTTTTCCCCCAGGGAAAAGAACAGCACATTGACCTTGGCTAAAGCAGTGCTGCCTATGGAGATAAATGAGACCTGGGGTAGGGGGAAGGAAGACCAGGGAGTACTCAACAAAATCTTGAGGAATTTGAATGATTTGAGTTCATGCTGGGGATGACTTAGCTGAAAGCCTGTGAAGGTATAGTCCTGGTGCATTTGACACTCCTGGAAATTTAAGTGAAAATGTGAACGTTGAGCAAGGAAGTTGGGAGTGATCTGTGGGCTTTCTTGATATTTTTAATATTAGCTCTAATTTTACCACTTGCAGCTTGTTATGAAGGTCTATAACAATTGCTTTCCACCTCTGAGTGACAAATACTTGTGTGAGATTTATTGGGCTCTCAATTATCACTCGGTCACAAGTGCAGCAACCTTAATCAATTCCAGGACTGTGGCCTGCAGCCAAGGAATGCTCCAAGCCCCATGCTGCCTTGCCTGCACCGGATGACTTTCACCACCAAGGCAATATTTTTTCCCCTTATAAAACTCACAAAACGAGTATTACAGGATGTTTTAATCAATATAAGCAGATGTCTCCCAGCACCCCCACATGGCGGAGGCTCCCAGGTCATGTGCAGGGCTGTGCAGCAGGTGCCAGTGTCTGCAGCCAGAGGTTTTGTGGCTGTCATGTGCTGGCACTGGAGGTACCAGTGGTTTGGGTGCTCCATGGGGTGGCATTTCCAGGCTGGAGGTATCCTGGCTGCCTGCAGCCAGGTCAGGGGGTTTCATGGTGGAAAAAGTGGGATCTGGGCAGATGCCCTGGCAGGGATGTACCATCTCCTGGCACCCTGGGCACAGCATTACCCACCCTGGTACAGCTCACAGGTTAAAAAGCATGACATTAAAAAAATGCAGCTGTTTACATTCTAGTCTTTTAGCCTTTCAAAATGTATTTATTTTTAGATGTATCTGTCTGATTAAAAAAAGAGCTTATTTAGATGTGTTTGCTTGGTGCAAGAATCAGCTGACGTGTCAGGCATAGCTAGAGCACACCAGCAGTTCAGTTATGTACCTTGAAGCTTTTCTTTTAATGTCTCCTGAAGTAATATATTGAAAATCTCAGTTTTCAGTGGTGCAAAAAGAATAAAACTGCCATAGTCCTTATGGTTTCTGGGAAGTGCATGAAAATAAAAGCCTTGGAGACACTATAAGCTGAAGATAAATACAGGGAATTCAATATTTGTCTATTAAAAAAATGAAAACGTTAGGAGTATTCAGCCAAAGTATCCATATTCCATCAGGAATCTTTCAAGGGTTTATTATTATTATTAATACTATGGTTGATAGCAATAGTGGAGCTATAATGATCCCTCTAAGATGTCTTCATTTTCATGACAAGAGAGGTCTTGCAGTCAACCTTGACTCTCATTTGTCTTTTGTCTTCATTGTCTCATCTATTAATATTCACAACTTCCAAAATAAAAAGCATAAATTCACCTTTTAGTTCCCTGAGCAAACTTTGCAGTTGATAAACCCGAGCTTGTGAGCTTGATTTTGTTTTGTCAAGTTAGTTTTGTGGATTTAAGGATTGTTGAACCTATCATGACATCTCCAGAACTACACAGAGTAGAGAAGGGAACACAGACTGCCCCCCACAACCCTCCTCTGCTGCATTACATAATTCTGAGTGATTTTAGAAGAGTCTTTATTTCCAACAACTATGCTATTTCCAACTATGTTCATCAAAAGCAATTTGTATTGGAAATTTTTTCTCCCCAACTTTTTATTAAATGCACACAATACTGAACTATTTACACTTTATTTTTAATAGCTACAGCAGAACAGTCTGCTGTGCACACCCGAGTGTGCACAATAAAATAACTGTTGGGCAGGGGGAAAATGCCCTGTTGTCTTGCAGTACCAGTTGGTATTATGGAGGTTTGTTTGGTGCCTTATAGTAGATTGAAATTGGAAATACTATAGGAAACGAACACCAGTGTTTCAGTAGCCTAACCATGCATCAGATTTTTACTTTGATAGTTATTTTTATTTTCAGCATTTTTATCATGACTCGAAAAATTAAAACAGTGGACAGTTGATCTGCTGAGGTCTCCACATTCTTAAAAGAGAGAGAATTGTTTCATGTCCTACCCTCCAAGAGTGCTCATAGGCAGATTTGTAGTTGCTGATGCTCCTTTAAAATGCTGGCAGAGACAGTTCATTCCAGTCATGAGACCTCATGCTGGTAGTAAGAATCCTGTGCATGGAGAGTTTATGGATTTGATTTGGGTTTTTTTTAATCTCATATCAAAAGCATTTTTTTCAGCATTTAACAATCTGGTTTCCTTTGAAGAATAGAAGGCCCAGGTTTTGAAACTCCTGAGGGCTGTTTGCAGTGATCTTTCTCATCTTTTGGCTCTTGCTGACCTTTGATTTGGCTTATGTTTGTGTGTGCAGGTTTGTGTATGTGCTCCAGGTGTATATGGAAGGTTCATGCTTTAACATCTCCACTCTTCCTCTCCAGCACTGAGGAATTTTTTTTTTTTTTGCAGGGATGAAAAAATGCACAGAAAGCTTATTTTTTTAGAAGTCTAGCTCAGTGCTAATCCTACTAAGGCGAGTACTTTGTAGAGAAGTGGAATCTAAATATTTCTAGTCAGATTTTAAATAATATCCTAATTGGTTTTCTCTCTTTTCGTCTAGTGTGGCTTCCAGCTCCTACCTTCGTGCATTAATAAGCAATAAGCATTTCTTGGCTCACTTACTGGCTCTTTGTTGTGTGCGTTTACAACATGTGTGAGGGAAGCCTTCCTCCAGGAGAAGGACTGAAAAAACTTGTTAAGGCAGTGAAGACCAAAAATGAATCATTTCATTACTTTTTAGCCTGCGGTTGGAGCAAACTTTGTTGTCTGCTTGGTTTAAAATCAGATGATTTATACCCAAAATGTGCATATGAGCCTTTCCAGTAGTTTTAAGTGTTTTCAGAAATGCCTTTGGACAGAGTGAAGAAAGTGATTATTTTTAATGCTGTTTGGTTTTGAGAGTTGTTTTGGCTTCTGTGTGTTTAAGAACATGCCCCAGTCGGGTATGGGGGTCTGCGGAGGGTCCATTGGGCTCTGGGCTGCTGGATGTGGTTGAACACCATCACCCACATCTTTCCCATCTGCAGCTGGGCGGATATGCTTGGATGCTGAAATATCTCCCTGGAAAGTGATGGGCTATGGCAGGAGATTTTGATCACTTTATTTTTTTGAATTTGAGTGGTTTTCTAAAGCAGGGTAATGCTGCCAGCTTTGTTTTTCAAGCTCAAATTTTACACATGAAAAAAAAGGAAAGCCTTCACCCTTTCAAAGAGAGGCCTGGATATACACCTAGAGAAGATGATGTTGCATATCTCATGTTAAAGGCTGTCCAGTATTTTCTTGGATATGGGAGTGGTGACAGTGTATATAACAAGCATTGAATTTCTGAAGTCCTTCCTCAAGCAATAAATATTCACTGATCTGGCTAAAGCACTATTTACTCTCTGTACAATTTGAATCTGTCTCTATTTGCAGAGAAATTCCTTCCAGTATTTTTCCTGGTCAGTTGTTGGATGGAGGCTGGATCAGCTTTCAAAGAATTTGTCTTTTAATATGCATCAGGTTACCCTGAGGTAAAATGGAAACCTTAGATGTTACTCCTGTAAATAAATGTTTACATAATACATGGCACTTCTCAGCATTGCATGTCTAAGAAAAAAGGTCACTTTTGACATCAGTAACCTTTAGAGAGTGGTGCCTTTGCCACACAGGTAAAGGAAGTTACTGTCCACTGCACATTCCTTTACTAGATCTAGAAGGTAGGTAAGAGTGGTCAGATTTTACTGCTTTTATCTCCAAAAGCTTTGCATTTTAAGCTTTAAAGGTAAGATTTGGGCTTAAGGCATGGGTCATGTAACCAGCACGTGCCCAATTTTGCTCATGTGAGTAATTCCATTGAATTCTCTGTCACTAGTCACGTATGAAAAGCCAAGTCTGTAATGTATGTGTATCATCAGGGCCTCAGTTCTTCGTTTCTAAATAAGAAACTTCCTGTAAGGCATGGTAACAAAAGATAATGGTTTTATCTCTCTTTAGTTTTGCTGCTTTTGTGTCAAAACACTTGTCCAGCACCAAACATAAAAATATTACCTTCCTATAAAACAGCAACAAAACCAGTGTGGTGTCAAGAGATTAAAGATTTCTCTCTGAACTTAACCCAGGAGTTGTGTAGCAGAACAGGGAGCTTGGTGTTCTGCTTTGGAATCCATTCCAGAGGATGAGCAACATCTGACCTCTTGGGATTGTATGGTCTTGGGACCAAAGCCCATGATCACGAGCGTCAGCTCACCCACTCTGTGATATAGGGGAAGCATCGATAGAGTTGGATTGTGAGATGCAGTGGAATAGGAGATCCTGATGATAAACATATATTTTTGCTGCTTATGTATTTAAAATATTGGCAAAACCTGTAGGTTCTCAGACACTGGGAAAAAATAAAGTAGGAACTATGATGCTGCAGCCTTCTGCCTTCCTGTATTACTTGAGTTTTATCTGAAGATCATACAGAATTAATAGTATGAGTGATTAGCCCCAACTATGTCTGTGACAAGACTAGATGGCTTTTAATGTGCATTGCGTTTTTGAATGCCTAATTCCTTCTTCACTTCCCTGTCCGTCTGTCTCATTCCTCCTCCACAGTTTAGAGAAAAAAGTTTGTTAAATAGTTCTTTGTTATTTAATGTTTGTTAAAAGGCTCTTTGCTGTTGTGATGTCTGGGTACCCTTCCTGGCATGACCCGGGTTACCGCCAGAGCACAATCAGGAAAACTTGTTTACAGCCAGCCCGGTTGCTCGGATTTTCTTTGGGGGGCATTATTTTGCGTATTTAATTTTTTTCCCGTCCACGATCATCCGATTGTCTTGCATATCGCCGCTTCTTTCCGTGTAATATTAATGAGCCCTCGCCGAGCACACAGTGCGCTCTTTGTTCGTACAGGGGAGGGGGAGCCGGGACCGGGACCGGGACCGGGCGGAATGTGGGAGTCGCGCCGCACAGGCAGCAGCGAGCGGGGACGGCCGGGGGCTCCTCGTTCCCCTTCCCTGCCGAGCCCTTTTGGAGGGCTCCAAAGCCGCTGTGTGAGGGAGGGCTGGAGCGCGGGGTGTCGCCGGCGCTGGCGGCCGCAGGTGGCCCGCGGTGACAGCTGTGTCACATGATGGCTGTCAGCGCGGGCT
>VXBT01007841.1:96819-157077 GCA_013400235.1 Oriolus oriolus
CGCTCCGGGGCTCCGCCAAGAGCATCCCGCCGCTCCCAGGAATGTGAGGGCTGGGGGTGCCGGCTGGAAGGAGGCCGCCGTGCTTCGCCCCCCCGTTCCTCGCCGAGCGGGCTGAATTCCCGGCGGCCGCGGCTCGGAGGTGCCGGACGGCGGCCGCGGGTGCCCGGGGACTCGGGTCATGAGACTGAGGCAGGAGCGCGGTGGCGGACAGGAGGAGGAGGATGGATGGCACTGAAAGGTCCGGGCCGGCGCTGCCAGGGCATCGCTTGGCTTCCCCGTGAATTACACTGATCTTCTCCGCAGCAAACCCTGGAAGAGATAACGGAGCGGGGAAGACGGGCGCTCTTTTCTCGAGCGGAAATCCCGGGCTGTGCAGAATTGTGGGGCAGGTTTTGGGTTATGAAACTCCAGGGCAGCGTGAACACAGCCTGGTGCAAACCCCGATACTGCTGTCCATAAGGTGGTTTTTGTGCTCCTGTTGCTAGGATTAAGCCTTTTGCATTACAGCATGGAGAGTCTTTTGTTTGAGTTAAATTCAGACCTCTTGATATGTCACCTGACAGTCTTGTGGTTTTGGATGAATATGGCTCATTGCTATTATTAACCTGAGTTGGCAACCAGGCACAACAGGAGTTTATAGGGATTTTGAAAAGTGGAACTGCTCGGGGGACAAAGATGCTTCCCAGGTACGGTCACTGCACAGTTCTTGAGATTATTTTAATTATTTGAAAGCTTATTATTTTCCCTGTGATGAAAATACTTATTTTACGGAGATGTGAATCTTCTAGAGATTTATTTCTTTATGATTCTTACTATAATTTTATGCTAAATGGCACAATTATTTTTGCCTGAATTGATTCCATCTTGTAACTTTGCAAAGCAAAGTGCAGCCTGCTTGAATAATGTAATTTTGTTCAGTGCTAGTGAATTTAACTGAAAGGAGCTGTGTCTCATTTGTGTGTGGTTTTAATTAAAACATATTTCGAAAGAGCATGAAACTTGTATGTGTATGTGCAAATATTTGCGTGCATACGTGTACCTAGATCAGCTAAAGCCTGAACAGGTACTTTTTGAAATTACATAAGTGAAGTAGTCCCAAAAATGTTTTATGAAATTACTGATAGTGATTGTAAATTCTGAAGGTGTGTGAATTGCAAAGTTATTCAGCATACTACACATCTTTAACAAAACCTTCCCACCAATTTATTTTCAGTGTAACACTCCAGATTATGATTAACGTGTTGACTAGGCTGCACCTAACCTGTAAATATTATGTCTTTTTGCTTGTGGAAAAGCATCTGGCTCATGTATTAGACTTTAGAGTATAAATTAAGTATCTTAATGAGAGTCAAGTGACTTGGTAGAAGGAAAAAAAAAGGAAAACGAACTAAAGTCAACTTTGTGTACAGATAAAGAATTGGACAGAGCCAAGGAGCTTGCCAGCCAGTTGAAGTTCAGGTCCAAGTTTGTTATACCTTTGAAATACCTGGCTGACGCACTTTGTTCCTGGTGTACAATATGTACTTAGTATAAGCTGCAGAAGTTTCCTGGAGCTCAAGAAATGCAGCTATTCCAGGTGAGGATTGCTAAGCTGGTAAATGAATGAGACAGACTTAGAGATGGAATAGGGAGCTGACCTCCACAGTGCTGCAGTGCCTGTGGACATGTCACCCTCTTTCAAGAGATGAAAAGCAGCGGCTTGGATTTGGTTTTTTGTATTTTAAAGAAACATTATTTCCATGGGATAAACCTGAAACATGTCACCACTGCAAGCAGTCACGGGTGGTTGTCCCTGAGACGATCCACCATCTGTCTGTTCTTCCGCGCTACCCAGAACCCAGGTCCTGTGACTTCTGCGAAACCCCAGCTGAGGTCACCGTGGCAGAGGGCAGAGTCACTCAGCACGCTGGGTGAGCTCCTTCGCAATCCATCCTCGCAGGCTCCCTCCCTGCCCTGGCTGAGGCACAGACACTGGTTTTCTGTGCAGAATCAGCAAGTGCTCACCACCACAGTCACATAGCCCTGACGTGACCTCAGCTCTTGTAAAGACAATTATCTTGCAAAATTTTTTTCTAAGTATAGGCCCTGTGGTTTCTCTGCTTTAGAGAACTTTCTTCCTCCTTGCAGCCTTATGGTTGTGTTATGTCACCAGCACTTAAACGGAATCTCTCTCTTAAAATGCCAGCATTGCAAATCAGCCATGCAGCCTGGATCATCCTTGTCATGTGAATCCTGAGAAAGTTCTTTTGTATTTCAGGTGCTATTGTTAAAAAAATAAATAACCTGCCCATGCCTCTAAAAGAAGATGGTCTTCCAAAGCTGCAAGCATCATTAACACGCATTACAGTTCTGTTTTCATTGCTTCCAAATTAGTTGTCATCTTTCAGAGAGGACTGTACAGCTGTTTTTGTGCAATAATGGTCAAATAATAAGTGAATTACTGAAATGCAGTAAGAAGGTATTAAAGTATGTACAAGACCCTCCCCATTAATCCGATATACTCAACTTTTGTTGTATCTTCTCAAAGCCAAAAGAAAAAAAAATCTAGTAACAGATAATAGAAATCTGCAGAGGCATTTGGGCAGGAGAAGGGAATTCCTAGTTGGGAAAGGCATCTCAGGGCTGAGAGGAGTATGATAGGATGGGTGGACTAGGCAAGGACCAGTTTCCTTCTGGACTTGATCACCCTTCCCTGTAGCAAAGCAACTGCAGATCCTATATACTGGGCTGTATAGGTACAGGTGAGTGTGCTTTGATGTGGATGTACATCTCCATGGAATGTGGAGATAATCTGAAATCCTAATGCACTCAGTGGAACAGTCTCGTGTTTACAATGTCAACTCTTCATGACAGATGCAGCCTTTGTCAAAGGCTTGTGTAGAAGTTGGCTGGGTCTAAGCACCGCTGCAACAAGGATAGTACCTGGAGAATCATCTGCAGGCACTGGAGATAAGCCCTGGAATCCCTGTGCCTCTGTTCTGATGCTCATCTAGCAGGAGTGAGGATGTTTCCTTCTGCCAGAGCCTGCGAGGGGAGCATGGGATAAGGTGGACCCGTCTGCTCTGCCGGGCTGTTCCTGTCACCCTTTAAAAAGGTGTTAACATGAAAACCACGCAGAACAGATAAGCTGGCATAAACTATAAATATCATTTGCGTAGATGCATTTAAAAATAGTTCCAAGTGATTCATCACCAGGCAATTTTTATAACTATGGGCAACATGATGTAGGAAAACAATAGTTTGACTGATAGTTTCAACTTACTTTTTACATGTTTAGTCCTATTCTGGTTTTGAGCAACTTTACTTTTTAGAAAACTCTTTTACAGTTCCTACCTGCTTAATATCTTGATCATTTTGCTTCACCTGCTTTTCTTTAAGATTTCTAAAGTATCTGTTTTTATTAAAAAGTAACCAGATACTATCTAAGCCATGTTAATATGAAACAGTTTTAAAAGTAAAGTCTCAGCCAGGAGGGAAGATAATACTAAGCTAAACCTCTAATGTAATGAAGAAGTGGTGTTTGTGTTCTAGGTGAGAATGAGAAGGAAGGAATGCACTTGGATTCAATTACAGGGGAAAATCCTGTATTTTAATTGTTGGTGTGGTAATAAAAGATTTCTGTGTCTGTTGTGTCATCTATTAAAACTTGCACAGAAGGAAATAATACCAGTTTACACTATTCAGTTCTTGCTGAGAAATATTGACGGTGGTAATAAACTCCAGGAATTGAATACACAAGAAAATTCATCCTTGGAGAGCAGTTGGAATTCTGGGTTGCTATGAATCTCTATAGTAGAGGTGTCAGAAAGCATGTAATGGATTTGTAAATATAAGCTATAGGTAATATTCCTAGTGATTGAAGGCAAAAAAGGCAGGAAAACAAAAAGGATGAAAAAAGGGAAGAGCTGAACAACAGTAGGGCTTAAGTGTGAATATGAATTAAAATACCGTTTTTTCAGACCTTGATCTCATTGTTGCTAGTTTCTAATAATTCCATTATTAATCACATGGAATTTTCCCTTTCTCTCCCAAATAATTCCTTTTCTTTTGCACTCTGTACTTGCATGAGTGTCTGTGCAGGGGCATTGGATCAGATGCCCTCCGGAAGACCCTTCCAACCTCAACCAATCTGTCATGGTGTGAGAGTTCGGTTTTGTTTCTGAAACATCCCATACAGCATTTACACATCAACAGATTTCTGCCCCATATAGGTATTTTTGAACATCTCATTCTAGAGGAATCCCCACTTGTGTAGTGGAGATCTCCACAGGAGCAGTGTCCTGCTCAGAAGGGATTTGTTTATCACCAGTTTTTCTCTTGCTCTGTGCCCAAACTAACAGCACTGTCTGGCAAAGTCACAAACACTTCCACTGGTGAAAGGTATTTGGAGTTTTCTTTGTGGTGATTTTTACGGGGTTTTTTAGTCCTAGGTTAATTTTGGGGTTTTTCTTTAATCAGTTTCAAGGAAAGATCAAAGAGTGGCAGATAGGTCATTCAGGAAAAAGTCCTCATTAAGAAACTGTCATTTCCAGATCAGCGTGGGAGAGAGAGACTCACCTTCCATTAACATTGCTAGAACATTTGATTCTACATCTCCTGTTTTTCCTGTAAGAATCTCAAGAAAACATCAGTTAAATGTCAAAGTTAGTTTCCATTTATAAACAGAACTAATTATATTCAGAAGATCTAGGTCAGTTTTCATCTGCCTGAAGAGGAGCACTAGAGTGCTGCCCTGTTATATTTGTTTTGAGAATGCCTCTTGAATGCAGGAATTTTACGTTTCTGGGGATAATCTATTCAGATATCAAGCTTAACGGTATTTTAAATCTGCTAACAACAAAAGCAAAGCTCTGTGTCCTGCTTCCCCCTCGCTGGTGGGGGTGAGTTGGAGGTGCCAGGCTGCCTCTGTTTACTGTCTGTCTGAATGAACTTTCCCCCAGCTCTCTGAAAGGCTCTTCTGGTCTGGGAAGTGGCCTGCTATTGCCAGGGAATGTTTTTGCAAGGCTGAAATGTACTTAAGGATGCTATTATGTAACAGAGATAGTGCTTCTTTGGAATTATCACAAATTATGATGGATAATAGCTACTAAATGCTTGTCGAGAGAAAGTTAAAATGTCATGTGAAGAAGCTGAGAAGTAAACAAGCTCTTGTTACCTTGATCGAATATGTTTCTGAATACAGCGAGAGTTTTATATTTAGCTTTCTCTCCTCTTAGTGTGTAATCTGCTCTTGGAGCTTTTTATAAGTAGACTTTCCTAAGATCTGGAACAGCTACTGCCTTCTTTGCCAGTAATTTCAAAGTCAAATATCAAAAGTACTAGGTAATGGAAGACGTGCTTTTGTCTGAGTGTGAAGGAAATTCAAACATCTTGCAAGGGTGGAGCAAGCAATAGCATCCTTTTGGCAAGCAATTCATTGTTATTGTCACACAGTTTCTTTATAGGAACCACAGTGGCCTGTCTGGAAAAAGTGTTCGTTTCTGGACTTCCACTGGTTTCACTGAAATATATGGAGGCTGTTCCTCCAGGAAGCCAGTTTATCCAGTGGTCCTCCTCACTTCTAGCCAAAGTCATGCTCTAACCAGTTACCATCCCCAGCTCTAGTGCCTTTGTGCCTCTCAGTTAGTAACACCCCAAGCATGTGTCAAACGAGGGATTTTGGTTTTTTACATTTTCTGAAATGCAAGATGGAGTTAATTAGGAGAGCCTCCAGTAAGTGTAAGCTTGGCTCTGAGTTTGTCACTGTGCTTGAGTTTTGGTACAGAATTTGCTCAGTTTGGTGTCTGCACTTTGTGTGGGCATTTCACTCTGCGAGTAACGCTTGGCTTTAGGTGCCCAAATGAGAGGGTGTGTGGCTCTTTACCCCCAAATCTAGACATGAAGTTATTTCAGCTCAAGTTGCTCAAGGTTTGCTTTCTTGTAATAAGTTGATTTGGACATTTGTTGCACACCATCTTCTCTGCAGCTTCTTTTTTTCTGTCCTGTTGCTAAATGGTAGGGATGGGCAGATTAGGAAATAGATTTTGTCTCAGGAGAGTGTGTAACTGTATGTCTTGATACTTAGTTTCAGCTCATTGGGACTACACTAGTTGTAGAACTTGTGTACCTGTACTGGGCAGCCTTAAAAACTTCTGATTGCTGATGATGGCTTTGGTGATCAAATGGATTTTCTGCTGTTACAGGACTTGTTGAGTCACAATTCACCATTAGCACATTTGTCACATAAAGTATGGGTGCAGAGTAGGAAACCTATGGGTGCTGAGTTAGAGGAGAGGAAAATTTACTGTTGTCTTGGAGTCTAACATGCCAGGTTTACTTTAACCCATGTTATGGGTGTCTTTTGATGAAATACACATACAACTTCTTGCAAATTTGGAATCTGTATCCTTCATTAATGGCTGGAAAGTTCCAGTGCCTTGTTTCTGGCTCCAGTGTTCATGCTAACACTGCTTGCCTAAAAGCCAAGGGTAAGGAAGACAGAATTTCACTTGGTCTAGGAAGTGGCTTGTAAAGTAGCTGAAAGATGATTCCTGGTGGTTTCATGGATACAGCAGCTGTCTTGTTTCCTAGCTTCCAAGAACTGAGATGGTATCAGTGAAAATGGATTCCCAGGCCAATGGATGACAATGCTTGCTGGGCTTTAAGGTGATGGCTGGCTTTCTAAAATGGAAATTTGAGGTGATGGCTACAAAACACCCTTAAAGGCAAGATTATAGAATGGTTTCCAGGCCTGATCCCTGCAAGTTCTTCCTTTGAGAGCTCCTCTGGAGTAGTGGCACTAGGGAAGGCTGAGGCTTCAGGAAAGCTCCTTCCCTTGGAAACCAGTTTGGGAATAGGTGTGTTAGGACTGCTGTGTGTGGTTTGCTGACCATGCCCTTGAGTCACAGTGGCTTATGTGGAGAGAATCAGGTGGTTCTCCCAAACCACCCTGTGATTATTCATCTTGGGGGTTTTTTGTGTCTTTAAACACAAAAGCTGAGTTCTATGATGTTGATTTTAAATAGCTGGAACTTGAAGAAAACATATCACAAGACAGAGCACAAGTTCTGTTAGTGCTGCACACATCATTTCGTGCAGTTGTAGAGGATTGATGCAGTTTATGATAGTGTAATTTGGCACATGTAGGGGAAGGAAAAGAAAACAAAGGGCGTAGTTCTGGCTACAGGATCAAAGGGTTTGATGAAATGGCACTGAATTTGCTTGACTCTGTTTTAATCAAGTTGTATATACAGATAATGTAGAAAGAACAGTGTAATAAAGAGTTATGGTAATTGATCCTTCTGCTCTTTTCTTTTTTAATTAAAGCTGGCCTTTGCCGGAGTTTGACCCAAGTCAGATACGACTGATTGTGTATCAGGACTGTGAAAGAAGAGGACGAAATGTCTTATTTGATTCCAGTGCTAAAAGAAAAATAGAGGATGTTTCAGTGTCGGTGAGTATTTTCCTAATTTACATGTTTATAGTTGTATTTTTTCAAATGGCCAAATGGATAAATTGCATATGTTCTGTTTTTTCACATTGACATTTAAATGTTGGTTATATGCAGGGCTATATTTAAATGCCTGTTAAGCTGCAAATTATTCAAGCTTCAGTGGTTTCACTCTTACCGGCTTTAAATACTATAGCAATATCTTTATTCCGGACTTTATCTACTTTCTGCTCTTTCAGTGAGAAGGATTCCTTCCTGGGCCTGCAGCAGGCAATGCTGTTGGTTGAAGCAGGGCAGGAACTGGGATTTATTGATCTGGTTTTGTGCCATGATGGGGTCTGCATTCTTAATCAGAAGGTCCCCCCAGCGCCGTGTCCTCCTTGTATCCTGTTTGCTTAGCTTTTGCCAATTGTTTGTATAGCTTTGCTGACAGTTTTTTCACACGAAGTTGGAAACTCTGTTTTTCCTTTTGGCATGATTTGCATGGTAATCTAGTAATTGAAACTGTAATGGATGCGGTCATATGAGGATACTTCCTTCTAAGGGCTCTGGCCACAAGATTAATTTCTGGCCACAGTGCTACTGAAAGTGGTGGTGTGAGGCCGGACAACTTATTTCGCTGCTTTGAACTTCCTTTTCACCATTTCTAAAAACATTCACTAATCATTTTAAGCTCTGCAAGCAGAAAGCATGGTGTGAATTGAAATTAATGATTCCAGCTGCTTTTATCTGTAGGACTTACGGAGGTCCTTCTGTAAGCAGGAGTACACAAAATAACACGTTACCCCCAAGCCCTGGTTTTGCTGTTGAGCACTGGAGTACAGCCAGAAGATTTTTCATCCAGCTTTCCAGACTCTTCCAGCCTGTTGCCAGCCTGATGCTCCTAACCCTGGTCTCAAGTGCTGTGTCCAATATCCAAACTTCTGGAGTCTTACCAGGCACAAACTTCCAGGCTTCTCCATTGCTTACTCCAGTGCTTTTATAGCCATGAATCAAGATCCCAATTTCCTTGTTTTTATAGAGAATTTGTGAAATAAAGTGAGTTTCACAAATGTTTAAAAAATGCATCTTTCTTTTTAATTTAAACTTGTTAGAATGGTTTTATTAGTTCCTGTTCTTCCTGATGTTCTTACCTGGAAAACAGGTTTTTAAAGACAGGAGATCTTTAGAAGTGGTTTATTGGTATGAATTGCTGGCTGTGCTTATCACTATTACTTCATTAATTATAAAGTATTACTTCATTAATGAAAATAACTTACAGTATAAATCCTCTTGCCAGATTTAAATTAATTTCTTGAAAGTCTAAAACCTCTTTAAGATAGATGTGTACTTGCACACTAAACTTGCAGACTTCACTATTTTGGGTTACTTCAGAAAGCTCATTGACTGTGGCAGCTCAGCAGCAGCAGGATAAATGGCTGATAATGGAGCTGATATGGTTCCATATTAATCTCTCCTTTTTCTTTGCTAAGGGGGAGGGAAACAGCTGAAGTTTCCTCCCATCTCCACTTGAGACTAGTGAAGGAAAACTGTTTCCAGGGCATTTGAAATACACATTAGTCACCTCTAGGAACTCAATACATTTATTTTTCATAGTATTAGGATTCTTTGAAAGAGGATATATTGAAACATTTGCTTGCCATGTACCTGCCTTCTGCAGCATTCAGATAATCTCATGTCAGGCAAAACTTTTCTCGTAAAACAAAAGTTTGCAGGTAAAAACATGCAGGAGAGTCCTCAGCTTGGCTTGCTGTGAGCAGGATGAACTGGCCATTTTCAAGGAATTGCCTTGTTCATTTCTCCCACTCTTTATCAGGATTTTCATTAGCAAAGACACACCCTGCCTATACAAAGCCAGATCTTGGCTCTAAGCACATTCCAAGGCACTCTTGCCCTTTTGCAGCCAGCCATGTGTGGGCTGGGCACTCTCCCTTCCGAAAAGGTCTCTGTTCAGCACCCCACAAAAAGCAAGGCTTTCTGCATCTCTTCCCCCTCACCCCTCATTTCCTGATGTGACTTATACCTTTGGATCTACAAATAACACTGGGGAGAGATCTGCAAGAGTGCCTGGCAGTGGCCAGACTGTTCTGGTTCAAGTCAAATCAGTCTAACATGGAGAATTGAGAGGGTTTCACTTTGCTTTATGGTGCTGTGCTCTTCAGTTCCCATTTTCTGTTGTTTATGAGACATGAAAGCAATTACAATTTAAAAGTTGTATACCTGCAGCAAGGTGAGATGTATTTTGGTCTGTTTCATATATATAATCTCTACATATGTCAAAAGTTGTGTGTGGTGGGCTGAGATTGAACATGGCTCAGACATTTGAATTCTGTAAGGGAAGATAGGGTCATAAAATTTAAGGAGCAGCAGAGAAAACCTTTCCAGACACATGTTTCAAGAAATAGAAGAGTAAGCTCTGGCTTTTTGATCAGTGAAAACTGCTGAGTTTGTTCTCACACCGAGTTGAGCTGTCATTAGTAAAGCATTAGTAGGTTCATCTTAACCTTGAGGGAAATGTGGCTATAACACAAATAAGCACTTTGTATTTTCATTGGATATTAAATCAGCCTCTTCATGTCTTCAGTAAAGATAAATATTAAGTAGAGAAGAATTTGGGGAGGGTTTTGCACAGCGGGACACTGAAGGCAGTCAAGAGTTTGCAGTGTGACCATTACAATATTTTAATTGCTCAGGAGAAGTCATGATTTCCCTGGTCTTGCTAGAGTTAAGCTTTGCGAGGGAAGCTGAGCAGCAGTCTGGTGACGGAGGGCTGGCAGCTACTCCCAGCACCAGGAATGTTGGCCCAAGGCTGTGCCAGGCGGAGATCCGCCTCAGGCAGCTGTGGGCACTTTGCATATGGGAGGCAGAGAGATCCCCTTTGTGAGTCCTATACCTTTTTTGGTGCTAAGCAGGAGAGGTCCTTCCCCAGATTTCCAAGGGATGGGCTGTTGATCTGCTGGGCTCTGGAAGCAGAGGGAAAAGGCTGCTGCCTCCTGAGCATCAGAAAGCTGTGTGTCTGAGTTCTGCCGGGGTATCCCAGAAGAGAGTGGCTGCCCCTTCTAACCCTGTGGCACTAGGTCACGAGCAAATGCATCAGAACAGGCATTTGTACATTGAATGTTACCAGGGCAGCATGTACTATGAGGAAGAGGCATTATTCATGCCTTTACTTAACAGCCTCTGTTCGTACCCAAGCACCCACATCCCTTGGATTGTTGGGTGTCAAAGAACTTTCATGAGCAAGCTTGTGGGTTTGAGCCACTGTCTCCTCTAGAGAGCTATTTTTTTCATTCCTCATAGCAAGAAGTGTCTCATTTCTAATCAGACTCTGTTTCTTGATGGGCAGGTGATAGTGTTACAACCTGTGACTAGTTTCTGCTGTTGGACTCGTTTCTGTGCTCGTCTGCTCTTTTCGCTCTGACACCTCCTTTCCTGCTCTCTGCTCCCTGGTGCCACCAGCCCCTCTCTCCTCCCTGTGCTGTGGGCTATACTGAGTTCCCGAGCCAGGAGGTGTGTGTGAACACAGGTGTGCTCCTCAAAAAGCTGTGGTACCAGGCCTGCTTTGAATTTCAAATAAGCACAACACGCAGCTCCTTTTCCTCCTTAAGGTGCAGCAGCCAGGTGGCCCAGCCAGTGCTGGGCTGTCAGCCTTGGCTCTGCCTTTCCGTGTGCTTGGCTTCCCAACCTTGACTCAGCTCACACTAAGGCTGGCTTGTGTTTTACTGTGTGCAAAGGCCAGCTGAAGTATGAAGAGTTCACCTCCAAGGGCTGGTAATTGACTGGGATAAGGATGCCACAGGAATGGTCCCACGAGGGAGGAGTGGGGAGTAAAGTAAAGAAGCTCAAAAGGGGAACCTTGGATCATGGCTTCCCTTGGAGCAGGAAAATGAGTTCAGGGACAGGGATTAACTGTCTCATTTTACTGCTCATTTTCCTTTTTGTGTTGTCCAGTGGGGATTTATGGCAAGACAGTGGTTAGCACTGGGAATCCGGCTGGAGAGACGTGCTGATGGACATGTAAGAGCTAAAAGATTTTCTAAGACTAAAGATCAGCCTAGAGGAAGGTTTGAAGTCCAGGGAGGAAGGAGGGATGTCAAGGGACCATGAGGGAGAGAAGGGAGGAAAGAAAGGAAGGACCCAAACTGCACTGTGCTGAGCAGAGATCTAGAGTTTGGTCATTCGGGAGGAAAGGGGGAAAGACAAGGAATCAGAGAAGGGCAGTGACTTGTTGCCAGGACCCAGAGGCAGAAGAAGGTTTTCAGAAATAGCGTTTGTTTTGGTTTTCAGAAGAAATGAAAGAGAGACCTGGGATGCAGAATTTGAGATGTAGAGGTGCAATAGTGGGCTTCAATTTGGAGAATGGAAAGTTCGTTTCTTCCACTAGTTGTCTTTATCTTTGGAATAATTTCACTAAAAGGTCATATGATATTTGATCTCCTTCAGCGGCAATTTCTTTTACTCTGAATGTCATATTTATCCCAAAGTAGAGAAATGGCATGCTGTTTGAAACAAGCCAGGATTAGCCACGTGTTCTAATATACTTCAGCACTGGATAAATGTTGAACAGCAAATTGCTTTGAGGGATTAGTAATTGGATAGTGAGCCTTTTGCTTTTAGGTGAGTTGTGTGAAATGGAGACTCTGGACTCTGTCTGGCTCTCAGGACAGGTTTCCAGTGAGCCAAGCTGAGCAGATGGATAAAGCTGTAAGCACAGAGATCAAGTCCCACCTTCTTAGCTCTGCTTATTCTCTCTAAACAGACATGGAAAAATACTAGTGGAGTGGGGGAGCACGGGGTTGTCTTGACTTTCACTGACCTCTCAGTAATAGAGGAACTTGACAACTCTAGAAATAAAGGGAGATTGCAGCACTTGGCAGCTGCATTTTAAGAAAGATATCTGGATTTTTAAATGAGCACTTGAAGGGGAAGAATAAGTGCCTATTCAGGTTACTCTCATGTCTTAGGTGGATACATACATTTCATTGCACATACAGACCAACTCGTATTAATACAGCGAAAGAGTTAATTTATCTGTTTTGAAATTTTTTTCTGGAAAACCTGTTTTGAAAATGAGGAACAGAGCTCTTGAAGAATAGCAACTTTGCTTGGAAATAGAGATTTCTCTATCACTGCCACCACAGTGGTATTTGAGCACTTGCTGTTGCAGAGAGGTAAAAAAGAATGAAGCATACTATGGCGTTTCTCTTCCCTTCTGTCACTCACTCACAGCCCTAATACACCTACACAGAGTCTGATTTAGTTCAACACACCAGACTCCTTTCAACTTTCTTGTTATCCTCAAAGCAAAACCTGCCCAGCAGAAATTCCTCTTCCTATTTGCAGCACTGGGCATGTTTTTCCCACTTGCTGAGAATAGAGACCTTGTGTCAAAGAGTTAAAAGTCTTCGCTGACAGATGTGGAGAAAAGAGACTCCAGAAAAGGAACTGAGGAAGATAAGTACTTTGTACCCTGTCATACTATAAAGATATTTTACTCTAAGTTTTCTTCAGAACTACCTGATAGGTCTCCAAGACTTTCAGCAAATGATGACCTCTAATGTCAGAACTGGGACTGCCAGAAGTCTTTGGAGCTGGGTGGTATCTGCAGTGAACTGGTAGGGAGAGAACAGAGTGTGGCCCCAGCAGGGAGAGCAATGTGGCAGCCAGGAGCTGAGCTGCCCACGGCATCCTTCCAGCAGATGTTCTGCTCTCCAGCAAAAACGGGCATTTCAGAGCACTCCAGCACTACCCTGCCCAGGGACTGGATTTGGTGCAACTGTGTCTAATTGGGAAGAAAATTCACGGCTTTGAAACTTTCCCTTGTACAGTTCTTAAATAATTAGGTTACTTTTTTATTTTTGGAAAGCTGGCTTGAGTATCTTTGGAATATTATATGGGAATGCAAGTAATCCCACTCCTTTGATGCATAACATCTTGAGATTTGTAGCATCTAAAATTTCATTGACAGCTGGAGTCAGAAATTGCAGAGGAGAGAGGGTCACTGCAAGTACTGGATCTCATTGTCCAACAAGTTCTTCTTAAACACATGCTAAGTTTGTGAAAGAGCAAACACCAAAATTCATCAATGATCTGCATTTTAGGAGGGATTTACTGCTCGCAGGGTTCTGAAAAAAGTGGGAGCTGAAAGATCCTGACCTCATTTAAAGACACCTTGCAGGAGTTTTGGTTCATTAAACTCCACTGCAAAAACCAAACAGCCATTTTCCTGGTTTGCTATTTAAATTAGGCAACTGTTACTTCAAGTTACCAGACCCCTCCAGTGGATCTGGGAAAAGCTGCTGTGCAGAAAAATGCAGTGATAATGAGAAGAAATTATTTTAAAGTAATTAATTTGCAAATTCAGCCCATTCTTTTTAATGCACAGAATTTTATTTTCTGTTGTAAAGTCAGTAAATGCATTTCTACAGTCTCGAGGAAGCTTAGTTATAATTGTAACATTTTAGAAGGAACTTTCAACATCTGATGGAAAATGCAAGCTGAAATGTGGTTTGCCTGCAAAAGCTGCTGTAACCCTGTGGATTGTATGTGGTTTTATCACATGATGCTTGCCTAGCCTAGGACATTGTTGTTTGTGTCAGAGATAAAATGCAATTCTAGTTCACGAGTTCCTACTGAAGTCATATGATGATCATTCACGTGTTCCAGCCATTGTGCACTGTGCTCAAGCCACAGATCCTCAGTAGCCATTAGCAAATCTGCATATTGCAGGATTTCAACGGGCTCACCGCGATGTCGAAAGGAGAGGACACTGCTGTGTGTCAGGAAAGCACAGGGCTGGGGGAAAGTGAACACTTCCCTCCCCTCTGCCAGGGAATTACTAATTTCTCTGCACATTTTTCCTTGAGGTTTTCTGTGGCAGCAGCTCTCTAAGGGAGCAGCACTGCAGGCTGCCATGTGGGGCTTTATTATCCTGGCCATTTTCTGCTGCTTTGCTAAACCTCACCCACAGTTAGGGCCAAATTTAAGTCACCTGTCCCTAAAAAAGTAACCTGGACAGCCTAGGACAGAGGCATGAGACTGCCATCCCTCCACAGCAGTAAGGCAGATCATCTTTTTGTACAGTTATTGCTTATTATTGAGGAGTCATGGAGTTACTAATGTGTGCCTTGGCTATTTCACACTTTTCTTTATGCTTTTTCCTTAACGGTTGAGACATACTCATGTTTTTGGATGAAGGGGAAGCTTGTGGCAGGGAGCTGTGAGTCCACAGATGAAGCTGTGACATACAACAGCACTTCTGTATTCCCATATATCCCTTGAACCTTGCTTTCAGCAGGATTTGCTTCCAACTTGCTCTTACTGGTTTGGTAATTGTGTAGGAAATGGTAATTAAGGAAGTCTTAGGGCAGAGTTAGCGTGGAATTTTGAGCAGTGTAGACTATTTCTGTCTCCTAGTGCTGCCCACCAGCAGATGTAAATAATGCCAACCTTACGTGGGTGTGCTGAAGTGTAACGAGTGTGTGAAAAATTCGTTGAGATCTTTAGGTGAAGAGGGTTGGCAGTGCCAGTGCTGGTGTAAACAGCATTAACTCAGTGGATGCTGATTCTGCTCAGGATGGTGGGATTCGCAAACCGCAAATGTTTTTAAATCATGAATGAAACTTAGTGAAGCATCTCCCATGCCAGTGATTGATAATTCTCTCTGTGTGGAGTGGACACAGATCCTGCCCATCCTGTACATCAGTTCCAGCTCCATCTGGGCCCTCTAAATTCTCTTCTCTGCTGTGCTTTGTGTTTGAACCTCTGTTAGAATTTACCTTTTGGATAGATTCTCCATAATTTTGTGAAACTTTTCTGGCTTCTCTGTAACACTGTGTTTTTCAGCTTTGTCCATTTTCAGCCTCACAACTCCCTCTTACAGAAAATGTAAGGAATGTGTCACCTCTGAGCTGCTCTTCAGAAAGTCTAGGGGGCTTAGACACAGCTAGGGAGAGATCTGTGAAAAACAGGATCTTTTCTCTCCACTTGCCTTTGTCACGTGAATCTTCTGAATTGTGTTACTCTTGCTTGACAATTTATGGTGAGCTGCTCCTTCCTTTGTGCCGCTCTCGCTCCTGTGTCATCTCCATTCTGGCAGCCACAGGGAGTAAGGTGGACATTGCCATCCTTCCTTTAAATGCTTTGGTACCATCCCCTCTCCTAATCCTGGGTCTAAAAAAGTCTACTTAGGAAGATGGAGTTGGACTGACCTGTTGGCTCCTGGCTAATTGGAAGTAAAAGAGCTCAGCTTTCCTTTGGACAGCCAGGCTGCAAGAGATATGGGTATATATTCTATCACCTGCTTCCTGAGGCATGAGCCTTTCAGCTGTTGAATGTCTTACCTAAACAGGTAAGTGCAATGATGCTGACAGTGATTTCAGGTCATAGGTCTTAGTGTGTCACATGTGTTGTCTTTATTTCAGAAACTCTGCAGTGATGCTCAAGTGAGAGTTTTTGGGAAATGTTGCCAACTAAAGCCTGGAGGAGACAGCTCTTCTTCCTTAGATAGTTCAATCAATTCATCCTCCTCATTCTCTGATCCAAAAGAACAATGCCCAAAATACCAGGTGAGTCACTTTCTCTTTTTTTGTAACACCTGTCAAATACTTACAGCAGGTGAGGTATGACTCTTTTAAAATGCTTGAAGTGAGAGGCTGGCTGGAGAGCAGTTTTCAGTCAGAACCAAGACATTGGTTGTGACTCAGGAATGTTTAACGCTGTAGCTTTAGGTATTATCAAGTCTAAAACCAACCAGCTGGTTCTCTTGGGATGTGTCTTGAATGGCAGTGATTTCTCCAGGGCATTTGTTCCATCTTGTGACCCAGGTGATAACACTCGTTCAGTGTGATGAGACTTGGCACAAATATCTTAGCTTGGTGTAGATGAAGTAGTTTATTTTACCTTATTGTCAAATGCCAGGGAAATAACAGAGACACGCTGTCTGTAGGGATAGTGTGTGTAACAGCTTCATAACAAGGGATTCAGTGCACTTGAGTTCCATTTTACATAAGAAATTTTGGCCATGAGACTAGCTAGAGTCATCTGACACAGTTATATTTTTGTCATCTCTCCTTCCATGGATCACAAGTGTTTTATATTAAGCCACCCTAAAATAGAACTAAGCCCTTCCACTCTTTGTAATGAAGTAATTGTGTGTTTGAGGGAAGCTGCTATCTCCACAACCTGCCCTGGAGTACAATAGTACTGATGTCTTAATCTCCCATAGAGAGAAATGAAGAACCTTCCAGTGCTGACTTTCCTACTGTCATGTTAACTCCTGCTGTATTTGGCAAGCTGTGGATTCTTGTTTTCTCTTTCTCATCACACTCTTTTCCACAGCTTGGGTAAGGTGGCTGAAGATCTGTTTTCCGTTCCTCCCTTCCTGGCAGGGCATTTAACTGCGGTTATGAAAGGAAGAGACGTTTCTGTCAGCAGCTCCCTTCCAGCACAAAACAACCTTCTTTGTGCGCTGTGTGCCCAAGAAAAACCATGCTCCCCCACTACCAAGAAACTGTCTCTCCTTCAGAGCAGGCTCCATGCAAACAATGCTCAATGTTACTAAAGAAAATAAATTTTAGGGTTTGGCATGAGTGTGTATTTTAAAGGGAAAGTTTTCCCTTTAAAGTCCCCATTTCCTCAGGTGTATCACTCACTCAAAATCTTACTGAGTTGAACTGAAATGACATGTGGCTACGTGACTGTGCCACACACTTTCAGCTGAAGTTGGTCTTCCACAGCATATTTGTTGTAAACTATCTACTGCATTCATCAGAGTCCTTCCAGGCTTCCCCAGCAAGTGAGCAGAGAGACAAAATACAAGAATTCTTTAATGTGCAATAAAATTCAGGATTGGGTATGCAGAAGGGCCAAACTAAGTTTGTCCAGACTTCACTCAGCCTGGCATTTCCTATGTTCTAACTTCTGTGTCTGTAACCTCAGAGGTTACCTATTGGATTTCCAGTATTTATAAGTTCTTTTGTTTCTTTTTTTAAATAAGGCTATAACATGGAAGTTCAAATAATATAATACGATGGGATTTTAAAAATACTTCTTTATGTTTTCTTGTTTAAATACACTTTGATTATATATGAGCAACTTTAATTGCAAGGTGAAATAGAGGTTTTGTTCCTGGCTTCCATTTTTGTAATTATGTCCCATATATAACATTTATTTATTTTTCTTTACATTTTTAATTTACAGGTACTTAGTTATTGACAGGACAATATGTACAGTAAGGGGAGTATTAAATGCTGTAAACATATTCAGAAATGTGATTTCCAAATCATGCAAATGTTACTACCTCTAATATGCTAATGTGCAATCACAAACACTTGTGGGTATTTTATGATCAGTTTTTATGGGAGCTCTAAACTGTGACTGGGGGAGTTGGTTTCCTTCCAGGCTGTCAATGCTGCAGGTTGCGCCCTTTTTGCCAGATGCTCCTTGGCTACTTTTTGTTCGAGTTTTTAATATTTAACCCCTTTCCGCAGTTGGCTGCATTCTGCTTTGGTCGTGGGTGACCTGTATTTTGCAGCATTAGAGGCCCAAAGAGTTGAGCTGTAACGCTGTTTCCATACTAAGTGCATTAAATATGTGTCTTTGGTTACGCACGGTAAAATTTTTAAGAGTAGATGAAATGCCAGACTGAACAGGCCGTGGCCTCATCTTATCACACTCTTTGCCTTCAGCAGGGCTTGTCTGTCTTTCAGGGGAAAGGAAAACCCCTGTAATTAAATTGAAAGCAGCTGATTTTCACTTTAATTTGGTTGTCTGACAAAGAAAATCAATACTTTAAGATACAGTATTTTTACTGAGCTTTAGAATTATATTTTCACAACAGCAGAAAGTTGAAATCAAAACCCACCATCAAGGGCTTGACATTTAATCAGAATTGTGTCCTTCATTTGGAGATCTGCAACAGATTTACAAACAACAATCATAGTGTGAGGCTGTAGTAATTTGCAGTGTTCTTAAGTCAGGATTTTGTGATGCTGGCAAACCTGTTATTTCCTGGAGCCATTAACATCTATGCTGAGATTTCCTTGGAGCTGCTGGGTCATACTGACTTGTTTTAAATTCTAGTTTTTCCAGTACTGCCTACAGTGCACCTGGGCAGTGGGATATCCTGGGAGGCAGAGATGGAAATTTCATTGAGGCCCAGCTAATGGTCAGCTTTTGCCCTGTCATTGAACACTTACAAACCTTGCAGTTGTACCCTCATTTTTACAGTTGTGATTGTTGCTTTCAGTCATCCCCTCTCCTTGCAGGGATAGGAGATTTCAGAGGTTAAAAGTACAGCTGTTAAAAGTATCATCAGCTTAACTGAGAGTGCTTGAGAAGAGCTAAACATTGAGGTGTTGTAAGTGTGTTGCCTTTTGGCTGATGAGCATTTCCTTGTTCCTGCCCTTGTTCTGCAGGCTGGTGTGAGCAGAAGCACTCAGTGGGTTGTTCACAGCTCTCCTTGCTCCTGGTAGCAGTCTGTAGTGGGTACACCCTGTCCTTGGTTGTGCTCCATGCTCGCTGTCTGGCACTGGCACAGGCTGCGCAGAGAAGCTGTGGCTGCCCCATCCCTGGAAGTGTTCAAGGCCAGGCTGGACAGGGCTTGGAGCAATACTGTCTAGTGGAAGGTGTCCCTGCCCATGGCAGGGGGTAGAACTGGATGAGCTTTAAGGTCCCTTCCAAACCAAACCATTCTGTCATTCTGTATTCCAGTCCTTTGTAGAATACATGGTTATTCAGGATACTGGTTGTTCGGAGCTTGGATAAGGAATATGGAGATGCAGTGAGCATCTTCCAGCAGGATTGCTTCTGTGAGTGGTTTTAGGGGTCTTTTAGAAGGATTACTCAAAGGAATGGAGTAATTACATTCTATCACACACCTTGAAGGAAATGTGTTGCTCTCTTGCACAGTGCCAAACTTCCTCACCTGAGAACTGGCTGAGCTCTGTTAGTGAGTGATCACCACATTTTAAAGTATTCAGGGCAAGGCACGAGTGGAGACCCAGCACTAATACTCTGCTGGCCTAGAAGTGAAACAGCCCTGGACAAAGGGACAGCAATCACAGTCATTGAAAATACACAAGTAAGAGGTCTGTCAGTAGAGCAGTTGTCTCCAGTTGATTGCCCTGAGTAATTTTTTAATTTTAGGGTTTTGTTTGCAGAATTTGGCCTAGCCTGTGATGCAGCATAGTGATATTGCTACTTGGTATTTAGCCTGTGTGCCTTACAGCAAGCTCCTGCCACCAGGGAAGCAGGAATTGCACCCTTTTAGCCTGGCAACATGATGCTACAGCTCTTTCCTGGTGCCATCACAGAAGCACCAGGGAGAGATTCATCCCATATAAAGTATCATCCATGGATAAGTTATGAATCCGTCTTTGTCCATTGCACAGTCTGACATCTCCGGTGAACTGGTAATTCTTCTTGTCAAGCAGGGACAAGGTTTAGGCTTAATTCAGTAAGGTGTGTTAACACATTCTTAAAACTTTAGTCCCCTGGCTCAGTGCCATTGGAATCTGCTTCCCCTCACCTAGATGGGTTTGGTTTCTTGCATGGTTTTAGTGGTTGAGCTTACAGCTAGTGTGAACATCACTTTCTCTGTGAGCATTATCTTGATTAAACTGTTCAGCTTAGCATGTTCAACAGTGTTCTAGCAAGATATTTTGCATATTTATCTTCTTAATAAGGAATATTTTCTCTCTTGTATGTTGTGTTAACGGAAGTGTGCCTCTAAAATGCTTAAAACCAAATGTTGGTGGGTTTGTTTTTTGCAGGGTTCTCGGTGCTCCTCAGATGCCAATATGCTTGGAGAGATGATGTTTGGCTCCGTGGCAATGAGCTACAAGGGCTCCACATTGAAAATTCATCAGATCCGGTGAGATTAACTTCTTGCTGCTGGTGTTTTCAGAAGACTCACTCCTTAGTGCTGATAAATAGTGAACTGACTGGCACAAGTGCAGACTAAAAGGGATTTCTGTATTTGCTTTAAAGTCAGTCTTTAAAGTCTTTAAAATGTCATTTTTGAAATAAAAGGCTGTTATGTCATGTTAAGGTCAATAAAATCTGGAGGGCTGTGAAATGGAAGGCAAAGCCTGTCTTGGCACTGTTTCTGACTGACATCTTCCCTCCTGTCCCCCAGCTCCCCTCCCCAGCTCATGCTCAGCAAGGTGTTCACAGCTCGCACGGGAAGCAGCATCTATGGCAGTCTGAACACGTGAGTCCACTACACTTTGTAGCTTCATCAGAAGTAGATGAATGTAAGAACACACAGGACTTTTTTTGGACCCTCCAAATTCTTTCTCTAAAAAAATAACTCCTTGCTACATCCTGTCAGTAGTGTCCTCACCCTTCCCTCACAGTTGTCTTCACGTCAGTTGGCTCTAAGGGAATGAATGAACCATCCCTTCCATGCTGATATGGTGAAGCTTGATATTGTAAGGTACAAAAGTACCTCCCTGCAACCTGGGGAATCCAGTCCAAGATGAAGAAAAAGATATTACAAAAATATCTGGCTTCAGAGGGTTCCATGTTTAGTTTTCTGTTATTAAGTGACCCACCTGAGGATGTAGCTTAGGCTATGAGAGCTTTTTCCAGTGAAACCTGTGTTCTTACCTCGTCTGTTCCATTTCAGCTATAACGAACTAGCATTCTATTCTACTGAAATGCAAATCACTGGTTTTGTTAAATGTTTTATGTTTTTATAGGTTGCAGGACAGTCTTGAGTTCATTAATCAAGACAGCAATACATTAAAGCCTGACCACAGTACAATTATGAATGGACTTCTTGGGAATATAGGTAATTGCAAACAGATTTTATTTGCTGATATCTTTAATTGAGTAATCATAGATTCTAGAATATGCAAATCTTTAAAATAGAATCAAATTTTTAAAAAGCTAAAGATGTAACAAAGTTAATGCTGATGGAGCTTGGAGGAGAATAAATCAGACTGTTCGGGGAATTAGCAGTCATTCAGTATACACTGCTGCATATGTGTATATAAAATACATAATAGAAATATTTAGATATACTTAAGTTCAAATACAGAAAATGTTGGAAAATAACATTCTGTAGAAATTCCTGAACAGCATATCTCGGATCAGGCAGGATTGATTCTGCCTGGCTCAGTTCTCCGGTTTTATTTTCATTAATAATTCTCATTCTGCTCGGTATTCTGCCCACCTGAGTATGTGTGGCCGCGTGTCCTGTATGAGTCTCAGTTAACCTTGCACAGCTGTGCTGGAGCTTTGGATCAGATTAGACAGAATATCTTCTTGTTTTCTCCTCTGGCTGACCATGGGAGCTAAGCAGTCTTGAGAAACCATCTGGCATCCTCGGTTCTCAGCTTCCCTGGAAGAGCTGTGGGTGGAGACTCCATGCACGTTAGATAACAAAGGTCTTGGCTTTTCCTCTTGGGAGCAGTTGAGCTGATAGTAAAGATACTGGACTTCAGTGCTTGGTGTCCAGTGTAGCAGCCTGATCCATGGCTCTACAGGATATCTTCCCTTTTCCTTCATTTTGATTGTTGACTTTCCAAGCAAATGTCTGTTGTAATAAGGGGCTTCTTTTCACAATTGCTTTCCGAGATACTGCTTTTTATATGTAAAATATGCCTTTATAGGGTTGGAAGAAAGGAGTATATTTGATGACTGTGTTACTCTTAAATGGGTTTCTGACTTTGATGTGGTCCTACATCTTGGGGGTGTTTACTGCTTTCCTTCACACTGACTTTGATAAGACTGCACCCAAGCATGGGCTTAAATGCTTCTCAGGCTCAGGTGCTGTATACCTCATTAAAATAGTTCACAGTAGTCCATTTATAAGGGAAGCCAATTAAGGTTGTAAGAACCTATTATCTATTAAAGGCTCCCTGAATTCACTAAGTCAGGAAAGTTAAAAAGATGGCATTTTTCATAATATTTAGTAGTCCTTTCAGACTTCAGTTGTGATTTTTTCGCAGTGAATGAGGTGCCTGATCTAAGAGAGAGGAGATCGCTTTACCTGCTGTTAGGGTTTGCTGTAGTTTGTGCCTAGCAGAAGTTTGCTGTATCAATAGAGTGATCTAAACTGCAAGTTCAGTTCAGATAATGCAGCTCTTAGACATGGAGTGATTCAGGTGTAGCCAGTGCCACCTGTTCACCTGTGTCCAGCTCTGAGGTGACTCTGGTGACTGCCCCAAGAACTGACCAGGAGGTGTGGGCACCTTGGAGCAAGGGTGTGTGGCAAGAGGCACAAGGTTGCCTGCAAGAAGAGGATGCTGAAGTTTTCTTTGTGATTGAGCTGCACAAGTTTTCAACAGTGTTTGTTTACAGTTCCCATTTGAGCACAGAGGGAACCCTGGGTAAAGTAGGGAGAGGAGTTAATCTGTAACTGCAGCATTTCTAACAACTGTGCTCAGCAGCAGAGATTGCTCCTGACTCACCTGTGACAGGAGGAGGGTCTATATGTTTTGGTTGGGAACTATTTACAAGGTGTTTTTTTTAGATGTGCTGGTTAAAAAAAACCAAAGCAACCGTGGTCATGTGTTCCCTTTAATGAATGGAGGCCTAAGAGAATGGAAGGGAGTTTTGAGGTGCAGCCTTCATGTTTTGTATCATCAGAAAACTGAGTGAGCACTGGCTTCAAATTTAGAAGAGGGACTGGCAATTAACTCTTTAAAAATACATATGTGTTTTTTCTGGCTCTGTGTACAGTAAATACACTGTTTGCCTTGTATATCTATAATCCAGTATTACTTTTAAAATGAACTACTGAGACTGCTAACATTTATTTTCTATATTATCGTTTCACTCAACTTATGTACTGACTATTCTCAGAACTACTTCAGCCTATGATTTTGTGTTGGTTCTACTAAGATGAATTCCTGCTTGCTTTCTCCCCCTTCCTCCTTCTTCCCTTCAGAACCAGTGTTCCCAGCCACTCCACCAGTGTGGATGTTAAAACAAACATTATACTCTGTGATGAATCTCCTGTTTGTGGTCAAGTTAGGCTTTGAGCCTGCATAAATTAATCATTTTTCAACCTTTGAATAAAAAAAAAAAGCCCTTTTGAGAAACCCCATCCTTGTATGGGAGACAGTGGAAAGCTGGGTCTATTATTTCAATCTATAAATACAGTATAGTCCAACTGTGAGACTCATCCTCACATCAGCGTTCTGGTAAAGCCTCAGAGCTGTTCTCCTGCTTGGGTTACTCTGCATTTATGTTGGCTCAAATCCTCTCCCTGCCCTGGCCCCCTCCCTATGGACTGTTCTGCTTTACTAACCTCATTCTCTGATGTATTTTACATTTTGCCATGTAGGTCTTTCCCAGCTTTGCAGCCCCAGGCGGGCATTCTCAGAGCAAGGTCCGCTCCGCCTCATCCGGAGCGCCTCTTTCTTTGCAGGTTTGCCGTGTGCTGTGTGCTGTGCTGTGGGGCTAGTCTAGCTGGGGTGACAAACTGTGTGGATTTGTAGTTTAGCCCTGCAAATAAGATCTCATATTTAAAAAAAAGAAAATGGACAGTGGTGTTTTCTCCCTTGCCTTTCTGGATACATTCTTGAAATCCCCAGAGGACAGCAGGCATTTAATAGTCCTCTTTGGGATTGTCTGTGTTGTTTTGTTTTGGAAACTTAAATATTTAAATATGGAATTAATATTTATGGGAATAATATTTCACAATGGTGTCAAGCTATTTTGATCTGGATTGGTTTCAACCAAACTGTAAAAATTAAAGCTAAATTAGATTCATTCAAAATGGACATTTCTTGCTTTTAGTGGCTGGGTCTTATTTCCATGGCTGAGTAGCTTTATTTCACACACATATTTGTAAAATATATCACATTTAAAGACTATTGAACCTGACACACCTTTGATCGTGTGTATATATAGACTGTGAATCTGGACAGCTTACAGCTTAGTTGAACAACCAATGCACTGCTCACAACTTAAAAGTATTAATTTCTTCAAGACAGCATTGAAAATTCTTTTAAAAATACGTATATAATACCTGAGAAAGCTGGTATAGGAATGAAGTTGTGTTTATTTTGAGTTTTGGTGGGTTTTGCCTATATACTGAGTACTACAAATGTTACTAACATCCTCTTGATATATTAAAATTTTATTGAAAAATATCTGTGTGAGGAAACGAAGTCCTAGTTTTACTTTGCACTAAAATAGGTGTATGGACTTGAGAAAAACACATACAGGCTTCTCAGATAAGTGTTTTGGTTTGTTCAGCTAAGCAGCCTTTCTTGGTGATGGCCTTGTGCAGTGCTGTTGATCTGAATTAATGAGCATGTTTTTGTTTCATTAATTACATGGAGATCTGCAAACAAGAAAGGAACTGTATATTCCCCTGCTAATTGGTATTCCTTGTTTTACAGTTCATAGCAACCCTATGGATATGCCTGGGAGGGAGCAGAATGAGGACAGAGACAGCGGTATAGCAAGATCTGGTAATGGCAGTTCCATGTGTTAACCCTGTAAACTCCAAACATATTCAGTAATATTTGTTACTGGGATCTCTGCGCATCATGAAGTAGTGCTGAAATGGGATTGTTCTGCTTTGTTCTATGTGACATTAATGACACCTCTCTGTACATGTCCAGGTGGTGCAGGTGTCGAGGGTGTGCACTGGGCACCTCACAGTAACCTGACAGCAGTGCCTTTTATTAAAGCGAGCTGCAAATAAGCAAGGCAGATTAAATATTCAAATGAGCTTGCAGCTTTTCTAAACGATACTTGCTGTCATCTCCTTTCCAAATCCAGGGGGCCGGGTTGGAAGGGGCTTGGAGCAACCTGGTCTAGTGGAAGGTGCCCATGCCAAACCCATGGCAGGGTTTGGAATGAGATAAGCTTTCAGGTCCCTTTCAACCCAAATCATTCTATGATTCTGTGATCCTATGATGGTAATGTTAAAACACAAATTTGCCTCAACTACACCCCTTTCCTCCCTCCTACTTCTGGACGTTGGATACTTGGGTTAGGATTGGAAAGGCTGTTAAAGGATGTGATCAACATTACTCCTTTCCACAAGGAATTTATTTCCCGATACTCAGGTTGCTGAGCAAGGTGCAGCCTGTGCATTGCCTATTATGTAAATCAGCAGGACTGTCTCACCCTTGTGGTGCTTGCATGGCTTGTTAATGTCATTATAAACTGGTTATTTTTATATTAGAAACATAGGAAAGCAAAAGAGAAGGCACTTGAGAAGCAACACCATTGTATCTTGAGGGGCTTTGTTTAGTTGCTGGTGTTATATTCCAAATGTTCTTTCTTCTGGAGAGATTTTTATTTCTCTTGTTCTTGCAGCATCTCTTAGCAGTCTGCTCATCACTCCATTTCCCTCTCCGGGCTCCTCGTTTAACAAGAGCTGTGCCAGCAGCTACCAGCGGCGTTGGCGTCGCAGCCAGACAACCAGCTTGGAGAACGGGGTCTTCCCTCGATGGTGAGCTGGGGATTGAAATGCTGCTTGCTGCCCATACACTGTTGTCAGCTTGATTCTGCTCTTGCACGTGTACATCTGCTCTTGCTGATGCTTTCAGTGGGGTATTTACAGAGATGTAAGTCAGGCTGATCTTTTTTAGTCTCTCTTTTCCTCATGGCATTCATTATTTTTTCACTAACTGGAAAGCCTTCAGCAACATGTAAATCTGTAGGCTGTATTTTTGAGGATAAGAAGCCCTAAAATCCTATTCAAAATACAAATTCTTGGCAGGGATGGGAGAATACCATATTCTGATCTTACAAGCATTTTGAATCTGGTTCCAGCCTTTTGCAGGATTAATTAATAGTTATTTGTAAAAAATCACAAAGGGGTTGTTATCAAAGATGATGATTTGAGAACACATGCAGGCAAAAGGTGTTTGTTGAAGTTAAATATTCAAGAACTGAATTACACAGGAAACCAAAGTACAACTTTAAGCAGTGGGTTACATTAACTTTCCCTTTTGTTCATGCTCCAAGGTCCATGGATGAAAGCTTCAACTTGTCAGATGACAGCTCTGGTCCAAACCCAGGAATTGTTAGGAAGAAAAAGATAGCAATTGGAGTTATTTTTTCACTCTCACGAGATGAAGATGAAAACAACAAATTTAATGAGTTCTTCTTCTCACACTTCCCTCTTTTTGAGAGTCACATGAACAAACTGAAGAGTGCAATAGAACAGGTAAACACAGTTGCTTTGGCTTCTTGCACTTGTACAGGGCTCTATGTCCTCCCAGCCCTGTCAGATTAATTTCTAACTCCTGTTGCTAGTTACAAAAGTGGGATCAACTTGATGTTGGGTGTGGGAATTGCATCTTTGCAGTTAAAACTTTGACCCCTTTTATGCCTTGAATGGTGAAAAGCACAAAAGAAGCAGAAGCTGCAAATGTGCCTCACCTGTCTTCCCTCAGATGGGAAAGTTGGCACTTGTACTGTCATTTTATCACTGAAAAAAATTATTTGCATGACCAGTTGAATGAAAGATAAAGTCAAACACATGACTTGGTTTTCCATTTTCTGTGCTTCTGTAGCTCTGTGTTACTTATCTGTTTAATGATTGTTTTCAAGGCCATGAAAATGAGTCGGAGATCAGCTGATGCCAGCCAGCGGAGTTTGGCATATAACAGAATTGTGGATGCCCTAAATGAGTTCAGGTGAGCCATGTGTTTCCTGCCTTTTCTGTCTCTTTCTTCAAAAGCACTCGAGCCTGTTTTAGAAGGATCTTCGTAGTGCAGGATAAGTAACTTAAAATGTCTAATGTTTGTCTTCTGCAAACTTAGTACAGCAAAAGACTGGTGATACCAAGCCATTCTAATGTGTGTGAATTTTTAGATTTTGCCAAGTGTGTGTGTCCATCACTCCTGTGTGAACAGGACACAAATGTTCAAGGTTTTCTGTGCTTTAGGTGATAGCGAAGCTCCCAGTGACCTCTTAAATGGTCTTTTGTGGCCCGTTGAGAGGGTGAAAAGCATTGCAAAGCCCTGTTAGGAAAATCCTCCTCTAGTCTGTGTTGTCCTGATCTGTGAGCAAAGCTCACCCCTCTCTAAGCTGTACTCTAAAGGCGTTTCAGAAAAACAGCTAGGAAGAGGGAGAGCTGTCTTTTCCCACAGTAAAATGCAGTGCTGTAATCTCTGGCTATTGGTACCTGCAGAGCCTCTCTGTTCAACAGTTATTATACAAAGTAACACAGATAAGCACATCCCTGGCATTTAACTGTATTTTCTTTCCATAGTTGAAGTCATGGGGGAGGGAGTTAAGATGAAATCCGTCTGTTTCGAGTGATTCATCTCCTCTCAGATGGGAGTGGCAGGGTGCTTCCTTTTACAACCACTGTAGAGCTACTTTTTAGAGACATTATTGAAGACACTGCTCTGATGTTATAAAAAGAAATTCCTGACATCAGGATATATTTTACTGAACAGAGAAGGATCCTGAGGGCTCACTTATTTTTCTACAATTCCACTTCATGCCTGAATGCCATGGATTAGGTGGCGCTGCAGGACGAAGGCACAGTATATTTTAAATTTTTTTAGAAGCTCACCTCCAGGCAGTCACAAGGAAAGGCAGAGGGTACGTCCTGTAGGGACAGGAGGCAGGAAAGAGGGAGCACATGGGCCTGCGGTGAGAGGTGGATGGGATACGCTGTGCCAAGAGAGGGAGCAGAGGGAGCTCATGACTGCTGGGAGCCACTGATCCTGCCCAGGGGCCTGAGACGGGTTCAGCAACTTGGAGCAGCCACGATGATTCCTCCACTCCCACAGCTCTGCTCTGCCTCTCCTCCCAAGTCTCTCCCTGAGCCATTTCTCTGCCTTCCCACTCTCTGTTAACACCAGCTCCCCAGCTGTTTTCCAAACCTTCCCCCCAAAACATTCCCCCTCAAGATATACTCAGTGGACTTTGCCCATTCTCCTTTGTCCTTCCAAGTTAAATAGTTCCAGAGGGCTGGGGAGGGGCACTTGTCCCAAGTCAAAAGTAGGAAAAAAACCCCTGAAAGCACAGGCCAAACCCCCTGTGCTGGCTTTTCCTCTTGGAGGGACACTCAGCAGTGCTGAGCTGGGATGGGGTGAGGAAGGCTGCTGTGATCAGGCTGAGGAAAAAAGCACCGTCCCAGCGGACAGGGGCAGATTGGCACTCACTGCACACCAGGAGCTGGAATCATTCCCATGACATGGCCACTGCATAACCAGCACTGGGAGCATGTGTCCAACCACCAGGTGTATGCAGAGGTTTCCATGCTGATATAAATATTGCTCTTTAATAGTGTAATGAAGTAAACTAAATCCAGTTTAATTTCATATAAATTAATTTCCTGGGTCAGCAGCCTTTGGCAATTTTGGGTTTTGTTGGGGTTTTTTAAGGGATTGCATTCAGAGGTGGGCAACAGCTGGTGCCTCCAGTCTAAGCAGGGTCCTTGTGCCCCTGTGACATGCAAGAGCATGTGTCATCCTCATTTCTGTGACATGCAAGACCCCCTTGCTTTTCAAAGCAATGCAGGATGTGTCTAGTAAGAAGAGAGAGGTATATTTAAATACCAAAGGCTGGATGCAAAGATGCTTTGGCACAGGTTCAGCAAACCCATTTAGGACACTATTATTATCTTCAGGTGTCTGCTTTCCCACTGAAGTCATGGGGAAGTCAGGAGCCGAGTCCTTTGGTGAACCTGAGACTTGTGTTGATTCCTTTCCTCTTAGCAAATTGTGCTGGAGGGAAGAAGGGTGCTGACTTCAGTGGGTTGGTGATTCCAAAATGTAATCCTGTTGTTGGTTCAACTCGTTGCAGTCTGGTTGGTTTTAAGGAGAATATTTTTTTGTTTATTTGTCTTTAAACCCCCCAGATTTCCAGAGGTGCTCAAGAGTAGCTGATGTGCAGTCGTCTGGTGATCAGAATAACCTCAGATCACTGGGCATGGGGGATGTGCTGCCCTGCTGATCAGAGGAGGGAGCGTGCCACCCCAAAGTCCCCCTCTGCAGGGAAGGGGCTGTGGCTGTATGTCACTCCACTGCTGGCAAGAAGGGAGCTGGGTCAGCAGGCATTTACCTGTGAATAGGTAGTGAAGAGGGAGAAGAGAAGACAGCAAAACAGAGCCTTCCTTTGCTCTTTTTGTCTTTTCTGGGGAAAAACAAAGCTGCCTTCTCTGGAAAGCCCAGGCTGCTGTTGAAAATGGAGGCTATTGATAAATTTGCCATCAATTTGGTGCCCAGCTCCAGGCCTACCTTTGCATCATTAGTTACTTTTACAGCAGTTTTTAATTTTCTAAAGCACTGATGGGTTTAGCTATTAACACTTGATTTAGAGGCTTAGAACTCTCTGTGGATGTCAGCTGTGCAGACACATGACTTAATGAAATAAGTTACTGTACTTGCATAAACATTTCGGCTCCCCCAGTCCCCGAGGCCAACAGAGCACATTGATAACACAGATTATGCATCTGACTAATACCTGTGTGGCACAAACACAGGCTGGCAAAGAAACACTGATCACAGGGCCTGGGGAACCACCTCTCTGCTCTCTGGCAGACAGATTTGATCCTATTTTCTGCCAGTAATTTTTAAGCAGCTTATGCTGCTGTGAACTGACTGGTGCGTTGTGCTCAGTGGTGCCAGCATGGGCACTGAGTTGTGGGGGAGCCGCTCCTGCATTCCCTGTAGTGGAGATTGCCTTTGTTTTGTTGTTCTTTTTTAAGGAAAAATCATGTTTGGAAGGAAGGAATGAGGATAGGGAACAAATGCATGTGAATTAAGCTTTATAAACCACTGATTTTTTCTTTATTTGCCATTTTGTTGTGGCTCCTAAATAGCAGAGCAGCTCCGGGGCCACAGTGCTGAGGGTCAGTGTGTTTTCCCTGGGGAGGAAGGAGGCTGCAACAGGATGCTCTCATCCATGAGGAGCTGTCTGGCTCGTTTGGTTTGTACAGCACCAGGGAAAGATGTCTCGGACTGGTACTGAAATCCAGGTCAAAGGCCAGGGTGGTTTGGGGGTGTATGTGGGTGAGGGTGAAGCAGGGAGCAGCCATGCCGTGGTGTCTGTGGGAGCAGAGCTGCTCACCTTGGTGCCATCTGTGCCCGCAGGGCAGGCAGACCCCAGATGGATTGGGGAGGGGTTTGCTCAGGGCTTCCTTTTCGCTTGGCCAGGCTGGGCTTCGTTGGCTCTCAAACCCTGTGAGATGTGAAGGTTTTTCCTGAGGGGCTCCTCTGGCACCAGTGCTTGATGCTGCATTGCTGGGGCTGAGGTGCCTGGAAGCTCCAGGCTGGAGTTCAGCCTCCCAGAGGCGTTTCCAAATATAAACCAATTTAAATGTACTGGAACCCTCAAAAGAGCAGTCTCTCATTAACTGAGCTTTCCCTCACATGCTGTTGTGTGTGTGTGTGGGGAGGGAGGGGACGGGATACTGCTGCAGATGGCCGAGAGGAGAGGGGCCAGTTGGGTTTTTAATGGTTGTTATGTTTAAAATCCAGTTAACTTCCCTGTAGTGTTTGAGGAGGGTTTCTTGGTGTTGGTTTTTTGTTTTGTTTTCGTTTTTGCCCTTTGCTATCTGGCAGGAGAGCGCTTCCCTGGGTGTTTGCAGAGCTGGGAAGCAGTTAATCCTTGCCCTTGGTCTCTGTGCCATTGCTGCCTGCGCTGGAATGGAGGGTTCCCTGCACTGCAGTCACATGCCTGCTGGCCACCTGCCAGGGCAATCTGATCTGGCTCGGAGGAAACACTATCAGCTGCAGATGCAGCCAGGGTTACCAGAATAGTAAATAACGAATCACAAGACTCGGGCTATCTTTTCAACCAAAACAAGTATTTTAATGTGTCGGTTTTAGTATAGAAGTAGTTTCTTTTTTCAAAACAACCGAGCTGCAAGAGGCTTGGCTTGGGTTAGTTTGCATAGGAAGGAGAAATAAGCTGGTTTTTATGGTACGTTGTGCTGTTTATCTTGAGCTTCTCAGGTCAGCTGTGTCTGGGAGGTATAAGTTTTCACGCTTGTTTTGAGCTTTGAAACTCCTTTAGTTTGAGGTCCCTGGACTTGAGGTTTCTTCTTTTTTTGGGCGTTTTTAACATCTACTCCAGTTAATGGGCTGTGAACAGAAAGCTTTTCCCTAATAAAACCCCACCATGTCCCAGCTTGCCCCCTGCAGAGGAATGAAATCCCAGTGCCCCAAGATTGCTGTGCTGCTGGAGACCCTCCGGTGCCCCGGAGGCAGTCCCAGTGTCCCTGGCTGTGTGCCACACTCGTGTCTAGGCGGCAGGACTGCTGTGCCCAGATCTGTCACCAGGCTGGGCTTTCCTCCCAGGGCAGGACCAGCAGCAGAGAGTAACACTGAGCAGCTGGTGAGGCTGTTCCAAAGTGACCCAGCAGACAGCAAAGCCTCGGGGGCTGGGGAGTGCAGAGGTAACTCATCTGTCCCCCTCTCCAGCACACTTGACTGTTTTGTGGTGCTCTCATCGTGCTTCTGGCAGTGGAGGATTTGAAGGTCTAACCTTTGAGGAAGACAGGGTTGATTTTGACTATTGTGATCACAGAGAATGGATTTTGTATTTGGTGAAAACTGGTAGAAAAAGTAAGGCGGAGAATGCCACTGCCCCCTCACCTCCTTCCTTCTGGAGCAGCCCTGGTGACCTCAGTCACCTTTGCTGCCCTTTGGAGAGCTGCTCTGGGGTTCGTGTCACCACCCAGCTACTTCTGTGCCCAGTAACTCCAGTAACTGGGGGGTGACTCCCTCCTCCCTGGGGAGCCCCTGCACCAGGGCAGGATGTGCTGTGCTGCTGCCAACATGCAGCTCTCACTTCCTGGGAGTTTCACTTTAAACACTAAACCATGGAAGATTTGGCACCTGCTGCTCCACTGTGTTTGCCTGCCTGATGTACATAGCTTTGCTTCTGAAAGTGTCCATAAATTTTGAGACCATGATATCCAGAGAAGATCTTTATAAATCAGGGGTGGTTCTGGGGATAATGGGAAAATGTATATATTTGCCTTTTAAAACAAAAATACTTTGTGTAGAAAAAGTAGTGCATTACATGGGGAGAAACCCGAATTGATCAGTCATTTCCCATGTCCCTTCAGGTTTCTTCCAGCTTACATTTTTACTGTGTTAAAAATACACCTTCCCATAGTGTCATAACGTAGACTTTGTACTTAAAACTAAACCATAACTTGTTTATATTTTAGAGGAGTTTAACAGCAATCTGAGAGATTTTAATCTGGTATTTTACTGCAAAGCCAGTTTTTGATCATGCATTTGCTGTCCTCTGTGGAGTCAAAAAGGATGTGGTGAGTGTGTAATAGGTACAGCCTCAGGGTGACTTTGACTCTCATACTCTCTATTTAAAGCTAAAGATGCGAGCTGCTTCCCTGCTCTACACATCCACACTTGGGTAGGTTTGGCCTGGAGATACACCAAGTTTTTAAAGCAAGGAGGAAGTTACGGTATTTTTATAAGTCAGATACATATAATCTTGTCCTAGTCATAAATAAAGCAGAAGTTTGTTTTAAATGAAATGGAGAACAAGCAGGGAGATAACAGCAAGAAGAAATCATCCATTCCTTCTGCATTCAGAGCTCTTGACTTGTAACAGGAAATGTTGCTGTGTTTGGGATCAGGTCAGGTGGATGCAGGAGAAACCTGTGAGGTTCAGCTCTCTGAGGCGAAGGGTGAATTCATACTATTTAATGAACATGGTTTGGATAATGGTTGCTGAGAGAAATTTTGTTTCTGATAGAAATGATAGCTGCATCTAAGTGTTGCACAGAATTCTTTTAAGTTGGGATTTCTGATTTCTTTTGTTGTAGTTGTTTAACCTTCTGGATTTTTTGGTTTTGTTTTCTAGAACAACTATTTGCAATCTCTACACGATGCCACGGATTGGGGAGCCTGTCTGGCTCACCATGATGTCGGGGACACCAGAGAAGAACCAGCTGTGCCATCGCTTCATGAAGGAGTTCATTTTCTTGATGGAAAATGCTTCTAAAAACCAGTATGGTGGATTTTAGTTTCTAAATTACATATGTGATTGTGCCTTTTTATTTCGAACCAATTTTCAAATCAGTTGTTAAAATCCTGCTAATCAAAGAATCAAAAGGGCCATCCATAAATACCTTCTTTTTGAAACAAGTAAGAAATAATCTCATTAAATTCCTGCTTCCCCACAGTCCTCTAAATCTTGGTAGAGGCTGAACATCTGAAACATATCCATAGGAAGTGTGTGATGGATGTGGATGTCTGGAAGGGGGTGAAGATACCTTACAAAATGCATTAATCCACTTTTCAGAATCAGTTATCATATGACGAGCAGGACTAGACATTCAGGAAGAACTGTGTCTGTAATACTGTCAGACCACAAAGTGCTCTCAAACCTTAAATCATATTAAAATGCCACTAAAGAACTGCTGTGCTCATTAGTGCTCACTCACCTCTCTGGCCTCAGGCCCCAGCTGTGAGCAGATGCTGACAAATGAGAAAGAAAGTTCCTGATAAACTGGGAGAATCTGATAAATTTACTCTTTTGTCAACACTTCATCCCCTTTCCCCAGGGCATGAGTAGGGGAAGTTTTTAAAGGGTTTGTCTCTGTTGAAGTCCTAAAAGGAGCACAAACGTAGTTTGGGTGGGAATGGCACTAGCAGATGAGCTGTTTGCTCAGGGGCACTGCTCCCTGTAGGGTGGGAAGGGGCTGCTGCTCCCATCCTCCAGCTCTGCCACCACTTTTGTCATCTCTTCTCTCCCCAGATGAGAAGGTGACAGTGGTCACTGTGGTCCACCTGCTCCCGCCCCAGTGCAAGGGAGAAACTGCAGGGAGTTGTGAGGGGTTCAAATGTATCTTCTTAAGATCAGTTCCCACTTCAGTGGAGGCTTTTTTCTGGGATTATCCCCTTTGATCCCTGCCATTCTGAGTCCTGTACATATTGGTTACATTTAAATAGTCATTTTTTTTGTGTTTGCTCTCTTTATTTTAAATAGAATAAGATTTCAAGTAATGAAAACAAGAGAAAAATTAAGCCCTGTATCCTTCCCAATCTAGTTTTAAGTCTCCTCGTTTGGCTGTCTCTACTTATGAAATGGCTGCATGGAAGCTGTAGGGTTCCTGATGCTTGTAAATTATTCAAATAACATTATTTTGAGGCGTTTGACTCTTTTCCTCCCCACGCACGAGCAACAGTGGCCACCAGCACCATGTGTTGGTGTGTGGAGCCTCCTGGGCCATGCTCCTGCCAGGAAAACTGACTGGGAAAACTCCACAGAGCAGAAACCATGCTCTATCATTGCAGTAAATCAGATAGTTAATGTTTTTCAGGAAGGTTTTTTCACCTTAATTGCTCAGCCAGTGAAAACTGTTTTGCCAGTGTAAGAGCATAGCTTCTCTGGCTGAGCTACAGAACTTTGGGCGGGGGGGGGGGGATTTTTGAAAAGGACCAGCCATGTGTGCTGAAATTGCACAACAGTTAGGTGAAAGAACACAGCACCCAGCTATTTTACAGGTTTGGTAGCAATAGTCTTCCTTCTCATCCATAGTCACAAGTCTTAAGGGTTTGGGATCTCCTTGGAGTACAGGGGCCACACAGTGCCACTGCTTTCTTATAGTGAATGAACTAAATTGGTTTTGGGATGTTTTACAACATAAAACTTGCAAAATAGGAAGTCTCATAATTATTGCCAAACAGAGGAACTGAGATGCCACAAAGTTAAAATATTTCATTTTACTTCAAATACGTGTTCTAAAAAAGAGCTTTGCCAGGGTGGGAAGGAGGGTCCAGCCACCCTTTCTCTCCCCAAAGAACCAAGACTGAAGAGATGATCTGTGCTGATTTTGTCAGGCTGTTTCTTTAATCCTTGATCCATATAGACTAGAGCTGCTGTCAGTTTAACATCTTGAGTGTGTATCTGGAAAAAAAACAAACCCATGTTGAACATTTTGCTTTCAGGTTTTTACCAGCTTTGCTGACCGCAGTGCTGACTAACCACCTGGCCTGGGTCCCCACTGTCATGCCCAATGGCCAGCCACCCATAAGAATCTTCCTGGAGAAGCATTCTTCCCAGAGTGTGGACATGCTGGCCAAAACTCATCCCTACAACCCACTGTGGGCACAGCTCGGTACGTGGCAAACACCTCTAAACCACCCAGCAGCTTTGCATAAATGGGAATGCATGAGGTGGGGTTTCTGATGCTCGTTACTCCTCTCCCAGGTTATTTATTTTTTAATACAAAATGAGACAAAAGTGTGTTTCAAGCTTAGAGGTGGTCATTGTGGTTTTTTATGCTCTTAAGTTTTTAAGGCATTATCCATTGTAAAATGTTAGCCAAAAAGTAAAGCCCTCTTTAGCCATCTATGTTGGGTCCCTTAAGGTCACCTGCCCTGGTGCTGGTGGAGGATTTCAGGCCTCCTCTGATCCTCCTCCTATAAGGAAAATCTGCTTTTATTTTTTGAGATGCCACTATCACTAAACCTCATTCTGGAATGAGCAAATCAAGAAAATCCATCTTTTGATCAGAAGTGAACATACTTTTAAAACCATGGAGTGATGCAGAACAGGAAGTCATAGCTTGGCAACCCCCAGGGAAGGTCTCAGCGCCCAGTCAGTGGTGTAGCTGGTCACAATGTCTGATAATTGCCCAGCAGAGAGGAGCAGGTGAGGTCAAATTGTCCTGCTCTGCACACACACTCTCATGGAATTTGATTAGGGAAGGGAAGGTTTTGCAAGGTTGTCCTATTCTTGTACAGGTAGGAATGGCCAGAGAGTTGGCAAGAAAACTTGATTTCAGACCTCATGTGACTTGAGGGACCCACTGTGGTTAGGGTGGCCTTCGAGAGGACTCCTTGTCCCCTCCCCCCTGCAGTCACACAGTGCCCTAATGCCTCCAGAACACACAGGCACAGGCACTTCCCCACGTGACTCAAGTACAGCTGGAACACCCCATCCAACCCATAGCAGAGCTCAAGGACGGGAAGAGAGAGGTTGGCTTCAGCCATGCACCTGCCATGGTCACTTTTTGTCCTCATTCCTGGCATAGGTTTGTTTCTTTTACAGTTTTCTCTTGTGGGTAAAAGTTCAGCGCAGTTTCCAGACTGTCCAGGGTAATTCGGCACAGATGCCTCCTCTCTCCCATGGCTGTATAAGGATCCCAGGAGATGGGCCTCAAAAGCTGGAGTGAGGTGGTGTGAATGCTCCCTGATGTGTGAGATCAGATGTCCCCCTGACCAGTGGCTCACCTTACAGATAATACCAACAGCATCTTTGGGATTCTGTTATTGAAAACAAAATACAGCATAGCTGTTGTAACTCTACTGCTTTAGTGTTTCTCTCTTGTATACCTGGTCTTTGAAAACTGGCCCAACAGCTGGCTGTTAGAAGAATAAATTACTGCAAAGATGCCAAATAATTGTGTGCTTAATTTCCTGTCCTAGGTGACCTGTATGGGGCCATCGGATCACCTGTGAGATTAGCAAAAACAGTCGTGGTTGGCAAAAGACATGACCTGGTCCAGAGATTGCTTTACTTCCTCACTTACTTCATCAGATGCTCTGAACTTCAAGAGACACACCTTCTGGAAAATGGGGAAGATGAGGCCATTGTCATGCCTGGCACTGTTATCACTACCACGCTGGAGAAAGGAGAAGTGGAAGAGTCTGAGTATGTGCTTGTCACAATGCACAAGAACAGGGGCAACTTGCTACCCACCGAATCTGAAGAGATGAGAGCTCCCAACTGCAGCTGTAAATATTGCAAATGTCCCATTTCCCTCGCACAGAACATAGAAGGTGTTGCACAGCAAGAGAGAGAAGACATGCAAAGCACTCCTAAGGTAGAGTTGGAATCTTCTTCAGATGAGAACAGAACCATCATTCCTGAGGATGGCCAGGAAGATGCTGTGGATGCAACACAACCAAGGCCCTGCCTGGATACCAAACTAGAGACTGTGGTGTGCACAGGGTCAGCTTCGCCCAAGAAATGCATGGGGACAGAATCTTGTTTGGAGCCAACAGCGAGCACGTGGAGGAGTGAGGATGTGCTGGAGCCAGGCAGCCAGGCGGGAGGTGGGACAAGGACACCCGGGATTGCTGTGGAGAAGAAGCCGCCCGATAAGCTCTTCATGGACACGTTTCAATGCAGTGCTGCCGAGGTTCAGACAAAGGTGACTTTTCTCATCGGAGATTCCATGTCACCTGATTCCGACATTGAACTGAGAAGTCAGGCAGTAGTGGAACAAATTGCCAGGCATCACAGCCCGCCAGCAGCGGAGGCAGGAGTGTCTGCTGATCAGAACTGTGAAGCTAAACAAACTGTTGAGGACCAAAATAGAGACTGTGGGACAGCTGAATCCTTTCCTCAAGTTGCTAGTGAGCATCAGAGCTGGAACCCAAACCCACACAGTGCTGAGAGCATGAGTCTGTTTGATGAATATTTCACTGATGGCAGTTCAATTGAAACCCGGACTATTGATGATATTCCAGGGCAAGCAGCTACGGGCCTTCTTGCTCACAACAGTAGTTTAGAATTTTCTAAAAAGCTGTGTACAAAGGCTTGCAAACCACCTAGTGAATTTTGTAAATTCATGGACTCTGTTCGACAAGAGACCTACAAAAACTGCTTTAATGAGCAGGACCAAAGAGAGAAAATCTCTATTCGCATCCCCCATGGGGACAAAGAAAATGTAGAGAAAAAAGTCGCCCCGGGAATTGACTGGGACATTCCAAGAAATGAGAGTTCAGACAGTGCCCTGGGTGACAGCGAAAGTGAGGATACAGGCCATGATCTAACTAGACTGGGTGGTAACTATTATGGAGGAGAGCAAGAAGATTGGGCAGAGGAATATGAGATTCCCTTCCCTGGGTGAGTACTGTTCAGCACTAACAGAGCCTAAAAAAGGTGGAGCCTCTTCTCATGTCACGTATTTGAAGGACTGTAGCCTAACTTGGCATCAGGGGTTAGAAAAGTGTCTCTTGAAGTTGCTGATTGTTGAGGAATATTGAGAGATCAGTGGTCTGGAAAAAAATACTAATGGTGTATTGTGATCTTGGCTTGTATTCTCTGCTTCCATGATGGGCTGACTGCAAAAACTGACTGTAAACTCTTTTAAAAGTGCTTGACTTCAAGTTAGAAGAGATGAAAAAAGTAGAAGTGCAACCTCTGTAAGCTGAATTTGCTGTTTACTCTTGTACATCTCTTTGATATGCCTTTCTTGCAGGTCAAAATTAGTTGAAGTCAACTCTGTCCAGCCCAGTATTGCCAATTTTGGAAGATCCTTACTAGGAGGCTACTGTTCATCTTACGTCCCTGACTTTGTTTTGCAAGGAATAGGAAGTGATGAAAAGCTGAGGCACTGTTTGGTATCAGATTTGTCTCATGCTGTGCAGGTAATTAAGCTATATTTGGTAAATGTATTTCTCACAGTAGGGAAAGATAAATGTTTGTGCGGGTACAAACCTGCTGGAAGTGGAAATATTTCCTGTCACAACTCCTGTCAGATTTCTCCAGTCCCAGGTCACCAATTTTTTCTCCTCTCTCAATTAATGTATCTGAAAAACGTGGATATTTCACTGCAAATCTGGAGCACAAAAGATCAGGCTCCCACTGAAGCCCTGGGAAGATGGATCTCAGTGCTAAGCTGTATTGCTGTCTCCTGTAGGCTTGGCAGCTGATGGCTGTGTCCCCGCAGGATGGAATGACATTAAACAAGCCCAAATGCTGAGGTTGTGCCTCTCTTCCTGGGCACAGAGTCCTTCTGCAGTGGTGTGGAAGCTCCCATTGCTCCCTCCTCTGTCCCTGCACGTCTGACCAATGTGCTGCTGCTAGTGCAGCAGAAGGTGTTCTCCATCAGGAATGCTCAGTATTTCGGGGACATTTCTCCTTCTTTAGCATGGTAGTCCCTGTGTCCAATAGTGCTGGCTTCACTGGAAAAGAAGAAGCCAATGTAAGAATAATGGTCTGAAGGGAACTTGTGCTTCCCACATGTTGGAGATCATCTCTTCTCCACAGTTTTTCCCTGGATGAACTGGGACATAACTAGGAAGTGTGGTATTTTTCCCCCCTTTTAGTTACCAGGAAAGAAGTAGAAAGCAGGCTGTCACTGAAAGTGTGACATCTGCTCCCATCTAGTTTATTCCCCAGAGAATAAGGAAAAACAGACTGGTGAGCAGCCACTTTCCTGAGACCTTCCAAAAAGTCCCCTTTTCCCTACTTCTCATATTAATGATGTGTGTTACACCTGTGGCCCTTCTCTGCATGCCTGTCCCCCGACCTTGTGCCCAGCCCCACAAGGGATGAGTTTTGCTCCCTGAGTGGTTTTTCCCAGGGGCTTGTTTAAGCTATTTGGGAAGTGTAATTGAACTTCAGGCAAGAGAGTCAGCAGTGAGTGAGGCACCTGCTGCTGTGGCACAGATGTGTCTGAAACACAGCCTAAGAGAGATTTTTATGCTAATCTTCAAGTAAAACAGTAACTGCATCCCAGTGTCTGTACGAAGCCCTTGTGAGGCTCTTTGGAAGCAGATAATTGCTAACAGTTCAGTCCAGAAAACGTATTGCGGAAGGACAGTGCGTTTCCAAATACTCCCTTTTTCGAACCCTTTTTCATGGCTTTGGAGAGGTGGAACACCAGCGGGGGGGGAATGGCAAGGCACAGGCCTGGTTACTGACTCCCTCTGCTGGCCTCCCGTGAAGGAAAACCAGTGACAGCTGGGAATAATCTGACCTTGTTAACGCAGCCACACTGAACAGCAAGTTGGATTTTTGGTGCTTTCAGTTTTAGGAGTTTAAAACACATTTTATATATGTCAGAACTCTTTATATGAAATACCAAAAGATGTAACTGTCAGCCAGTGACACACTTTAAAGCCTGGAAGGAAAGATAAAACAGCCACTATCCTTCTAAGACTGTGCCTTGCTCACCAAACCTCTCTGGTTTTAATGGATGGAATGCAATGTGGGCAGATGTATTTTAGGTGAAGCAGTGTCTGGGATGCTACCCTGCTATCCAGGGATGCTGTCCTACTATCCAGGATGGTGAAGTTGTGTGAATTTGTCTGTCATTTGTCATTTGTCATTCTCAGAACACTGCTCTTCATTTTATTTTTTCCTAGCACCCTGTTCTGGACGAACCCATTGCAGAAGCTGTCTGCATTATTGCAGACACGGACAAATGGACGGTGCAAGTGGCCAGTAGCCAGAGGCGAATGATTGAGAATAAACTGGGAAAAGAAGTGTTAGTCTCCAGTCTCGTCTCCAACCTGCTTCATTCCACTCTTCAGCTTTACAAGCATAATTTATCTCCAAACTTTGTAAGTCTAAATGGAAATCATGAGGGTGATGGTTTTGAAGCACCCTTTAACTTCATAGGTTTAAGAGATGTAAGGCTCTGCCAAGTGTTTGTATCCATAGCCAGTGCATTCTCTGGTGTAGCTGTTTGAGATGCCTATTGAAATGCCACTCTAATCAAAACAGCTGCCTCATTAATTTTGATTTAACATGTAATCAAAGGCTTCGGCTCAAAAATGAAAGTCCTGCCAGTGAATATCTCACCTGGACACGGCCACAGAACAGGCAACAGCGATATGGGATCTATGCTTTCTGCTCTGAGGCTGGTTTGGTTCTATCTTCTCCCTGACACAATTCCTTTTGCTTTTTAGTGTGTGATGCACCTGGAAGATCGTCTGCAGGAGCTCTACTTCAAAAGCAAGATGCTGTCCGAGTATCTCAAGGGCCAGATGAGAGTCCATGTCAAGGAGCTGGGCGTGGTGCTGGGGTATGGTCACAAACTTCTCCCAGCAATGCTCTCTGGGTGTCCTGGTGCCACACCCTCTGCCTGGGCTTGTTCCTAAACACAGCGAAATGGATTCCTGAACGGGACCGGAATTCCCAAGTTACCCACGGCTTCAGGCTCCTTCTTAGCCTTTGCTCGATCCCAAGGATCTCCCAGCTTTTCTGTCTTCCCTGCGGGCAGGAAGATGGGCTCAGTAGTCCAGAGCTTATCAGACTCCCTTCTTAGTTGGTCAGTCATCACTGAACAACATGGGGCACCTGATTCCTCCAGGTTGACTTTCCCTACATGACAGGAAACACTCTCTGTGTCATGTAAGGCACATAATACCTCTCTGTGCGTGTGGGGCATGGGCAGAGGAGCTATTTAAGGGCTGTTTATAGGAAGGCTCTGAGTATGTTTTCCTGCAGAGGAGTACAGGGTGAGCAGGAAGGCACACAGAGCATGCGTGGTGCTGGGCATGGCAGCTTTAGCTGGTCCTCTGCTCCTTTGCTGTGTCCCCCCAGCTATTATTCCCTTTACTGTGAGGTTAGCCAGGAATTTTCCTCCCTCTGTCTGTTTCCTCACCAGTTTGTTGGCCCTGTTAAAAACCCACCAGACAGGTGGGAGCTCAGGCAATGCTGACACTGTGGGAGCAGGCACATCTGGAGGGGTAGGAGGAACAATCTGGCAGCTGCAGTGTGTAGCCCATGGCCCAAGTACAAGTGCTGGGGCTCAGGTAGTGTGGGTTCTGACACATGTTCAGCCCAGTGATGTTTTGAGTTGGATTAAACATGACTCTTCTGCTTCCTTTCAGGATTGAATCCAGTGACCTCCCCTTGCTGGCGGCTGTAGCGAGCACTCACTCTCCGTACGTTGCCCAGATCCTTCTTTAAAATGCCAGAGGCCACAGACTTTGACTTTTTGCCTCTCTAGAAACAAAGTGGAAGACAACTTGTTCTGGCTGCTTTCTCTTTGCAGCAAGTAAAACAAACTGCTCGTTGAGCTGCAGGACCTCCATGTATGACTGCACGATGTGCAAACAGTTGGAGACTTCTCCTCTCCCACTTGGCCATTTATAAAAAACGATAAAGAAAGGAAAAAAGAAAACTGAGTAAGCCTGAGATTTCAGCCACAGAAAAGTGGAGATTTTAGCAAAGCTGGAGAGATGCATTTTTAGCAGTTTCTGCCACGATGGCTGACTGTGACTTATACTGGGGAATGGAGGAAGAACTGCTCTGAGAAATACATGATGCCATCACCCCTTATAAACTGAACAAGAGAGCAGCTGCCTTCAGCCAGGCTTCAGCTGATGAGGATCACGTTAGGATCTGTAATTCTCAAGCTGCAATGATTTGTAAACAACTTCTACTTTTTCATGTCATAGTCCAATTCTGAATACTTCCCAGAGGAAGAACGGGGCAGGGGCCTGGTTTTTTTTGTAAGAACCTTATTAATGACAGTCAGCTACAGAATTTATTTATGATCTTTCTCCTGGGAAGAGGAAATAGTGGGGGACAGAGGGCAACAAGGAGGAGGGAGGAAGAGGCCAAGAGACAAACTAGCGATGGAGATTCTTGGCTGGATGCTGTAACCAGTATTAAATGTTTATAATGTTTAAATGTTGCTTTATACTAAATTATGCTTTTCTTCCTCAACATAATCAAAATGTTAAAAACAAAAATAATCTAAAGAGAATGTTGGCTGAAATTTCCCCATGGGTTCCCCAGAATGACATGACAATTACCTCTAACTTTTTTATGATCTATAATATTCTTGCAACATCATATCTTTTTACAGCAGTCAGTCAGCTATTGAAATAATGAACTAGAAATAATTGTACCAAAGCATTGGGGACAAAACAAGTAGACTATTACCCTTAATTGCTCAGGTAACTAATTGATACATTTTTTAAAACGATTCTACAAAAAAAATGAACATTGATTACACCATAGTGTAGTAATATCCAAAATATTTTTTGACAAATATACCCTTGCTGCAGATGACTCTAATCCCTTTTCTACTCACTCGTGTAATTACCAGCAGGAAATGTTGTTTAATTTTATTCTCAGCATTTCTCTTTTACTCAGCCATCACTGGTTTGTCATTGTATATAAAATAGCTGTACGAGTAGCTGATGGACCCAGCCTGGTGTAAGTAATGTAAATAGACAGTGGGAGGTGGATTATGTTTTCGAAGGCTCTACTACCTCAGTTTAACTGGACACTTCATTCTAGGCTTTGCTTTGCATATTTGTCCTAGCAGCCGATTAATGTTGCTGATTTTTAGGTTTTGTTTTCATCTGTTAGGTTTAGTATATTGAAATTAATGGATTATCCACACAAGTAGGAGACACGTATTCACTTGGTTGCTAAACCCTATAAAATTTCTATAAATATGTCATTCTGTAATCATCTTTTCAATAGAACAGCATGCCTGCTATTGTTGTTTGCAGCGTTACTTTAAATACAAATCTATTTTAACCATTTGATAAACTTGAAAACAAAAGGAGAGATCCCTGCCCCACCTCTGTCAGTGACAGAACTCTCCTCCCTTCCTTCTCTGGGGCCAGGATTCACCTGGAGTAGTTTTTATGTACTATTTAAAATCTGTCACCTAAAACTCCGTTCCAGGGAGATCTACATGGCAAACCCACCCCTCCCTTCCATGTAGGACTGAGTCTACATCAGGAAGTGACCCCAATATTAATACAGGCAGTGTCATTGGAAACTCTTTTGTATATAAAATCTAATGCTGACTGCTGCAGGGGAAAAACTCATGTTTAATATGTGATCCAAGGATTTGTTTCTCCCATTTTTCAAATGTCCTTTCCTTGCCACACAATTATATTACATCTGGCTCATGGAATGAGCACAAAACAGGGGCCCAGTTGTGTAAACACATTTCTAATGAAATATAGGATTGCACTCAGAACATGGTTGTTTAACTCTTTGCTAGGATATGTGGTATAGGCAGTAGTTAGGATACCATGTTGTACATAGACTGGCAGCAGTGACCTGGCGGTGCCTGCGCTGCCGGGGCTGGTGGAGGGGGGTTCCTGCCTGTGCCTCAGGAGGTTCCATGGGTGGGTTCATCCACAGCATGTGCCCAGAGAGCTGGGCAGCTGCACCCTCACCCTGGCATCCCTCAGGACTGTGCTCATAATGATCCTTACAGGAGAACACTGGTCCTCTTCCTTTGAAGCATTATTGTGCAAATTGTTGGGGTCACTTTGAAATGGGTTTGACTCTCCAGAAGGGCCCTTGCACGGCTTGCAATGAGTATTAACATGAGAGCAGAAGGAGGTGGCTCTTGGGTGGCACCTTCTCTGCTGCCCTCTGCCCAACACCACCCAGTAATGGCGTTAATGATGTGTTCAGTCAGTCCCAGATGGAGCACCCACGGAGCAGCTTCCTCGTCATCCTCCGACAGTGCCAGTCCCTTCTGGCATGGCAGCACCCTCTCCACCTCTCAGCAGTATTGTGGGCAGAACACAACCAAAACCCTCTTGTGATGGGAAGTTTTCCTGTGAGTTAACTTTTTGGGTACATGAACAATGTGGTACGTTTGTCTGTTTGTTAATTAATACAAAAAGGGATTTTTACATGATATAGCATTGACTTTTTAAAATATATCGCAATTCTTTTATGTGAATAGAAAACTAATGTTTGATTTCTTTTTTCCACTATTCCCAATCTCCATTATTAACGTCTTAATATTCTGGCTAAAACCTAAGTGTACTAGGCACCCAAATTAGCAAATTTGATTTTGTTGCAATTGGCAAACACTGGGCTGCTAAGAACAAAAAACTGTTTAAAAGAGCAGATTTTACACCTTGCATATGTTTTCCCTATTAGTTCTTGAGATGTTTTATTACAATTTTTTGCTTTCTCTAAGTTATTTAGATGGTGGTACTTGTAAAATGCTGGGTAAAATGTACATACTTGTTATCTCTGCTGTTTTTGTATATATTTCCCAAGATGTGCACTTGTATTATAATAACCATTCCCAATTTTAGGGGAAATTTGTGCAATAAATACAGTATGTCAGTTTAGTTCTGGTACCTTTTGTGTCCCTTTTTTGACATGTGGTATGAGAGTGTGGGTGAGTGAACCATCTCACACTTGACACCTGTGTCCCCTCACCTGCCCATTTTGGGGCATGATTCTGGCACTTGGCAGTGCTGCAGCCATTTAATTTGGGGTCTCATAAGGAATTAATGGTTTCAAATAGGAATTTGTGATTGAACTTGCTGTCCCTTCAGTTGTGAATGTTGTTGGCCCCCAGAAAGCAATAGTGAGATGGGAGGGAGGTCCTGATCCTCTGTACCAATGCTTGACTTCGTGTGAGGTGACACAGGTGTTTGCCATTGTGTTTGTCACTGTATTTGTGCCCATCTGCCTGAGTACAATCCCTTTTCTGTCTCTCTGGGCCGCTGCACAGGAATGAAGGTTATTGAGGAGTCTTCGTAACGTTTTCTTAAATCTAAGTTCAAATTGTGGTAACAGTGCTGCAAAGAAAAATGAAGTAATAGTCATACAACAGGAGAACAATTAGGAAGATGTAGCAGAGTGTACAAATGAGGCTTTAGAGCATCTGGGTTAAATAAGGTCCTGTGTTCCCAAAGAATGGAAAAAGGACAAGCAGAAGATGGAAACCTTTACCCAAAGCAGCTGCATCATCTATTTTTGATAAATGCTCCACAGTTTCCTGCCCTGGTGCGTACCTGCCCCAGGTGCCCTTGCCACACGCGAGGTGCAGGATGAGCTGAGGGACAAGCTGAGGTTAGTGTCCCTGAGCCCTGTCTCGCAGTGACCAGCTGCTGGGCAGGGGACACCGCGGGTCCCACGTTCAGCACAGCCAGACAGCACAGGAGCCTTCTAGGATTTCCACTTGCACCTGCCAAGTCCTGTCCTGTAAAAGGATGCCCGTGACCCGAGTGTTCGGAAGAATGGAATTCGTCCTCAGAGGAACGAAAGCCGCCTCTTGGGTGCTTAAACTGGTCCTGTAACACCACCGTGAGCTTCCCCTGTGAGCAGGGATGAATTGCTCTGACTCTGCCTTCTCTGTTCCCATCCCAAGTAACACTGTATCAGTGGTTCGGTGCTCGGTGTGGGCGAGTCTACAAAAGCATCAACACAGGATCCCTTGCCTTTTAATACTGGTAACACAGGAGGTTATTGCTGGCCTGGTGTACTTGTTCCATGATGGATTCAGATGGCAGAGCCTGCAGTCCCACAGCAGCACTGAAGGTGTCAAGCAGGCGACTCCAGCGGAATCTGCAGCAGGAGATGTTTGGCTTTAGCTGGGAGCTCTGCTATGGGACACTGGTGATGTGCACTGTGCACTATCAGACCTCCTGTGGGGCTTCTTGGGCTGAGTGCACCCGACAGAGGGCAGAGAATTTTATGTTACCGGAGTAGATGGTCATGAGGTGTCCTCCTGACAGGGATGGCAAGGGTAGCTGGAGTCATGTGTCTGCGTGGGTGTTTGGCAGCAATGATGTGAGCAGTAAATTCAGAAGTATAATCACTGCAGCATCCAGAAAATGCTGATGTTAATGCCCAGAATTGATTGCCTTTTTAACTTTCCAGCTAGACTGGGACACAGCACTTGCTAGCCAATATTTTTAATGTATCATTACTCCTTTTCTGTAATTCCCTTAATTTTCCTGAAACAAAAGAGAAAGCTAATTCACTTAGCTGAGGTAAAGGCAGGAAAGAAGCCACAGGCACCTGAATACCACGGCATCTCTCATCTCCCACATTATTACCAGGGGTCTGCAGAAGAGGATATGATTGTTTTCTGTGTGGCTTAGTGCAGAGTAACCACAGGACAATTTCTGGATCCAGGGCTGGGAAGCAGCTCGGTGTGTTGGTTGCACAAAAGCACAGAGTTCCTAACAGCTCTCTGCTGAGCTGCTGTTGCTTTCGTCTCTCTTAAACATTTATTGTTAAAATACAGTGGCCTTGTAGTTGGAGGTAAAAGTAAGCAGAGAGCCTGGACACGTGTCTTCTGAGTCTCTGTGCTGTGAGGAACATCTCTGTTTATGTGCTACAGCATGCACATTCTGTTCCAGCCATCTCCTCATTTATTTTTTGGTACAGGAGTGGTTACAGGCTTCGCACACCACCCCTGTGGCCTTGTCTTCCCTCTGTACAATAACATCATCTTTGCTGTTGCTACAGGCAAATCTAAATACACCAGCGCTTTGGGTTTTGGAAAGTGTTGTGTGTGCTGGCTGGAGATGCTGCTTTACTGGAAGCAGCGCTTTTCTGTTTTGACAGCCGAAGAACCACAAGTTCAAATCCTATGGGATCTTTCCAGGCTTTTGGAGCAGAACCTGATTCCCCAGCAGCAGCAGCTTTGCTTTGAGAGCCCTCTGGCAGAGGAGCTGGAAGGTAAATCATCTGTGCCCAATGTGCCTGGTAGCTCTCCCCAAGGGGTGGTTAATTTTCACCTTGCTGCGGTCAGTGGGAAGGAACAGACATTGCAGGACAGGCAGCTCAGCACTGAGGAACAGCACTGAGAGCTCCTGCCCTGACTGGCACAGAAAGTGCCAACATGGAGCATCCCATGGGGCTGTGGGTCCTGGTGGAAGAGCTGGCACAAGGGGTCATGTGTTGGAGAGGTGCTGTGGCTCTCCTTCCACCAAGGGACCGCTTCTGCGCAGCATTTTCTGCCTCGGCAATACCTGCTGGCCTGCAAGGCTGGACAGTTGTGTGGCCTCTGGAAATGGACAGCTTCATGTGAGCCCTCATGTCACCCACTTGGGTCTCGCTCAGGCTCTCTGCTCTCTGGCAGCTTGTATCCTCCTAGAAGCATAGTAGCAGGAAGCAGCATGTTACTCCCATGCATTTGTTTATTTTCAATACCAAAAATATTTGTACAGAGGCAGAATTTGATTTCCAAACCTCTGTGTGTTCCAGCTGTTTGTTCCCAGCTGGAGCTTAAGACATCTGCTCCGAGGGTGGGGATCACTGCCTGAGCGCCTGCCTGCCTTCAGCTGCGCTCCTGAGAAGCAGCTGCAGCAGGGCCTGGAGAGCTCCTAATGCCCGTCACTGGTAGTTACGGCACAAGAAGGTGCAGGAGTAAAGGCAGGTGACAGCAAGTAGCTGGTCCTGTGGTTTGAGACGTCAGTGATAAGGAAAGGCTACCTGAAGCACATCAGGCGTGGTTTGTGGTGAGGCACGCGGCAGCACCTCCTCTGTCCTGCATGACCTCAGAGGACATCGCGGTGACACGGGCCCTTCCCCGTCAGTGCACGTCAGCTGAACGCCAGCGCCTGGGCGCTGCCTCTGCCCGGTCCCTGTTGCTCAAAGCCTCCGTGCGTTGAGCAATGCCCACGGTGGCCGCAGCTGTGCGGGCAGGGCAGTTTGTGCACCCGGACCCGGCCCATCGGCACCCAGGGAGGGCCCCGGTGGTTCGCGGCGCGAGCCCGGCCGCGGGACTGCTTCCCGCTGAGACTGACGCGGGAGCAGACACTCGCTTTGTTTCAAGGCCGGGTTTCCCCGGAGCTCGATTTCGGAGCCCTGCAGTACAGCCAGGCAGCTGCCTGGGTGCTCAGACACCAGCGAGGCGAGGGACCGTGACTCCGGGGCAGAGCTGTGCTGCCGGGCGGCACCGATGAGCCATCCCGGCCGAGCCAGCAGATCCTTCTTGCAACATCCCAGAGGAAGTATTTGGGCCGCAGGCTCGTCCCGGATTTCCAAAGCAGCACAGGAGATAAGCAGATGCCTTTTTCTTGTGACACAGCTGCTCTGCCTATGCCCCAGCTTTGGCCAGGCCCTCGGCTGTGAGAGGAGCTCCCAGTCCGAGGGCTGGTGGGACTTCTGGGATGATCCACCTCTCACTCCATCTTCGTGCTTTCAGTTTGCCGTTGTTTTCCTTAAGGGCCTGCAACCCAGCACCTTTGGTAACGGTTTTTCTGTAGACAGAGCTTCTCAGAGATGAAATTATAGACCAAGAAAAATCTTAAGGAAGAACAAGACAGGGGTGGCTGGATGGAAATGCCCTGCTCTGAATCATCTTTTTTCCCATTACAAAATCAGAACCTTGTGTGAACGAGAGGGAGCCACTTCCTCTGACGCAGGTCACAGGGGAGCACGGGGTCGGAGGAGCCCTGCGGTGCCGCAGTGCCAGAGGTCAGGGCCATCCCTGCGCTGCTGCGTTTTAGCCCATAAAGACATTAGTGCTGGCATTTTTTGGTTTGAAGATTTCAACTGTCCTGTGCTTTGTAAAACGCTGAGAGAGAGGAACTCTCTCCGACCACCATGCCTTTGCCTGCTCCTGTTGTTGAGTTCCTAGCACTAACCAGAGTGTCTGTTTAATCTGGAATTTGCTTTTCCTTCTTCATTAATTCCTTAAGATGAGCTTTGATTCTACTGGTTGGACAAACCCTGCTTTTTTCTTATGGAAAAGCACTAAGGAGCAATGGGGAGTTGTGCAGATCACGGGCAGCTCTGCTGTGCTGGAGCAATCGCAACCAATGCTGCTCTCATCATTTCCTGCTTGAGCAGGGTGGGCTGAAGTTGCAGCTCTGGGACACGTGAATGTGTCACTGGTGGCATTGCTGGGGCTGGGTGGGAGACCTGAAGGTTGAGTTTGTCCTAGGTTCTTAATGGAAAACAAATGTTCTCCTTAAGTGGCATTGAAAATGAAGGCAGTGTTTCTTATGGAAGTGCACGTAGCTGGGCTGAGGAAGAGGGGTGAGAACATTTCCTTGAGAAAGGAGCTCCTTATTTCCCAAAGGCTCATTAATTTAGTTTTCTTGGCTAATCAAATGAATTTCTAGAATATTTTCACGGATGTCACCGAAAGAAAAGTGGTTTATGAACAACCTGGAGCCAGCAGAGAGCCTGGAGGCAAAGCCCAAGTCTGTGCAGGGGTGACCCCAGCAAGTCCCTTGGTCAGTTCCCAGTGCTGACACTGGGCCACTGGTGGGATGTCTCCTGAACAAACACCCTCATTTGGGGCCTTTGGGGTGGCAGTCGCAAAAAGTCACTATGCTACAAAGGTGTCTATAAACAGTGACTTTAGGGCAGAGGGTACCAGTGGGTTTATGTGCTTGATTTTCCTGTCAGGGATGCTTTTCACTTTGGAGAACTTCAGTGCGTTGCAAAGACTATGTTCAGCATTTCTTCTATAGCTGCTTCTATAATTACTTCAAAATTACAGCCACGAGCAATTATAGTTTTCAATAGCTTATTGAGTGCACTGAATCCTAAGAAATGAACTACCACATTTTCAAGGAGTAGGTTTATTAATAGCAGCTGTAACTAGAAATCTTATCTAATTTTGATCACTACCAAAAGACATGGAAAAAAAGGGCTCCTGTTTTCATGTATTAACAATAAGACCGATAAAATTTGTGGGAGATATTCTGGGCGAACAAGAAAATTACAGCTGTGTTCCTTGTGCTGCAATAATTAATGATCATGCACTTTATTCTCCAAAGCTGTTTTTCTCATACAGTTTAACTAAAGGTCTTGATCTCTGTCATTTCACATGACATTGTTCTGAGGCTGGTTAGGCTGCAAAAGCCATCAGCCTGAAGGAGAATTTATTTTTCAAAATACAGCTTAACTCTCCAAACTATTTCTTAAATTATAGGTTAGTGAAAAGCAGACCCTTCCCATGGAAACTGAGGTTTTTAAGAACTGTAGACTTGAACTGATTTAGTATTAAAATCAAGGCTCTGTCTTGGGCTGTTAAGAACTTCCACTGATCCTGACAACTGCATCTCTTCACAGCTGTGAATTCAGACACACATTTTTCAGGGGAAAATAATCCTTAACCTAAATACAACTTTTCAGATATTTTGAGATTGACTGTCACTTCCTTGTCTGTTTTTTCCCAGGCTGGCTGGCTGGGAAGCTGCTGACCCTGCTGGATCGCAAGCTCCTATAGCAGCTCATCCTTCCAGTGAAGGAATCATTTGCTCTGCTGGAGCCCATGCAGGGTTTGTCCAGTGCAAGTCATTAGTCTCAGAAATATGGGGTGAATCCCCACTTTTTCAGGATGCAAACAACAGAGGCAGGTTTGGAGGAAAAGTCTCCCATCAGCAGTGTCTGTCTTCTGCCTTCATCACTTACAGTCAAAGCATGAAAGCTCATTAGGCGTGATTTGGCTATTTCCTGTTCAGGCTGTCAACTAAAGAGGCAGCTGAGCAGCATTGCTGGAGCATGTGGTGGTCTCATTCTCTCAGCGAGGGAGACACTCTGCAACAGAACCCTCACCCCCTCCTTGCCCATGATGTTTAAACTAAATGGTTTTAAACTGAAAGAGGTCAATTTAGGTTAGATACAAGGACGAAGTTTTCTGCAGTGAGGGTGGTGAGGCCCTGGCACAGGTTGCCCAGAGAAGCTGTGTCTGCCCCATCCCTGGAAGCGTTGAAGGCGAGGCTGGATGGGGCTTTGAGCAACCTGGTCTAGTGAAAGGTGTCCTTGCCTATGGCAGGGGGTTGGAACTGGATGACCTCTAAAGGTCCCTTCTAACCCAAGCCATTCTGTGATTCTGTTATTGTATAAGTTACTGACAGATTCATCTGCTGGACCACTGTCACTGCACCTCCAGGTTTTGGGTGTCTCTGACACTTGTCTCCACTCACAATCTTGCCAGACCCCAGGACATGGCTTTACTGGTGATTCCCACCCTGGGCCCAAGGTGCTGCAGAGCTTTGCTCTCTCCGTTTTTTATTGCAATATTCTTCCTGCCAATTTTGATTGCAGATTCTTTACCATGTGTGTGCACATCCTTCTTTAGACCACAACTGGAAAAAACTCTGGGGTGGTTCCTGCTCAGGGTCTCCTTAACTGCAAACCCACAAACTGTTTCCATTTCTCTTGGTACCTTCAGAAGTACAGCACTTTTGTAATACCCTCCTAGAGCTAGACCCAGTGATAGTTCACAAAGTAGCAACTCCTACAGCAGTAGTTTATATAAAAGAAAACGCTTGTACTGCAAAGGCAATTTTGCCTTGGATAAAGATGGCAATGAAATCCAACTGTTCCAGTGCAATGGACTGCCATGGTAAATGTCTGCCACTGGCAAAAGCTCTGGAAAAAAAAGTAAGTCACTAATGCAGTTTGAAAAAAGGTACCATCCATGGCTTTTAGCATTGTGGTATGGCACTGAGAGTACCCCTGACACATGGAGGGAAGGTAAGGGCACTTGGAGGGCAGCTCCACTCAGCTTTCCAGAAAAGTCAAAGGTTGCTGGTTCCACTTGTGCAGTCACTTCATATGCAGCTATTGAAAATTATATTCCCTTGACAAGATTGTTTTTGGTGTCAGGGTTTTTCTGGAAGTCACTGTGCTTCCTATGAGCCAGGCAGGTCACTGCAGGTATTTCATTGTGTTTCCCTTTTTAAAGGATATTGCAAATACATTTCCAGACACAGCTCTGGAAATACCCCGACAGCAGCCTCTGTCTCCTCTTCAGTGTTTTGGACTGGGGAATGCTTGTGTCTCAGCTTTCACCTAGGTGTAGTGAAATGCCTAAAAATCTTAAGAAATTGCATCTGCCTTAATGTCATCACTGCTGTCCTACCTAATAAATATTTTCCTGATTTTCAAGTTCACAGTATGACAGTAAGAAACCAAAAAAAACCCCAGTCCTCTCTCTTTGAGGAAGAAGACTACTTCCATGTGGGTAAGCAATCACAGGTAAGTGGTATTTGTGTACTTAGGTGGCATCTGGTTTGTTGGGTGGAGCACTCAGCTGTGCACTCCATAACTTGCATCACCCTCTGATTCATACAATCATCTGACCTTCATCTAACTGCTGCTCTGCTTTTATTTCCTTTTCTCCCTATGAGTTACAGTAAAGGAAATTCTTCTTGTGCTCCATATACAATGCTTCCTTTCATTCAAGGTTTGGTTGTGCTTTTAGCATTTAAAAAAACAACCAGTACAACCATCTACTGGAAAAGCACAGGATGAAACACCACTTCCCTCTCCCCTCACATTTACCCCCCCGCAGACCACACACACTCCAGGAGTTGCTGTACTTTGGACACAGCCTCCCCTCCTGGCTGAAATCCCAGCTGGGAGATGCTGCAGCCCCTCAGGGTGGGATGATGGGGTTTGCAGTGAGGCTTCCTCCCTGTTTTGTGTATGGAAAAGTGAGCAGGTCTTCCAAGAGGAGTCTAACTCTGCTGGCTCTGTCTGGTGCTGTACCTTCAGCTCCTGCTCTGCCCCAGCGAGGCCATTCCTCTGGGTACACACCTGTGTCCCTCTCCTGCAGCTGAGGAAGGACAGCTATCTCCCTAGATGTTTCAACTTTCTGAAGCATGAAGGTAAAACAGAGTCTGGTGGTCTCTGAGCAGGAGCATCTCAGCTATCTGCTGCAGGAGAGCTTCTGGGTGGTTGGAAGAGGCCACCACAGGCTTTGGGACACTGTTAGGAATCAATATCCCTTGACACAGAATTTGATGTTACCAAGGGCAGGGCCTCTAGAAGGAAGGGAGGAAAACCATACTGAGTGGAAGAACAGTCATCTGCAGATCCTCCTAAAGTTAAAAATAGTTAGGATTTTGTCTGCAGAAGACAGTTTGTCCTGTTATGCTGCTGTCATCATGTGAGCAGGCCGTACGCTTCTGCATTTGAAGACTAAAACTGACATGCTGAAAACAGGAACTTTCTGGAAATTCTGCATGCCTGAGATTTAATGGTTTCAGCAAGTTTTCTGATATCATCTTATCCATATGGTTGTGCTTGGATGGGGAACTAAACATCTCATTAGTTCTGCAGGGTCATTAAAAGCCGGAGAAGAGATCATAAGGAATAATAAGGATGTATGACATCCTGTGAAGACAGATGATAAAAGCAACCATCCCTGCCAGTGAGCACCTCAAGGTGAGGGAACCCAGTTCAAGAGTGAGGAGGAGCTGAGCTCTTGCTAACTCATGTCAGCAGGAGCTGTTTATCCTCTGTTCATCAGAAAAATCAGACCAACAGCATTGAAATGTGACTAAAACCAGAGGATGATACAGGGAATTTTAGTCTACGTAACTTTGCAATGAGTTCACCATGCATTCCTGGCTCCCAGGCCTGGCCTGAGTCTACTAAACTGTGCAACATTTCTTAATAATAAAGTTATAGTTTTTACACACGCACAAAAACACAAACACAGAGACCTGTATCTTCCTACAAACACACCAAATGTCTGCAAACAGTGGAAAAATGATCTGATGCTGACTGAGTTGCCACTGTGGTCTCAGCTACGATAGCAAAGCACGTGGTTGCAAAGAATCTTGACACCAGCAGCAAGAGAACAGTAAGAAATGCAAGTCTTCCCCAGCCTTGGTCTCGATTCAAATGCTGTAATAGTTCTCATAGGATTTCACAAATAAGTAGCATGTATTTGATTGCATAAAGCAGTGAAATTGCCTGTCAGGCGTTTATTCACAATTTCTTAATCTAGATGACTGCCAGTTAAGAAAAAGTCTAGACCGTTGGCCTGTTCTTTGGCAGAAGAGAAGTTGTTTATTATTTTTCCACATGCTCGGAGAATTATTCAATTTACTTAAAAAGGGGGAAGGACTGAAATCCTATTTACTATAATCTTTATCATATTTAAACTGGCTGCTCTCTGTAGGCATGCCCCGTTCTTTTACCAGATCAACGTTGTCGGCCAAAGCATTGTCCAGTAACAAATGCCACAGATACACAGAATGGTCACATTGAGTTATGCAAGTGTTTGGCTTTTTGCCTCTGGAAATAGCTACTCAGTAGAAAAATACAAATCCCACTGCATGTTCTTTCTGGGTTATAACAGGTTACAGACACAAAATCCTCACTGTTTGTGAAATCTTCCTGCAGCTTATAGTTGCACAACTTTTAACAACCCCAAAAAATTTATGAAAGAGACATTAAATGTTTGGAATAAGATATGTTAAATTGGCAACTGATACCAAATTACTGGTGGAGAGTTTCCCATGCTGAGACTGTTCTTTCTTTTTGTTACTTAAGTCTTCATCTTTATCTGTGCCCAGCCCATTCTTTTACCCACCTTCCCCTTTCTAATGGTTTTTGGCATGAGGTTTCCAACAACAAATGAAAAGAAAATCTTTCAGCTGAAGCTGTAACCTGATTATAGCAACAAAGAACTTGCACATGGGGCAGTCACCAGACTCCAGATTGCCTCCTGTCAGGGCAGGTTTTCCCCCGCCACCCCCATCTTCAATTTTTTCAGGCTTGAGTGTGGATATCTGTATATTGTTTCTGGATACCTCCAATATCTAGACTGGTCCATATGCTCTTTTGGGTTTTGCCAGCAAAGTGCTGGGGCTGGAATCAAGTATCTGTAGGTTGTGTGTAGTAAAAATAAAGTGGCAGAAGACACACAAAAAAATTGATATAAGAGCCTGTTTCAGACAGAGCTGTTCCATTGAGGAGCGTGTAGCAAGAACTCTTGGCTTGGAGCAAAGCAGCTGGCGTTTAGATGTTACTTTGTAACAATTCTGAATGTTTTTTTCAGTTCTTACTCTGTTTTATCAGACACTGTTGATAATGTTGTACACTACACCATGCCTGAGGCAGTTTGGATGCTCCAGTGACTTGGCAGAAGTTCTTTCTTTCCTCATCCCACTCGCTCACATTCATCAAGGCTTGGTAAGTGCAGCAGGGTGGTGGCAGGCCCTGGACAGACCCTTTTAAGTCAATCAGCAGTGGCATGGGAGACGAATGCCCTTCTTCATACCTGTTGTTTCCCATATGGACAAGGAAGGGAAATGGGGAAGATGAGACAGTTTTCTTTCAACACAAACAACTTTCACTGTCCTCACTGGTAACTTTCAGAGAGTGCATCAATGCCTGTCTTTGTGTTCACAGAAACCTTAGTAAATGAATAGAAAATAACCCAATTCACTGTTTCCTTTTCAGATTGCTCCTGACTTGGGAACCAGAACTCCATAAGCACGGGCCAAGGATTACTTAACGCAAAGATCAGGGTGAGCTGTTCCCAAAACACTGTGCATCCTCAAGCATAAAATATTTGTTATTTCAGAATTTCCACCTGTCCTCCATGGAGCCTTTCCCGTGGACACCCCACAAATTGCACTCAGCTGAGAGATGTGTCCTTCAATTGGGAACTAAGACATAGGAAATTGTTACTGCCTCCAGCTGAGCTGTAGCTCAGGCTGCTCCTGGGAGCAGCTGGGGCTTGTCATTCCCTCTCTTTGCATGTTAATATAATCTTAAAACCTCAGTCTCAAGGCTCCTTGAATTCCCAGTCTGTTCACACCAGCACTGAGCATGTTATAGACCATCACAGATGTGTGACAGTGAACATGAAAAGCAAGGAAAGTTGCCACTGAAGGTAAAACGTAAGTAGAGAAAGTGTTCCATCCCCAGATTTAAAAGGTGTCAGGCTCCCAATTTGTTTCCGTACTGTTGATAAAGGCTGAAAAATAAATGTTTGACTGTCGCAAGGAGATCTGCAATTGCTTATGTGTACATGGCTTCTACTCTTCAGGAAAAATCTATATATGGAAGGAAAGTCCTTCAGGAGAAGTCTGTGCTGATTTTTTTTAGAAAGAAAGCCGTGTTAGTCTTGAGTTAAAGAGAAGAAAGATGGGGGTTTAGTTTTCAAAAACTACATGTTAAACTAATGTTATTATAATACAGCAGAAAGATAATGATCTCACAGTTCTGTTTCTTCTTTTCTACTTTTACCATTATCCTTTGAAGCTCTGGGAATATGCACAGTGGGGAATTTTGCTTTGGAAGGAGCAGAATTAGTGGTTCAATATTTGGACCATTTCATTCTTGCTCTTGATTTTGCGGAAATAATTTGGTATTTCACTTTTAATTTCAGAAATGGAAATTTTGAGCTGCAAAATGCTGTTACAGCCAGGAAATCAAAGTTCTTTTGTAGCTACCTGAGCAGTGTTGTGCTGTTTGCAAAAATGTAACTTTCCTGCAAAAGGTGAGCTCTGACAATATTCCTAATGATTGTTTTGCTTCCCCAGTTTTTCAGGAAGTTCATCATCCGAATAAGCATATATGGTTAAACCATCTGAAGAGGTTCTTCCCATTGGGAATCCCAGAATATTTTGTTTTCCTCTAGTCAGGCAGAGGATTAATTTGTGTATCTTCCTCGCGGTGTGTTAACCACATACTTAGCTCAAAGTTGTTGCCAAAGATGTGCACGAATGTCCAAAGGGAATTTTTTTTTCCAAAGCTAAGAAATTAAAACCAATAGCCTAACAGCTGGATTGGAGAATGAGAGGAAGGAAATTGCCAGGCTGTAATAAAACTCACAGGACACTAAATACGTAAAAATAAAAGTTAAAAATATTTCAGTGCATGATGATTATGAATCTTTCCCAGTGGGAGAGGTGAGGAAGTTGAGTTTTACCCTGAGGAATCTGGGATGTGCACATGGTGGTAAAAGGTGTTAGATTAAAAGGCATCTTTGGGAGTGTCAGTGAAGCAGAACAATTGAGAAAACATACTGGGAGGAGGAGATGTACTCTGTAACTCAGCTGGTCTTCCCAAATTCACGGATGTTTGAAGCAGAAACATTTAATCTCCTGAGACTGCAATTCATCCTTATTAATAGCAAAGCACCTCTGATTCTTACATGATACAGATACTGTTAGTTTTCAATTTAAAAACTCCGTGGTAAGTGATGATGCTTTACTTCTGCAGGGATACAACCCAGACAAAAGGGAAGCAAATTTTCCCCTCTGCATGGACAATAGGCGTCCTGCTTGGCCATATCCCTTAATCCCAGCCCTGAAATTACTCACTTGTGAAAGCCTTTTAATTGTGTTTAACTACATCGGCTTTACCATGTGGAGACATTGGCTGTAATACCAGTGAGCAGTGAGGATCATGACACTCGTTTCCATTGTTCTCCAGATATTTGGGAAAATAAACCCTATGGCTGAAATAGCCCCTGAAATAATTGCAGCTATTAGAGCCACTACCTACCCAAATTCAGGTACTTTTGGAGTGAGGAAAGTTTTGTTTCGTGGGTCAGTTGAGCCAACCAATTAAATTGGAATGGCAGCTTTGGTATCTATGGAATACTTCTGGCTCCCTCACTGCTTCTGTGCCTGGCTGTAGGCTGGTGTTCAGAATGAGAATTTGTATGCAAAAGAAAAAGGAATTTTTAGGCTACTAACTTTATTCCCACGGTGAGTGTCCGCTGCTGTGTTATGTTCATTGCAGGAATGCTGAACTGCTGGAATAGGTGGTAAAATGAGTTCCCTTCTAAAAACCAAGAATAGGGCTTAAATTATTTCAGATCCACGAGAACTGTGACTGCTCAGATTTCACCAAAATCTGGGGGTTTTTTTTCTAGTTGTTCATTAATTTTTTTCCAGCCACCTGCACCTGGGGAGCATTGACTAATCTTTTACATTATCTTTAAATACAAACTGAGCTGGCAAAGCTCTAGATTTGCTGTTAGATCTCCAATTAAAAAAAGAAAGGAAAAAAAAAGAATCTCCTAATAGAGAAGGATTCATGCTTCCGTTCTCTTCTTCTTTTCTTCTCCTTAGTTACTCAGGAGAACTTTCTATCTCTATCTTTTCCATTTGGTTTCCTGGCAGGGAAACTTTGCAGATTCCCACACCACGGGAAATAATATTTTATGTAATAAAGTTAAAAGAGGATAACATGTTCTGCGAAATAACTAGTGCAAACTTCTGACCTTTGGAATAATAATAGATGTGGTATTTGGAAATCTTACATTTACAACAGAAGTTCAAAGAGAAGGGGGGAAAAAAAAGAGAAAGAAAATGAGTTTTGATAGACTATATGAGACTGAAACCTGTGTCTTTCCTGTCAGTTTTGGGAGCATCTTATATTCTCTCTGTTGTGGATGCAGTGTAACTGTGATGTTAAGAGTACCTGCTCTTTAGATCCCGGCTGTCCCTCCCATGGTGGTTGTGCCTGCAGTGATACCAGGCACAGAATCAAAATAGTCTGCAGTGGAGGAAATGTCATATTTCCTCAGATTTTTTTTTTTTTTTGACGAAAACACCAGAAATATTATAAAACAACGTGGAAGGGACAATCAAGTCCTTGAGCACAACAAAGGTAATTGTGCCATAAAGGGCAAGTGGTGAAGAGAACGGGAAGGGGTAGCTGGAGAAAGGGCAGAAACAAAAACACTCTTGGTTATTAGGAAGGAAAGAGGAAAAAACAAAAGCGCAAACCCAAGTTGTGCGCCTGCGAAGCTTTGATCTCGTAATTTACAGAATCGGACTTGCAGTAGGAAGGAAAATCTTGCGAGGCGTATTTGGTATGTGGCTGCTTCCTGTTGTCCCCAAGCGGCCGTCAGGACCAGGAATGCAGGGCTTGTAAGAAGTTTATAAAATCCCACACGACTCCCGAGCTGTGGTAGCACCTTCTTTGTATTTAATGCCGAGCTCTGTATTGGGCGAGTCCGGGCGGGGAGCGGGACCGTGTCTGACCGGGCGCTGCGAGGCCTCACTGGGGACCGCGAGGCTGGGGCCACCCCTCCAGAAGCGACCTAAGCCAAAGGCTTGGAGAAGCTCCAATCACGGAGGTCAATACTCCATGAACTGCAGTGTGAGGGAAAAGGGGGAACGCACGCAAACTCAGGGGGAGCGGTGCCATGACAGCACGTTATGCCTGCTCACGGACACTCTGATCCCAAGTGATGCCGAATATGCTTTATTTCGGATGCAGATTAATGCAGAAAGGTGTACAGGCAGCACAAAAGCAACTTTCAGGAGAAACCCGCGGCCTGCTGGGGCCCGGAGCCGGTGTCCCCGCAACGCGCAGGCGCCGGTTCCCTCCCAGCCCTCGCGAGCCTTCGCCCCACGCCGCCCGCCGCTCCCGGCCCCGCCCCCTTCCCACCCCGCGGCGCGTGGGGCCGGTGCTCGCCACAGCCCCGCCCACTCCCCCGCTCCGCCCCTCGCTCTTCTTGCTGATTGTGTGGGTTAAAGCGCCCGCTCTCGCGCTTTTCCATACCGGGGAATGCGCGGCGGGTGACCGGGGCGGGGTGTCCGGGCGGCGGTGGCGACTCCCGGCGTGTTCAAGGGAGACGCGGGCTCATACCCGGCCGTGGGATTCCTCTCTGGACCCTCTGGCGCCGCGCCGCGGAACAACTCGCCCGACCGCATCGCTTTGTGCGGGCGCGGAGGGCGGAGCCGCGGGGGCCGAGCGCGCGG